>JARUPY010000231.1:0-71579 GCA_029817715.1 Melastoma dodecandrum | reverse complement strand
CTCGGCGTTGCGGTGAAGGACAACAAGGACGGCACCACCACCTGGGAGCGCAAGCCATGAGGCGAGCCCGATGAGCGCGAACACCCATTCCACCGCGAGCCTGCGGCCGATGCTGCCGGCGGACATCCCGGTGCTGGCGGCGATCTTCCAGGCGTCGATCGACGAGCTGGCCCAGGACGATTACGACGACGCCCAGCGCGCCGCCTGGGCGTCCGCGGCCGACGACGACCACGCCTTCTGGACCCGGCTGCAAGCCTGCCTGATCCTGGTCGCGACGATCAAGAGCGCCCCCGTCGGCTTCGCGTCGCTGGAGGGCAAAGAGCACCTGAAGATGCTCTACGTCTACCCGCCGCAGGCACGAAAGGGTGTCGGTGCCCTGCTCTACGACGCGATCGAGAAGCTCGCCCTGGGGCGCGGCGCCAAGGCGCTGACGGTCGATGCCAGCGACACCGCGCGGGCGTTCTTCGAGGCGATGGGCTTCGAGGCGCAACGCCGGCAGACGATCGCCATCGGCGACCAGTGGCTCGGCAACACGCATATGCGCAAGGTGCTGGGCGGCTGATCCTCACCCGCGAAGCGGGGGAGGGGGACCGTGCGAAGCACGGTGGAGGGGGCAGCCGCCGCTCCCATCTCAATCGTTTGCTATCAATCGGCTCGGAGAATACCAAAGGCCGTGGCGGCGGCGGCCCCCCTCCACCATCCTTCGGATGGTCCCCTTTCCCCCGCTACGCGGGTGAGGATCAGGCCGCCGCGCGCTTCGCCGGCGCCTTTTCGGCCGTTGCCCTTTGCCCGCGCGAGGCGCTTCTTCAGCGAGCTCCACAGCACCCGCATCTCGTCCGCCGCCTTGCCGTCCGGCTCGAGCTCGGTCGTGCCCATCCCCTCGCGTGCGGCTTCCTGATAGGCGACGCGCGATGCGACGAGCGGGCGGAGCAGGCCGCCCATGCTCTCGAGCGCAGCGGCGCCATCGAGCACGCGCTGGCTTTCCTGCATCGCTGGGCACTGATTGAGGATGAACGCGAAGTCCTTGCCGTAGCTCTTGAGCTTGCCCCGCGTGACCTCCGACGACCAGATGTCGAAGATCGTCGGGCGCGCGGGGATCAGGCAGAGGTCGGCCGCCTTCATCGCCGCGTCGGCGGCCGGCGTGTCGGTGGCCGGCGTGTCGATGATGACGAGGCTGACGTTGCCCTTGGCGAGCGCGGCGAGCGCATCCGGCAGCTTGGCGGCGGAGAGCGTCTCGACCGGCATCTTCTTGTCGTCGCGCCGGCGCGCCCATTTGGTGAGCGATTTCTGCGGGTCCATGTCGATGAGGAAGACGCGCTCGCCCGCCTCCTGCGCGACGACGGCGAGGCACGCCGCCAAGGTCGATTTCCCCGACCCACCCTTCTGCGTGACCATCGCGACCGTGCGCATGAATCGGACCCCCGTCCCGGAAAACTTCACGTCTGGCGAGTAGAGCGCGAAGAGGGTTAACGAAGGTTAAAGAGTTCGCTCGACTTCGCGCAAAGTTGCAGGTGTGGGCTCAGGATCCGCGCAAGCGAGCGCGTCGCACGCCCTCTCAAGACCGGCGTGCGACCTCGTGGAAGTGACGCCGCAGCGCGGTGGCGACCGGGCCCGGACTGCCGTCGCCGATGACGTGATCGTCGATCGCCACGACCGGCATCACCAGGGTCGTGGCGCCGGTGATGAAGGCCTCGCGCGCGGCGTAGGCCTCCTCGGGGTCGAACGGACGCTCGTCCAGCACGAGCCCGCGCGCGGCGAGAAGTCCGAGCAGCGTCGTGCGCGTCACGCCCTTCAGGATCGTCTGATCGACCGGATGCGTGACGAGGCGGCCCGTCGCATCGACGATCCAGGCGTTCGAGGACGCGCCCTCGGTGATCAGCCCGTCGGCGCCGACGAGCCAGGCCTCCGCGGCGCCGCGCCGCCGCGCCGCCTCCTTGGCGAGCACGTTGGGCAGGAGCGCGATCGACTTGATGTCTGGCCGCTTCCAGCGGATGTCCGGCATCGTGACGACCTTGACGCCGCGCTCGGCCTTGGCGCGGCTCTTCTCCGCGTCGATGGAGCGGGCGGTGACGACGAGACCCGGCCGCACCGGCGGGTCGGGAAAGACGTGCTCGCGCATGGCGACGCCGCGCGTCGCCTGGAGATAGATCATGCCGTCGCGCACCCTGTTGCGCGCGACGACCTCGCGCATGATCAGCGCCAGCGCGGCCCTGCCGAGCGGCACGTCCATCATCAGCGCGCCGCAGGAACGCTCGAGGCGCGCGAGATGAAGCGCCTCGTCGATCAGCGCGCCGCCACGCACCTCGATCACCTCGTAGACGCCGTCCGCGAACTGGAAGCCGCGATCCTCGATCGAGACCTTGGCGCGCGCGTGCGGCACGTAACGGCCGTTGACATAGGCGATGCGGCTCAAGGTCCCGTTCCGAGGATGACGTAGCCGGTGATCCCGATCGCCGCGCCGGCGGCTATGCCCCAGAACGGCGAGGCCCGCGTCAGGGTGACGAGCGCGGTGACGCCGGCGACGATCGCCAGGCTTGCGATGCCGGTGTAGCTCGCCCGCATCATCACGATGCCGCTCGCCAGCATGAAGCCGACGGCGATCGGCGCCAGCGCCCGGCGGACGAGACCGATCCAGTCGAGCGCCTCGTAGCGCGCCATCAGCCGGCCGATCGCCAGGGCAAGCAGGGCAGCGGGAAGGATCATGGCGACGGTCGCCGCGACCATGCCGACGATCCCTGCGACCTGCCAGCCGACCATGCCGACGATCAGCACGTTGGGGCCGGGCGCAGTCTGGCCTATGGCGATGAGCTTGGCGAAGGTGGCATCGTCCATCCAATGCAGGATCGAGACGACCTGCCGATGAATCTCCGGGATCGTCGCGTTGGCGCCGCCGATCGACAGCAACGACAGGACGCCGAAAGTGCGAACCAGCTGACCGAGCACGCTCATGAAGGGTTCCGTATACGCGCGCGGCGGAACATGCCGATCCCGAGCGAGACGGGGATCGCGACGGCCAAGATCAGCGGCATCGACACCCGCGCGAGGGCCGCCGCAAGGCAGACGGCGCCCGTGGTGAGGATCGTCCACCACGTCCGGCTCGAGGCCACGAAGTATCTTCACCGCCGTGCCGAGCACGAGGCCGGCGGCTGCGGCCGCAGCGCTGGCGAGTCCCGCGCGGACCCAGCCGATTGCCCCGAAGCGCTCGTAGAGCATGGCGACGGCGACCAGCACGGCGAGCGGCGGCCCCATCAGCCCCCGACACGGCGGCGAGCGCGCCCAGCGGGCCGCGATAGCGGTCGCCCAGCATGATCGAGAGATTGACGGTGTTGGCGCCAGGCAAGGTGCTGCACACGCCGAACAGCTCAGCGAAGCCGCGCTCGTCGAGGAAGCCGCGCTCGACGACGATCACGTGGCGGGCGAAGGCGGCGACGCCACCGAAGCCAAGCAGGCCGATCTTCAGGAAGGCGGAGAACAGCACGCCCAAGGTGGGCGCTCCGCAATCCGCCGAGTGGTGGGCGTCGACGGCGCGCCCGCTCAATCGATCCCCAGCGACTTCAGCTTGCGGTGCAGGGCCGACCGCTCCATCCCGACAAAGGCGGCGGTGCGCGAGATGTTGCCGGCGAAGCGGGTCACCTGCGCCAACAGATATTCGCGCTCGAACACTTCGCGCGCGTCGCGCAACGGCAGGCTCATCAGCTTTTCGCCGCCGGCGCCGGTCGGCGTCGCCGGCACCAGCGCACCGACTTCCGATGGCAGCATGTCGGCGGTCAGTTCCGTCTCCGCGTCGCCCTTGGCCAGAATCATCAGCCGCTCGACATTGTTGCGCAATTGCCGGATGTTGCCGGGCCAGTCGTGCGATTGCAGCACCGCCATCGCGTCGTCGGCGATCCGGCGCTTGGGCAGGCCAGCGGACGTCGTGATCTGATCCATGAAAAACGAGATGAGCTCCGGGATGTCGTCGCGCCGCTCGGCCAAGGACGGAACGCGGATCGGCACCACCGACAGGCGGTGAAACAGATCCTCGCGGAAGGCGCCCTCGGCGATCAGCGCCGCGAGGTCGCGCGAGGACGACGAGATGATGCGGACGTCGACGTTGACCCGGGTCGAGCCGCCGACGCGGGTGAAATTCTGCTCGACGAGGACGCGCAGGATCTTGGCCTGGGTCTCGCGCGGCATGTCGGCGATCTCGTCGAGGTAGAGCGTGCCGCCGTGGGCCTCCTCCAGCCGGCCGACGCTGCGGCTCTCGCCATTCAGCCCCTCGTTGCCGAACAGCTCCTGCTCCATGTTTTCGGGCGTGATGGTCGCCGCGTTGATGACGACGAACGGACCGTTCGAGCGCGCCG
The DNA here is from genome assembly GCA_029817715.1 of Melastoma dodecandrum. Lineage (NCBI taxonomy): Eukaryota > Viridiplantae > Streptophyta > Magnoliopsida > Myrtales > Melastomataceae > Melastoma > Melastoma dodecandrum. The sequence continues at coordinate 67,236 of JARUPY010000231.1, read as the reverse complement.
AGGCGTCGTGGATCATGCGGGCGGCCAGCTCCTTGCCGGCGCCGGGCTGGCCCGTGATCATGATGCGCGAATTGGCCGGCGCGACCCGGTCGATCACCTGGCGGAGCTGGTTCACCGAGGTCGACTTGCCGACCATCTTGTTGGGGCCGGCGCCGCGGGTGCGCAGGTCGGAGAGTTCGCGCTTCAGCCGCGAGTTCTCGAGCGCGCGCTCGGCGATCAGCACGAGCCGATCCGCCTTGAACGGCTTCTCGATGAAGTCGTAGGCGCCGAGCTTGATCGCCGAGACCGCGGTCTCGATGTTGCCGTGGCCGGAGATCATCACGACGGGCAGCGTCGGATTCTCCTGCTTGAGGATTTCGAGCACCTGCAGGCCGTCGAGCTTCGAGCCCTGCAGCCAGATGTCGAGGAAGACGAGGCTTGGGCGGCGCGAGCGGACCGCGGCGATCGCCTCGTCCGAGTTCTTCGCGGTGCGCGTGCCGTGGCCCTCGTCGGAGAGGATGCCTGACACGATCTCCCGGATGTCCATTTCGTCGTCAACGATGAGGATGTCGCTCGCCATGGTCTATGCCGCCGTCTCGTTGACCGTCTCGAGGACGGGTTGCGCGTTGGTGTCCTGCGACACCTCACGATGCGGGAAGCGCAGTCGCACGCGGGCGCCCTGCCCTCCCGGCGCGTCGAGCAACTCGAGCCCGCCGCCGTGATCTTCCAAGATCTTCGCGACGATCGGCAGGCCGAGGCCGGTGCCTTCCGCGCGCGTCGTCATGTACGGCTCGAGCAGGCGCTGTCGCCCCTCGGCCGGAAAATCCCTTGCCGTTGTCGACGATGTCGATCTCGACGTCGTCGCCGACCTTGAGCGAGACCTTGATCCGGCCCTTGAAATCTTGCGGCTCACGCGCCGCAATGCCTTCGGTCGCATTCTTGATGATGTTCTGCAGCGCCTGCGATAGCAGGCGGCGGTCGAACCGCATCACCACCGCGTGCTGCGGCAGCTCGTCCACGAAGACGATGTCGGGATGGGCGACCCGCATCAGGAACAGCACGCGGCGCACGCATTCCGACAGGTCGTCCTTGTCGAGCGAGGCCTTGGGCATCCGCGCGAACGAGGAGAACTCGTCGACCATCCGCTTGATGTCCTCGACCTGACGGACGATCGTGTCGGTACACTGGTCGAAGACGTCGCGGTCGGTGGTAATGACCTTTCCATACTTACGTTTGATGCGTTCGGCCGAGAGCTGGATCGGGGTCAGCGGGTTCTTGATCTCGTGCGCGATGCGGCGCGCGACGTCTCCCCAGGCGGCCGAGCGCTGGGCGTCGAGAACGTCGGTGATGTCGTCGAGCGCGACCACCACGCTCTTGCCGGCCTTGGCGGAGGGCTCGCTGGTCACCCGCACGTTGTAGAGGCGGTCGCGGCCCTTGCGCGAGAGCTGGACCTGGCCCTGCACGAGGCGGTGCTGGCTCGTCTGCGCCTCGGCGAGGATGCCGGCGATCTCCGGGACAACGTCGCCGATCGCCTGGCCGATCAGGGTCTGCGGGCCTTCGTCGCCCGGCACGATCAGGCTCTCGGCCGAGGGATTCAGCGTCGTGATCTTGCGCTCGGGATCGACGCCGATTACCGCCACCGGCACGCCCGACAAGACGGCCTCGGTGAAGATGCGGCGCTCGTCGATCAGGGTGCTCGCCGCCAGCAGGCGGTTTTGCTGCAGCTGCAGCTCCGAGGTCATCTTGTTGAAGGTCTCGCCGAGATGGGCGAGGTCGCCTTCCGAGCGGTCGATCTGGACCTGCGTGAAGAGATTGCCCGAGGCCACCTGGTCGGTCGCGCTGATCAGGCGGCGTATCGGATCGACGAGGCGGTTGGCAAAGGAGAGTCCGAACCACGTCGCCGACAAGAGCATGATGAGAGCGATCGACACATACATCGTCGCAAACGCGATCGAGATCTGGGTGCGATGATGGTCGAAGGCGTCGTAGCGGACGGTCAGCGCCTGAGCCTGCTTGGGGAATTGCACCGTGAAGGCGTCGACGGGCCGCGCCGCGTACAGGAAGGCGCCTGGAAACAGCGTGATCGGCCGCAGCGCGACGAAGGTCTGCTCGCCGTCGCCTAGGAAGCAGAACATCTCGTTCTTCTGCGCGTCGGCGAACTCCTGCGGCGTCGGCTTGACGAGGGCGGCGCCGGGCGCGCCGAGCCGCGTGCTGGCGCTCTCCATCACCGTGCCGTCGGCCTTCATGATCGCCGCCGCGCTGAAGCCGAGATACTTGGCGCGCGAGTTGAAATAGTCCCGCATCATCGTGCGGTCCTGCGCCATGAACAGCTTGGCGCTGTCGAGGTCCTGCGCGGTCAGCCGCGTCTCGCGCAGCAGCGAGTCGCATTGCGCCTCGCGATACTGGTTGGCCATCTCGATCGTGCCCTGCACGAAGCCGCGCACGTCGCGCATGAAGGCCGGATTGAGACTGCGGTCGAGTGTCACCGAGCCGACGAGCGCCATCAGCGCGACCGGCGCCGCGGCGATAATTGAGAACAGGCCGACGATGCGCAGATGCAGGCGCGCACCGGCCGCGCCGGCCCGCCAGGCCGCGACCAGGGTCCAGCCCTCGAGCACCACCAGGATGGCCAGCGCCAGGATCGTGACGGCATTGGCCACGAACAGGCCGAGCACGACGCTCGGCGTCGTCGGGATCGGCGTGTAGTCGGAGAAGATCAGAAAGCTCGTCGTGGCGACGGCGAGTGCCAGCACCACCGCCACAGGGCCGAAGCGCGCCAGGAGGCCGGGCGCGACCCTGCTGCGGCATCGGATTTCGGTACTGCCATTCTCGACGATGATCCGCGCGCGGCCATGGGCTCGCCGAGACCCCGGCCATTTAGGGAGCGTTCACGGCGCCCCGGCACGATCTCGACCTTGGCCGAACACCTGTTGCAAGATTGCGACAATTCGACGGCGTCAGGAGCGGCGGCGGCGGGGCGTGTGATGGAGCGGCGGCGCCTCGCCGCCGTACGCGCACGAGGCGTTCGCGCTCCGATCGCGTCCCTACCGCGGCGAGCGCATCAGGCGAATGTCGAGATCGCGGATCTTTTTGCGCAATGTGTTGCGGTTGAGGCCGAGCAGCTCGGCCGCCTTGATCTGATTGCCGCGCGTCGCCGCCAGCGCGGCGGAGATCAGCGGCTGCTCCAACTCGCGCCGGACGCGATGGTAGAGGCCGGGCGGCGGCAGGCTATCGCCGTGCGCGCTGAACAGCTTCGAGAGATGCCGTTCGACGGCGGTCGCGAGCGGCAAGGTCTCGCCGTCATGGGCGGCGCCGTTGCTCTGCGGGCTCGGCGCCGTCCGGCTGGACGCCGGCGGCAGGAAGGCCGCCGCATCGGCCGACAGCTCGAGATCTACGAGATGCTCGCCGATCGATTCCTGCGGATAAAGCGCGGCGAGCCGGCGAATGAGGTTCTCGAGCTCGCGGATGTTGCCGGGCCAGCGGTGCCGCTTCATCCGCTCGAGCGCGCCGGGCTCGAGATGCTTCGAGGGGAGTCCCTCGGCGGCGGCCTGCTTGAAGAAATGCTGGGCGAGGTCGGCGACGTCCTCGATGCGCTCGCGCAGCGGCGGCAGGCGCAGCGGCACGCCGTTGAGTCGGAAGAACAGATCCTCGCGGAAAAGCCCCTGCCCGATCAGGATGCGCAGGTCCTTGTTTGTAGCGGCGATAATGCGGACGTTGGTCTTGATCGGCGTGCGGCCGCCGACCGTCGTGTACTCGCCCTGCTGCAGCACGCGCAGCAGCCGGGTCTGCGCCTCCATCGGCATGTCGCCGATCTCGTCGAGGAACAGCGTGCCCCCCTGCGCCTGCTCGAACCGGCCGCTGTTGCGCTGGGCGGCGCCGGTGAAGGCGCCGCGCTCGTGGCCGAACAGCTCCGACTCGATCAGGTCGCGCGGGATCGCCGCCATGTTGATCGCCACGAACGGACCGCCCCGCCGCTTGCCATAGTCGTGCAGCGCGCGCGCCACCAGTTCCTTGCCGGTGCCGGATTCACCCGAGATCATCACGGTGAGATCGGTCTGCATCAGCCGCGCCAGCACGCGGTAGATCTCCTGCATCGCCGGCGAGCGGCCGACCAGCGGCATGCTGTCGAGCTCTTCCGAGCTCGCCGCCTTGGTCCGCGACTTCGGCTCCGCCATCGCCCGGCCGACGATCGAGACCAGCTCGCGCAGGTCGAACGGTTTCGGCAGATATTCGTAGGCGCCGCGCTCGGACGCCTTGATCGCGGTCATGAACGTGTTTTGCGCGCTCATGACGATGATCGGCAATTCGGGCCGCATGCGCTTGATGCGCGGCAGCAGTTCGAACGCGCTGTCGTCGGGCATGACGACGTCGGTGATGACCAGATCGCCCTCGCTGGCCTTGACCCAGCTCCACAAGGTCGCCGCCGTGCCGGTCGTTCTCACCTCATAGCCGGCCCGCGAGAGCGCCTGGCTCAGCACGGTGCGGATCGCGGCGTCGTCGTCGGCGACGAGGATGTTGCCTGGAGTCATCGAGGAATTATCGCCCTTTGGTCCGCCACGCGATCCCTCAGACAGAAGGCCCAGTCGATCGGCCGTCGCGCGGCGCATGCATGGGCATCAGAACCTTGAATGTCGTCCGCGCAGCGTGGGACTCGCACTCGATGATGCCGCCGTGGTCGCCGACGATCTTGGCGATCAAAGCAAGTCCGAGGCCAGTTTCCGGTCGGCTTCGTGGTGACGAACGGATCGAAGAGGCGCGGCAGCATCTCCGGGGCGATACCCGGCCCGTTGTCGCGGACGGAGAATTCCAGCGGCAGGCTGACGGGCGTCTCCGACCCGTTGATCTTGAGCCGGACGCCGGCCCGGAACGCGGTGCTCATCTCGATCTCGCCATCGAAGCGCTCGTCGCCGATGGCCTCGGCGGCGTTCTTGGCGAGGTTGAGAAAGACCTGGATCAGCTGATCGCGGCTTCCGCGCACCTGCGGGAGCGAGGGATCGTATACCTCGCGGAAGCGGATATGGCGAGCGAAACCCGCCTGCGCGATCTTCTTCACGTGGTCGAGCACGGCGTGGATGTTGACGCTCTCGTAAGCCTCGGGCGCGCCGGTCGAGAACGGCTTCATGCGGTCGACCAGTTTCACGATCCGATCGGTCTCGTCGCAGATGAGACGAGTCAGCGCGCGGTCACCGTCGGACGCCTCCGCCTCGATGAGTTGCGCCGCCCCGCGGATGCCCGAGAGCGGGTTCTTGATTTCATGCGCCAACATGGAGGCCATCGCCGATACGGAGCGGGCGGCGCCACGTTGCGCGTGTTGGCGGTCGAGCTTTTCCGCGATCGTGCGCTCGCGCAGCATCACGACAAGGGTCTTGCTGTGCGGCATCAGCGGCGTGACGAAGATGTCGACGAGACGATCGACCCCGAGCCGTGGCAGTCCGAGGTCCACGCGGTGCTCGTTGATGGTGCCGCCATGCTCGCGGACCTGGTCGAGCAGCGTGAGCAGCGACGAGCCGGTCGGCAGCAGGCCGGCGAGGCTCTGCTTGCGTGTCGCCGAAAGGCTGGTGCCGAAGAAGGCCTCGGCGGCAGGATTGGCGCTCTCGATGAGGCCCGAATCGCCGACCGTCAGGATCGGATGCGGCAGCGAATCGAGGACCTGCAGGGCGACGAGCGCCTGCACCACACCGGCAGCGCCGGCCGGCAGCGGTTCGCCAACGGGATTCGAGAGGGACTTGCCGGGAAGCAGGCGGAAGGGACGGCGGGCGTTCATGCGGCCATCTCCAGGGTTGGGGCATCGGCGAAGAGCGCGGCGAGCATCCGCGCTACGGCCTCTGGGTCTTCGCTTGTCACCAGCGCGTGGTGACGCGGGGGTGCCGGCCGGGTGGCCGGCGTGCGTGGCGTAGCCGGCAAGGTGCTTGCGGGCGTGCCGGACCCCATGCGCCGCGCCGAAAAGCGATAGCAAGGTCGCGTAATGGGCCAACGCGACCTCGGCACGGTCGGCGGCCGTGAGCGTCGCTGCCGGCCCGGCATCGTTCAGCGCCCGGTCGATGTCGCCAGGAAGCCACGGACGGCCGATCGCCGCGCGGCCGACCATGATCGCATCGGCGCCGGAGCCCGCAAGCATGGTGCGGGCGTCGGCAACGCTCGTGCAATCGCCGTTGGCGACAACCGGGATCGCAATGGCGTTTTTGACGGCGCGGATCGCTTCCCAGTCGGCCCGGCCCTTGTAGAACTGGCACCGCGTGCGGCCGTGCACCGTCACCATGGCGACGCCTTCTGCCTCGGCACGACGCGCAAGCTCCGGCGCGTTCCGCGAGTCATCGTCCCAGCCGAGCCGCATCTTGAGCGAGACCGGCACCTTCACGGCCGCAACCACCGCGCGCACAAGCCCCACGGCGTGGTCGAGGTCGCGCATCAGCGCCGATCCGGCGAGGCCGCCCACGACCTTCTTGGCCGGGCAGCCCATGTTCAGGTCGACCATCGCGGCGCCGTCGGCCTCAGCGAGACGCGCGGCCTCGGCGAGACGCCCAGGCTCGCGACCGGCGATCTGCACGACGTGACAGGTGATGCCGGCGCCGTCGGCTTTTCATCCGGCTCGCCGCGTCACCGTCGGCGTAGAAGTCGCCGTCGACCATCTCGGAAACGACGAGCGCCGCGCCGAATTTTTGGGCAGCGCGCCGGCATGCCGAGATCGCTGACTCCGGACATCGGCGCGAGCAGCACGCGCGATCCGGGATTTGGCGATCCGATTCTGCTCAGGAACTGTGCAAATTTCGACATGCCCACATCGTAATCAGTTTGTGCGGCGCGGCAAGAGGCCTCCTGCGCTATCCCCAGAGGGGGCATGCTGTGTCAAGGTGTCACGGAACAAGCGGTGTTTTCGCGGCCCACGCGCGTTCGGGTTGCATGCACAGTTTCGAACGCCGCGTTCCTAACGCCGCCTGCGCCACCGAGGAACAAGTTGGACCGGTTCGGATGAGTCACACGCCAACCGCGGAGGTCTCGCCCGGCCAGCCGAAGCTAACGTCTTCCACCGCTCCCGGTTTGCTAAAAATCCTTTTGACGAACGGTTCGGGGTGAGGATCGGAACTCATGAATATTTCCGTTATGCTCTCGACCTGCTCGTCCATATCCAAGACGAACCCCAGTGCGACGCATCCATTATATACGAGGTCGACGCCGACGTCTTGCTTGTTTGGCTTCTTATTAGACGCGAACCACTCGATGTTATTCTTGCCTATCGTCAGACCTGTCGCCACCCCAAATGGCAGTGCTCCGTGCCCCAGGCACCGGCAATACGTTTCCGTACGGAAGAGAGGCAGCGCGCCTTTCTCCTGGGTCCCCGGCAGGATTGTGACGGGTTTTGTGTAAACGATCCCGTTGTGGGTATGACCCCAGTACCAGGCATAGGGGTCGCCGCCCAATGCTTCCGAGACTTGCTGCCAGAAAGGAGCGAAGGAAGCTTGTGTCGTGGCGGAGCAATCGAAATCAAATCCGGTATGATGGGTCAATACAATGATCTTCTCACGGCTCAGCTCGCAAGAGCTCATCAATTGTTGGATCCACTGGATTTGGGTCAGCCCGGCCTCGCCTTGTGGGGGTTGGGCGGGACCGAGATCGCCTTGCATAAATAGATTTGAGGACGTCCCATTGAAGGCAGAGTCGAGGCCCAATAGCGTCCAGTCACCAACGCTGAGGGCAAATATGCTGTAGCCTTTCTGTGCGGAAAAGGGATTACGTCCCAAAATCGACGGGCTCTGTAGTCTCAACGCATCGACAAAAAGCCCATATGCACCACAATACATTTCATGATTAGAATTGAGTGTGAACGATCGCCCCTCGTAGGCCGGAGGCCATTGACTTACCAAGCAATTTTGCTCTTCGCCGAGGTGTTGATATAAATAATCATCGCCCTTTGCCTCTCCGGGATCCGTAATGGGGGACCCAGAATAATATACATCGCCGAGGTGGATCAAGCAGTCGGGCTCACCGATCGTCAGGGTCGACATGACCTTGGTGGCCGCTTCGCTTCCCGAGCCCCAGTCGCTGAGCAATCCAATCTTTACGATATTTGAGCCATCCTTGGCTCTTATCTTGATAGGCTGATATGTGCCATCGGGGATCGGAAGCACGCTGCTGTTGTAGTATGGCCGTCGGGTCTTCGTCGTACACGGCTCGCCAGTCCGTCACCAGCATGTTGTAGAGTGCGACAATCCAGTTTTGATCATAGGTCTCAAACAGGTTCGTACCCAGCATGCTGCCGTCGGGTCCCACGAGTGGGCTCGATCCTAAAGTCTGATAGGCGGAATATGTCAGGTTGGACGATTCGGTCAGGAAACCATTGATCATATTCATGAAATTGATGACATCGCTGCTGACATTCGCAGTAATGTATTGTGTATTCTCGATAAGAAATCGGAAAGTCCCACATTCGAGATATCCTATAGTCTCGTAATTGGCCGGCGGATTCTGAGGAACGGGCGTATCGACGGGCCAGGTATTTCCCTGAACCATCAACTCGATCAGGCACCATTCGCTGCACATCAGGCGGTTTCGTAAGGTCTCCCATGACGGAGCCGAACCGCTGGAGGCGCTCGACTTGCAAGGGGTCGTGTGGTTTCGAAATCGGGTCCATTCGCATGCACTCGCAAAGATTGAACTTTCTAGGTCATTCTCTTAATTGTTACAAGGTGGATGGAAGACCGTCCGCCACAGTCTTTTGTAGGCATTGCCGTGTTCGGACGGGGCCGGACGTTCCGCGCTCGGAGACGACGACGTCCCTGGTTTGACCTGCCGGAAGGATTGGACAAGAAGAGCGCACCGCTCTCTCCTCGCAGCCCGCCGATGCCTCCGCCGCTCTCAACCGCGATCCTGGTCGTCGCCGCCGGCCGTGGCACGCGGGTCGGCGGGCGGTTGCCGAAGCAATACCTGCCGCTCGCCGGACGCTCGCTGCTTAGCCGCACGCTCGAGGCGCTGCTCGCGGCCGATCCCGACACGAGCGTGCTGGTCACGATCCACCCGGACGATGGCGACCTTTACCAGGAAAGCGTCGCCGACCTCGCCGAGGCCGCGCGCGTGCTGCCGCCGGTGCCGGGTGGTGCCTCGCGACAAAACAGCGTGCGCGCCGGCCTCGCGGCGCTCGCCGCCCTGCCCGCGCCACCCGACCTGGTGCTGATCCACGACGGCGCGCGGCCCTTTCCGGGCCCCGCCCTCGTCGCCCGCGCCAAGGCTGCCGCCGCCGAGAACGGCGCCGCCGTGCCGGGCCTCGCCGTCACCGACACGATCAAGGAGGTCGACGAGACCGGCCGCATCGTCGCCACGCCGCGTCGCGCCGGCCTACGCGCCGTGCAGACGCCGCAAGCGTTCCGCTTCGACCTCATCCACGCTGCGCACCTGGCGGCGGAGGCGGCCGGTGCCCGCGATTTGACGGATGACGCGGCAATCGCAGAATGGGCGGGGCACGCGGTTCACGTGTTCGAAGGAGATGCTGGGAACATGAAGGTCACGAGCCCCGAGGACGTCGCGGTCGCCGAGGCGCGGCTGCTGCGTGACTGTCCCGACGTGCGCATGGGCCAGGGCTACGACGTCCATGCGTTCGGCCCCGGCGACCACGTCTGGCTCGGCGGCCACAAGGTCGCGCATTCAAAGGGCCTCGTCGGTCATTCCGACGCCGACGTGCTTTCGCACGCGATCACCGACGCGATCTACGGCGCGCTCGGCGACGGCGACATCGGCGCGCATTTCCCGCCCTCGGACCCGAAGTGGAAGGGCGCCGATTCGTCGATTTTCTTGGCCGCCGCGGCGGAAGCCGTGCGGGCGCGAGGCGGCATGATCGCGCATCTCGATGCCACGATCGTCTGCGAGGAGCCCAAGGACGGGCCGCATCGCGACGCGATCCGCGCCTCGATCGCCGAGGTGGTCAAGCTGCCGCTCGACCGCGTGGCCGTGAAGGCGACAACCTCGGAAAAGCTCGGCTTCACGGGGCGCGAGGAGGGCATCGCAACCTTGGCGATCGCCACCGTCCGCCTGCCGGTGCCGGCATGCTAGGGCCCGCGACCATCGTCGCCGCCGCCGGCGTGCTGAAGCTCTACAAGGGGTGCGGGCTGACGATCGCCACCGCGGAATCGTGCACCGGCGGCCTTCTGTCGGCCGCGTTGACCTCGCTGTCTGGCTCGAGCGCCGTCGTCGACCGTGGCTTCGTCACCTACACCAACGCCGCCAAGACGCAGTCGCTCGGCGTGCAGGTGTCGCTGCTCAACGCGCACGGCGCGGTCTCGGCCGAGGTGGCCAAGGCGATGGCCGAGGGCGCGCTGCACAACTCGAACGCGGATGTGGCCATCGCGATCACGGGCATCGCCGGGCCAGGCGGCGCCACCGAGGAGAAGCCCGTCGGGCTGGTGTATTTCGCTTGCGCGCGCGAGCACATGAAGACGAAGACGCTGGAGCGCCACTTCGGATCGATCGGCCGCGACGGCATCCGCGAGGAGGCGGTGGCGGTGGCGCTCGATCTGCTGCGGCAGGCGGCGGGGTGACGCGGGCGCGCTGTCCAAGATGAATCGCGATGGCGACGAACCCGCCGAGGAGCAGGATGATCCCGCTCGGCCCGGCAAAGACGGCGCTCGCCCATTGCGATCGGCAACGGTCCGGAGAAGCGAATTCCTTCGTCACCCCCTGCTCGTTGCGCTCATCGGCTTCGTCCTGACTGGGCTTCTCGGAAACTTCCTGACCGCGCGGTTCAGCGAGCAGACGCATGAAAAAGACATCGAGCTGTCCACGCGCAGCACCGCACTGGCTGCGGTGAGCGAAATCTCCGACCTGACGAACGAACGTCGCGAACGAGCCACGCTCGTCGTGTCCGCCATCAATCGTGGTGCTACGGCTACCGAGACGGATAGTCGAAAGAGCGCGTATGACGAAGCGTATGTTCGTTGGAATGCGCGTGTTCCCGGCGATCTCCTGCGGATCCGAAGCGCGCTGCGATTTGCTTATCGACCGCCGTACGAGAGATATATCGATGCCTTGACGGATATCGACGCCATCGGTCCGGCGCCTCCCGATCGAGTGTCCGGCCAGCCGGGCTCGCATCGGCCCGGGCTGCTCACACTGATGGACAATTGCCTGACCAAATCCTACGACGCCTACCGATCGAGTGGGTATAATTCTTCTTCCATGGACGCCAGAAATATTATCAAATCATGTCATTTTTCTGAACTGTACAGCAAGTCGGTTTTCTGCTTTTCAACAATTGCTGAGCTATTATATAGTTCTGTCGAGCCTGGCAAAAATATCAATACGGACCTATTTACCAAAGAAGAGGTTAGACAGGCTTGCAGCCCTCCCGTCATATGAGCCTACCTGTGGTCGGCTGCGGCTTGCTGAACGCGAGGACCTGATCGAAGGGTCCGTCGACGCTGACTGTCCGAAGAGCGGATGGGATTGAGCGCCCTGCTCGTCCGCCCAGACGGCATCGTCGCATGGGCCTGCGACGGCGAGCCCGATCCCGCGGAAGCCGCCCGGGCCGCGTCGCGCTGGTTCGCTGCACGAACGGGCGGCTGAGCCGCTCAGACGTGATCGGCGTTCGATGTGGACGCGAAGACGCGATGGACCAGAACGCCAACGCGAGCTGCGTTGAGCGCCTCCCGGAACAGGATGGCATAGATGATGGGCGCGATGACCCCGTCCAGCACCGCGTCGACGGTGGGAAACGCCTGGTCCCGCCGGCGGGCACGCTCTGCGAAGATGGCGATCTGCTGGGCCGTATAATCGCAGCATTGGACGGCGGAGGCTCGTTCCGGCGCGCAGAGCACGTCGCGGATCATCGCCCGCCCCGGCACGGAGGACATCTCCTCGGCGTATTGCTCCGCCCATGCCAGCAGGTCGGCACGGACGTCGCCGCTGTCGGCCGGCTCGGTCTCGGGTCGCAGGTGCTCGGCGGCAAGGTCCGCGAGCAGATCCGGGAGGCCGCCCCATCGACGATAGATGGTCGAGGGCGTGACGCCGGCGCGTTCGGCGATCGCCGGCACGGTCACGGCGTCGCGTTCCAGCGTCGCGAGAAGCTCGCGCGCCGCCTTGTGAACCGAGGCCTGAACCCGTGCGCTCCTGCCCCCGGGGCGCGGACCTTGCCGAACGACCAAACGACCTCCCGTGGCACGCTCTTAATGCAAAGAATTTGCATTAGCAGTCGGACGCGCCTACGTGAAGCCCGTCCCGACCGGAGGATCACACGTGTCCCTCGCATCCGCCTTCGACAAGCCCGCCCATGCCTTCATGCGGACGACCGGCTCCTTCGGCCTGACGATGGCGACCTTCCTCGCCGCCTCCGCGTCGCCGACGCCGCTCTATCGCCTCTACCAGGAGCATTTCGGCTTCTCGCCGGTGCTGATCACGATCGTGTTCGCGGTCTACGCCGTCGCCCTGCTCACAGCTCTGCTCTTCGCCGGTTCGCTCTCCGATCATCTCGGTCGCAAGCCCGTCATCGTCGGCGCCCTGGTCCTCGAGATGGTCGCCATGGGCCTCTTTCTCGTGGCGCATGGGCCCGATGGGCTCATCGCCGCACGCGCCTTGCAGGGCGTCGCCACCGGGATCGCGGCGGCATCGCTGGGCGCGGCGCTCGTCGACGTCGATCAGACGACGGGCCAGCTGCTCAACGCCGCCGCCCCGTTCGCAGGCATGACGGTCGGCGTCCTCGGGTCCAGCGCCCTCGTGCAATTCGGCCCGTTGCCGATGCAGCTGGTGTACGCCGTGCTCCTGCTGGTGTTTCTTGCGCAGACACTGATCGTCTGGCTGCTCGTGCCGGAGACAGGAGGGGTGCGCGAAGGCGCCTGGGCGTCTTTGTGGCCGCGCATCGCCGTACCGCGACACATCCGCCGTCCGCTGGCGCTGATCACCCCGATCAACGTCGCCAACTGGACGCTCGGCGGCTTCTATCTATCCCTGGTCCCATCCCTCGTCGTCTCCGTCACCGGCAGCCGGGCCCCGCTGACGGGCGATGCGGTCGTCGGCGCGCTGATGCTCGCCGGCACGCTGACGATCCTCTTGCGCCGGACCAAGGCGCCGGCCGCGAACCTGGCCTTCGGCGTTCCGGCAGCGGTCATCGGTATCGCCATCGTCGTCGCGGGTGTGCATCTGGCGAGCGTCCCGTTGCTGATCGTCGGCGCCTTGCTGACCGGCATGGGCTTCGGAACGAATTTTTTGGGCTGCGTCGGCGCGATCGTGCCGCTCGCCGTGGTCGACGAGCGCGCCAGGCTGCTGTCGGCTTTCTACATCGAGAGCTATCTGGCGTTCAGCGTGCCGGCGATCATCGCGGGCATGCTCGCCAAGACCGTCGGCTATGCCGCGACGGCGGACATCTTCGGGAGCCTTATCGCCATCGCCGGTCTCGCCGGCTTATCGTTCCTGCTCTGGGATCGACGGCAGACAGCCGAGGCTTGATCCGGGAACGCTACGCCAGCCGGCTCGCCGTAGGCGGCGCGCCGTAGACCTCGTCCGCGCGCCGCTCGAAGGCGGTGGCAAAGCGACGGAAAGCCTGGTCGAACATCGAGCCCATCAGCATGCCGAGCATGCGGCTCTTGAACTCGTAGTCGATGTGGAAATCGACGTGGCAGCCGCCGCCTGCCGCGTCGCGGAAAACCCAGCTGTTCTTCAGGTAGCGGAAGGGGCCGTCGATGTATTCGACGAGGATCATCTTGCGCGCGCCGTCGCAGGCGACGCGCGTCTTGAAGGTCTCGTGGATCGCCTTGTAGCCGACCGCCATGTCGGCGACGAAGATGCGCGTATCCCCCTCGACCGTTCGGCGCAGCACGCGCAGGCTTTTGCACAGCGGGACGAACTGCGGATAGGTCTCGACGTCGCTGACGAGGTCGAACATCTCGCTGGCCGAGTGGGCGACGCGGCGCGTCGTGTCGAAGGGCGGGCATTCGGGTCTCTTAGCACGTGAGGCTTGCCGCGAAACGCGTTAAGCGGTCGCGCCGGCCAGCCGGGCCTCGCGCGCCGCGCGCAGTCGGGCAAAATCTTCTCCCGCATGATGCGAGGACCGCGTCAACGGCGACGCGGAGACGACCAGGAACCCTTTGGTCAGCGCGACGCTCTCGAAGGACTTGAACTCGTCGGGCGGCACGAACCGGATCACCGGATGGTGCTTCGGCGTTGGTTGCAGATACTGGCCGATGGTGAGGAAATCGACATCGGCGCTGCGGAGGTCGTCCATCAACTGCAGGACTTCGTTCCGCTCCTCCCCGAGGCCGACCATGATGCCTGACTTGGTGAAAATGGTCGGATCGAGTTCCTTCACCCGCTGCAGCAGCCGCAGCGAGTGGAAGTAACGCGCGCCCGGGCGGACCGAGAGATAGAGCGAGGGGACGGTCTCGAGATTGTGGTTGAAGACGTCGGGCCGCGCCTCGACCACCACCTCGAGCGCGCCGGGCTTGCGCAGGAAATCGGGGGTCAGCACCTCGATGGTGGTCTGCGGCGCGACGATTCGGATGGCCTCGATGACGGCGGCGAAATGCGCGGCGCCGCCGTCGGCGAGATCGTCGCGGTCGACCGAGGTGATCACGACATGCGAGAGCCCGAGCTTCGCCACGGCGTCCGCGATGCGCGCGGGCTCCGTCGCATCGAGCGCGCGCGGCAGACCGGTCTTCACGTTTGCAGAACGCGCAAGCGCGCGTGCAGGTGTCGCCCATCACCATGAAAGTCGCGTGGCGCTTCGACCAGCACTCGCCGATGTTCGGGCAGGCCGCCTCCTGGCACACGGTGGCGAGGCCGTGCTGGCGCACGACCGCGTCCGTCGCGTTGAAGGTCGCCGAGCCGGGCGCCTTGACGCGGATCCAGTCCGGCTTCTTGAGCTGCGGCTGGTCGGGCCGGTGCGCCTTCTCGGGGTGGCGGGGGCGGGTGGTTTCGTCGAGCAAGGTCAAAGTCACTGGCCTTGGTATCCCTTCTCCTGCGCGCGGGAGAAGGAGAGCCGCGTCGCCTCTATCTAATCCCTGCCGCCGGACCTTGCACACCCTTGCGCCCGTTCGGCCCTCTGAAAGGCCGGACGCGGCCGACATAAGACCGTCAAGAGCGTCGGCGTAAGTCTCGGCGATGGCTCATCACGTTCGCCGCACGTCTCGCCTGCTGCCGGTTCTGATCTGGCTTGCAGCGGCCTGCCATCCCGCGCTCGCAGCGGAATTCGCCGTCGGGCTCGCGCCCTGCAAGAACACCTTTCCCACGCCCGGCGCCAAGACGCCGAGCCAGAGGAGCGCCCTCGAGCTTCTCGGCAGCGTGACGCAGCTCGGGTCGCTGCGTGGCCGCGGCGTTCTCGCGTCGAACCTCGCCGTCGCCGTCGCGATCAACAATCGGGCGTCCCCGGCCGCTCGCGCGCGGGCGCTAGTTGACGCGCAGATCACCGATTCGAACGCCTATACGCTCGCCGACGGGCTCGGCGCGACGATGGCCGGCATCTATCGCCGCAAGGCGCCGTTCGCGAGCGAGGACGACGGGCGCACGAAGCGCTGCGGCGAGATCGGCCCGGCGGTCTCGGCGGTGATCGCCCTCGCCAACGCGCAGTCGGGCGGCGACTCCAATGCCGGAAAGTTCGCCTTCGCCAACGGATTGCGCGGCGCCTACGTCCCGCCGCCCGGCGGCACCCTCGACGTCCTCGGCAAGGCGTACGGCCTGCCGGCCGGGTCGCCGGGTGGCGACCGATACGGCAACGCGCGGCCGTTCCAGACCGCGCCGCTCGGCGCGACCTCTGGAGCGCGCATCGAGACCTACGACGGCGTGGACTTTTTCGGCGCGGCGATGACCTCGAGGGTCGTGCTAACGGGTGTCACCGCCGCCGAGAAGGCGGCCGGGCTCAACGGGTCCGACCTCAGCAACAGCCCCTCGTATCCCAGCGGCCACACCACCTTCGGCTACACGGAGGCGCTGACCTTGGCGATGCTGGTCCCGGAGCGGCTCCGGGCGCTCGCCTACCGCGGCTCGGAGTTCGGCAACTCGCGCATCGTCATCGGCGCCCACTATCCGATCGACGTGATCGCCGGCCGCACCTTGGCGACCTACGACCTCGCGCAGGACCTGGCCGGTCGCCCGCACTATGCCGACAGTGGGGACCGGTCGTTCCAGAAGACGCTGGCGGCCGCCGCCGCGGAGCTGCGCGGCGTCTTGCGGCGGAACGGCTGCCCGTCCATCGCGGCTTGCGCGCGCGAGCCGATCGTGCGGGCGGCCGACGCGACCGTGTTGAAGGACGGCGCGCTGCAGCCGGCTTCGCCGCAAGCGGCCTACGTCTTCCGCCTCGCTTACGGCCTCGCCGCGATCGGCGCGACGGACCTGCCGCCGGAACCGGTGCCGGAAGAAGCGGGGTATCTGCTGCAGACCCGCTTCCCCTATCTCGCCCAGGCCCAGCGCCGCGAGATTCTTCGCACGACCGAAGGGCCGTCGGGCTACTTCCTCGATGCGAGCCCGCTGGACGGGGCGCCGCTGGCGGCGGCCGCGAAAGGGCCGGCGGCGCAGGCCGGCGTCTACTCGCGGCTCGATCTGTTCGCCGCGGCCGGCGGCTATGCGTCGTTCGCCGACCAGGTCGTCGTCGACCAGGACGCTTCGGCCATCACCGAGCCCGGCCTGGCGCCGTTCGGCGATCTCGCCGGATTCGACGAGTGGTCGAACGACATCGGTGGACCGGGTGGTCTGACCAAGCGCGGCAGCGGCACGTTGCGCCTGTCGGGCCGCGACACGTTCGCGGGCCCCGCCCGGGTCGAGAAGGGCACGTTGGAGATCGCCGGCACGCTGGCGACTGCCACACGGGTCGAAGCCGGTGGCACGCTGGCCGGAACGGGCACGGTCGGCGATGTCACGGTGGCGGCCGGCGGGTCTCTGGCACCGGGCTCGGTCGACGGCGGCGGCACGCTCGCCGTGGCGGGATCGCTCACGCTCGCCAAGGACAGCACTTTGCGGGTGCGTCTCGGCGCGCCGAGTCCAACGCCGACGCGTATCCGCGGCCGCGCGACACTGGACGGTGGGACGCTGATCGTTTCCCACCCGCGAGGCGATCGCACCCGGAATGCGCCTGACAGTACTCGAGGCCAAGGGCGGTATCGCTGGACGGTTCGCCGCCGTCACGCTCGACACGTCGGCTCTGCACCCCGAGGTGACCTACACCGCGGACGCGGTCCATCTGACCCTCGCGGCCACCGGCACTCGGACGTCCCCGTAGCCGGTCTCCGTCACTTGTGGATCACCTGCCCGTACGCATCGAGCACGCTCTCGTGCATCATCTCGGACAGCGTCGGATGCGGGAACACCGTGTGCATCAGCTCTTCTTCCGTCGTCTCCAGATTCATCGCGACGACATAGCCCTGGATCAGCTCGGTCACCTCGGCGCCGACCATGTGTGCGCCGAGCAACTCGCCGGTCTTGGCGTCGAACACCGTCTTCACGAAGCCTTCCGCCTCGCCGAGCGCGATCGCCTTGCCGTTGCCGATGAAGGGGAATTTGCCGACCTTCACCTGATAGCCCGCTTCCTTGGCCTTGGCCTCCGTCAGCCCGACCGACGCGACCTGCGGGTGGCAATAGGTGCAGCCAGGGATCATCGTCTTCTCCATCGGGTGCGGGTGCTTGCCGGCGATCGCCTCGACGCAGACGACGCCCTCGTGGCTCGCCTTGTGCGCCAGCATCGGCGGCCCGGTGACGTCGCCGATCGCATAGATGCCCTCGACGTTGGTGCGCGCATAGCCGTCGACCTTGATGTGCCCGCGCTCCATTGCCACGCCCAGCTTTTCCAGGCCCAGGTTTTCGATGTTGCCGACGACGCCGACGGCGGCGATCAGCCGTTCGGCCTTCAGGCTCTGCGCCTTGCCGTCCAGCTCGATGGTCGCGGTCACGTCGTTGGCACCCTTCTCGACCCTGCTGACCTTGGCCCCGGTCAGGATCTTGATGCCCTGCTTCTCGAAGCGCTTGCGCGCGATCGCGGCGATCTCGGCGTCCTCCACCGGCAGGATCTGCGGCAACACCTCGATTACCGTGACCTCCGCACCCATGGTGCGGTAGAACGAGGCGAACTCGATGCCGATCGCGCCCGAGCCCATTACGATCAGGCTCTTCGGGAAGGTGTTCGGCACCATTGCCTCGAAGTAGGTCCAGATGAGCTTGCCGTCGGGCTCGATGCCGGGCAGCACGCGCGGCCGCGCGCCGGTGGCGACGATGATGTGCTTGGCCTGATAGACGCCCTCGCCGAGCGCACCCTTCGGCGGTGGGTTCTGCGGCTCCATCACCTTCTTCTTCGGCTTGGCGACTGCGACCTCGCCGACCTTCGGGATCGACGCTTCGCCCCAGATCACGTCGACTTTGTTCTTCTTCAAGAGGAAGCCGACGCCGCCGGCGAGCTGGCCGGAGACGCCTCGCGAGCGCGTGACGACCGCCGCTGGATCGAACCCGACCTTGCCTTCGATCGTCAGGCCGTACTCCTTGGGGTGCTGCAGATAGTGGAAGATCTCGGCCGAGCGCAGCAGCGCCTTGGTCGGGATGCAGCCCCAGTTGAGGCAGATGCCGCCGAGGTTCTCGCGTTCGACGATGGCGGTCTTCATCCCGAGCTGGGCGGCGCGGATGGCGGCGACGTAACCGCCGGGTCCGCCGCCGAGGACGATGACGTCGTATGCCTCGGCCATGGGGTGTATCTCCTCGCGTCGCGTGCAGCCGGCTAGGGCTTACAGGGGTGTGTGCGAGAGCAAAAGGCCGGGAAGCTCGCCCCTTCGGCGGAGCGAAATCGTCATGGCGCTTCAGGACAAGGCGTCACGTCCGTGGCGGCAAAGTCGTTCCCCTTGAATAGCAAGGGTGCGTCCAAAGCTTTCGCGAGCGCGTAAGCGACGCAGTCGCCGAGGTTGAGCCGCGCTTTGGGTCGATCCCCTTTCCAAAGCGCGAATAGGCCTCCAGCGCACCGGCACCGAGAGATCGGTCGAACGGGTGCACCTCGAAACCAAAAGCCTCAATTAGCTCGCTCAGATCCGCCGGGCCATTCGTACCGCGACGACGTAGAAGCACGATGCTCGTCTCGTACAGTGTTACGGCAGACACGACGCGGCGGGCGGCGACGGCGATGATCGCCTTGAACTGCAGATGCTCCGGCTCTTCCTCCAAGATCGCGATCAGAGCAGAGGAATCGACGACGATCACGTGGATACGTCGCCCCACGCCTCGTCACGAATCTCCCTGGGG
The DNA here is from genome assembly GCA_029817715.1 of Melastoma dodecandrum. Taxonomy (NCBI): domain Eukaryota; kingdom Viridiplantae; phylum Streptophyta; class Magnoliopsida; order Myrtales; family Melastomataceae; genus Melastoma; species Melastoma dodecandrum. The sequence continues at coordinate 48,075 of JARUPY010000231.1, read as the reverse complement.
CTGCGGCGATCCAGCAACGGTCGGCTGGCGCCGCTTCGAGTGATGGCATCGATCTTCGCCAGATCGACCGGCCGCACTTGCGTGTCGAGAACGACCCCCATCGCGGATGCCCGCTGCTCGATCGCCTCGCTCACGATCACCTCCGGCGTCGTCCCGCTTCTCGCGGCGACCAGACGGGCCAGTTGCTCGGTTTCCTCGGAGATATTCAACATGGGACAGCCTGTCGTTCTCGACGATAGTTTGCATCAAGCTCAGGCCGAAGCCAACGCTTCCCGCGCCTACCCTGGCACTTTCAGCCGATGCCGCATCGCGTCGCAGACCGCCTGCCTCGTTGCGCCGCGCGACACGCCGCTGCACCATTTACCGACCCGGTTCGAGATCGTATCCGAATAGAACGGAGCGCCACGATGAAGCTTTGGCATTGCACCGACACCAGATCGTTCCGGGTGCTGTGGGCGCTGGAGGAGATCGGAACGCCCTACGAGATCGAGCGCATGCGATTCCCGCCGCGAACGTGCGAGCAGAACTATCTCGAGCTCAATCCGCTCGGCACTGTGCCCACCTTTCAAGATGGCTCGTCGACGATGACGGAGAGCTCGGCCATCGTCCACTATCTCGGGTCCAAATATCCCGAGTCCGGCCTCTCTCTGGAACCGTCCGATCCGGCCTACGCCGACTGGCTGAACTGGATGTATTTCTCCGACGCGACCCTGACATTCCCGCAGACGCTCATCCTGCGATACGGGACGTTGGAGCCCGGTCGGGCGGACAATGCGGCGAAACGATTACACCCGCTGGTTTCTAAGCCGTCTAAAGCATGTCGATCGACAGGTGCGCCGGACCCCATGGCTATGCGCCGATCGTTTCACCGGCGCCGATATCGCAGTCGGATACGCCCTGCTGCTGGCAGATTATCTGAAGCTCGCGCAATACTTCCCTGAAGCCGTGACGGACTATTGGACTAGGCTTCAGGCCAGGCCCGCCTTCTTGTCCGCAAAGAAGGTCCAAGGCGCCGATCCCAACGACCTTCCCGACATCCCTTGAACGCGCCGTCCTGCGGACGAGACTTTAAACTTGCCGCCCCGCTCGCCGGCAGCGCTCGGAGCAATAGCGCACCTCGTCCCATACAGCCGCCCACTTCCGTCGCCATGCGAATGGCCGCCCACAGGCCATGCAGATCTTCGTCGGAAGGTCGCGCTTCTCCATGCGCTTCGCCATGCCGCGCGCCTCCCTACCCCGCGACCTTCAATCGGTGCCGCACCGCGTCCCAGATCGCCTCTTCCACCTCGGCCTGCGGCTGCGCCGCGTCGACGATCACGCAGCGCTCCGGCTCGCGCGCGGCGATCGCCAGGAAGGCGTGGCGCAGCTCGGCGTGGAAGCCTACCGCCTGCTTCTCGAAGCGGTCCGGCCCCGCATCGGCACCGCGACGCGCGGCGGCCCGCGCCAGGCCGACTTCGGCCGGCAGGTCGAGGATCAGCGTCAGGTCCGGCTTCACGCCGGCAAGCGTGACCCGCTCGAGCTCGTCGAGGAAGCGAGGGTCGAGGTCGCCGTGGGCGCCCTGGTAGGCCCGCGTCGAATCGTGAAAGCGGTCGGAGATCACCCACGTGCCGACATCGAGCGCCGGCTTGATCTTATGGTCGAGATGGTCGATCCGCGCCGCGGCGAACAGCAGCGCCTCGGCGCGCGGCCCGAGCGACTCGAAACGTGCCCGCGAGCAGCGCGGCACGTAGCGCCTCGGCCGCCGGCGAGCCGCCCGGCTCGCGGGTGGCCAGTGCCGCGACGCCGGCGCCTTGGAGGCGACGCACCAGCGCGCGCACCTGGGTCGATTTGCCGCCGCCCTCGCCGCCCTCGAAGGTGATGAAGGCCCCGCGCCGGGGTCGTTCGCTCACGTGCGCAGCACGTATTTCCGGAACAGGTCGCCGATCGACTGCAGCCCAGCGTCGAGCGCGCGCTGCGGCAGCGAGCCGACCGGCACCGCGGCGCCCGTGCGCAGCGGCACGCTCAGCACCTCGGACTGCCCCCGAAACAGCTTCAGCTGGGCGACCTGCTGGCCGGCCTCGATCGGCGCCATCAAGGGCCCGGTATAGGCGATCTGCGCGCTCAGCCGCTCGCCGCCCTCCTTGGGCACGAGCACCTTGACCGCCTGCTCGGTGACGAGCGGCACGCCGCGCTGCGCGCCGCCGTAGACCTGCGCCGAGCCGACCGTGTCGCCCGCCGCGAAGAGCTTGCGGGCATCGAAGGCGCGAAAGCCCCATTGCAGGATTTTCCGCGCCTCTTCCGAGCGCTCGGCGGCCGAGCGGGCGCCGTAGATGGCGATCACAAGCCGCTCCTCGCCCTGCAGCGCGGAGCCGACCAGCGAATAGCCGGAATCGCCGATATTGCCGGTCTTCAGGCCGTCGGCCCCGATGTCCATCGAGAGCAGCGGATTGCGGTTCGGCTGCTTGATCTTGTTCCAAAGGAAGTCGCGCTCGCCGAAGAGCTTGTAGAGATCGGGAAACGTCTCGATCAGATGATCGGAAAGCTGCGCCATCTCGCGCGCGGTCACTTTCTGGTCCGGGTTGGCGTCACCCCAGGCGTCGGTGAAGGTGAGGTGCGTCAGCCCCAGCTCGCGCGCCCGGTTGGTCATCAGGGTCGCGAAGGCGCCCTGCGAGCCGGATATGCCCTCGGCCAGCACGATCGCCGCGTCGTTGGCGGAATCGACGATGAGCCCGCGCAGGAGGTCCATCACCGGGACCTCGCTGTTGAGCTTGGCGAACATGGTCGACCCGCGCGAAGGCGCGCCGCCCGTGCGCCAGGCCGTCTCGCTCACGTGGAACGTCTGGTCCGGCCTGAGCTTGCCGCTCTTCAGCATCTCGAAGACGATCTCGGCCGTCATGATCTTCGAGGTCGAGGCCGGATCGACGGGCTCGTCGCTGCCGCGCTCGAAGAGCACCGTGCCGGTGTCGGCGTCGAGAAGGATGACGTGCGTGAGGTTCGTCTGCAGCGTCTGCGCCGCGGCCGGGTGGGCGAGCAAGGCGATAGCGAGCAAGGCCGAGGCAGCGGGGGCGCTGACGGGCCGGCAGAGCGATCCCAACGACGGTCTCCTCGATCAAGGGGCGGGGCGCGCCCGCCGCGACAGTTGAGACCTCTTAGGCCGGCCGGGTCAATCGTCGCGAGAGCGCGCTGTCCGCAGGACGGCAGGGCGCCTGTGCGGCCCGATCTCGTCGCCCAGGAAGGCGCGGAGGGCAGCGGGACGCGAAGGCGGCAGCAGTACCATCCGTGAGCCTGCGCGCGGCGGCCGGATGACCTCGATGCGCTCCGGGCGCGGCGGCGGTGCGAGCGCGCGGATCGGAATATGCGGCACGTCCTCGCGCGAGGCGACGCGCACCGGCTCGAAGCGCTCGCGCTGTGGCGGGCGGACCTCGGCCATGGCGAAGGTTTCCGGCGCGACGTCGTGATGGCGATGGGGTCGCGCCACGATTTCGGGCTCGCGCATCTCGGCTTGGCGCATCTCGGATTGGCGCCAACGCGAGCCGGGCTCGGGGAGAGCGACGGCGCGCGCGGCGACGACACGTCGCTCGACCGGCGGTTCCGCGACGATGCGACGCGGCGCGGGCGGCGCCTCGGGCGCGACCGCGGCAACGCGCGGGCGGGGCTCGCCCACGTCCGCGACCATCGTCTCGGGCTGCCAGGGCGCCGGCCGGTTGGTCCGCAAGGTCGCCAGCAGCTTGGCGTCGTCGGAGCCGGCGAGGCTCGCGCGGCCGACATATTCGACCTTCACCCGAGCGGTACCGTAGCGCTTGAAGTCCAGCGTCTCGGCGACGCGACGCGAGACGTCCATCACGCGATTCGAAGCGTAAGGCCCGCGGTCGTTGACCCGCACGATCATCGAGGAATGGTTGCTCAAGTTCGTGACCCGGGCGTAGCTCGGAAGCGGCATCGTCGGATGCGCCGCCGTGAAGCTTTCGCGGTCGTAGATCTCGCCGTTGGCCGTCAGCCTCCCGTGAAACGCATCGCCGTACCAGGAGGCGTTGCCCACCTGCACCACGCGACGCTCGCTCGGGTAGTAGACGTGGCCCGCCACCGTGTACGGCTTGCCGACGAGATATTGGCCGCCGCCGCGCGGCACCGGCTGGCCGTCGGCGACGACGCGGCGGCTCGCCGGTCCGTAGACGGAGGCCGGAAAATACTCCTTGCCGTGCGATGTCGCCGCGATCTGCTGCTGCGGGCTCTGGGCACAGCCACCGAAGCCGAGCGCGCCGAGCGTGAAGGCGATTGCCGCGAGACGTTTCGCCGGCGTCTTGCCGAACGGGGCGGCTCGGGGGCACCTGATCGGGCGATGGGACAAGCAGGACCTCGAACGCGACGAGCAGACCGCGGTCTGGACACCGGCTTCGGCCGATCTCGACGCGACGCTCGCATGGCCGCGCTTGCCAAACCCCTAACGAGGCGTCGCCACGATCCGAAAAATGCTGCATTTCGAGCGCTTTAGCTTTTGTTCAGCATGTTCTGCGAAATCCGCCCGGCGGCGCTGATCGCGGGTTGCGTGCACTGACAGGGCGGGCCGCCTTAAAAACAACGAGGATTTGGTATCGCTCCGGGACGGGGGCGGCAGCCGGGGCCAGCCGCGCAAGTATCCGACACGTTCGCGGGAACGGACGCCTTCACGGACAGGGGAAAGACGAGACGATGGGCGCGGGTGGCGAGAGCTTGCGATGAGCGACGAGGTGACCCAGGTCCCGGCCGTGTTTTCCTCGAAGGAGCGTGCGGCGCTCGTCGCCAAGGCGCTCAGCGAGGCGGCGCGACGCGCCCGCTTCTCGACGCGGCGGCAGCGCGCGCTGCCGGGTGGCTCGCTCAAGGCGCGCCGCAGCGAGCGCATGTGGCGGCTCATCAAGGTCGGGACCTTCGCCGCGATGGTCGTGGTGCCGACGCTCGTCGGCGCGATCTATTTCGGCCTCATCGCCTCCGATCAGTACACCGCCGAAGCTCGCTTCACGCTTCGCGGCGGCCTGCCGACCGGAATGGAATCGATGGGTGCGCTCAGCAACGCACCGAGCATGATGATCGTCCAGGATACGCAGATCATCATGAACTACATGCTGAGCCGCGCGCTCGTCGAGGATCTCCAGCGCTCGATCGGCCTGACGCATTTCTTCCAGGGCTCGGACGTCGATTATTTCTCGCGGCTCGGCGAGCACAAGCCGATCGAGCGCATCGTCAAATACTGGGCGCGCCACGTCGAGCTGTCGGTGCAGATGCCTGCCGGCATCGTCCTTTTCACCGTGCGCGCCTTCAAGCCGCAAGACGCCGTGACGATCGCCGATGCCGTGCTCGAGTCGAGCGAGATGCTCGTCAACAGGTTGAACGATCAGATGCGGGACGACGCGCTCGCGCTGGCTGAGCGGGAACGGGTACGCGCGCAGGACAACCTGGCGATCGCCCGCTCGAACCTCGAGAAGGCGCGCAACACCGAGGGAATCCTGAGCGGCAAGGAAATGTCCACGGCCATGACCGAGCTGCTGACCGAGGTCCGCGGACAGCTGATCAAGCTGCAGCAGCAATACGATTCGCAACGCCGCTTCGTGCGCGTCGACGCCCCGCAGATGCGCAACCTGCAGACCAGGATCGATGCCATGAAGCAGCAGATCGCCAAGCTGCAGGACGAGATGACGAGCCGCCAGGTGGAATCTGAGACCAACAAGCCGCTGTCGGGCTCGATGTCCCGCCTCGACTACGCGAGCTTGAACAACGAGATCGCCGACAAGATGTATGCGGGATCCTTGACGATGCTCGAGCACGCGAAGGTCGCGAGCGAGATGAAGCTCATGTACATCAACACCTTCGTCACGCCGGCGGTGGCCGAGGAAGCGAAATATCCGCGCCGGCTGCTCGACATCGCCTTGGTGATCCTGGGAAGCGTGGCGACCTGGGGCAGCGCCCTCGGCCTCGTCTTCCTTCTGCGCAGGAGCATGTCGTGACGGCGCCCGTCCGCGATCGCCCGAGGCCGCCCGAGACGGCCGAGCGAACGTTCACCGTCGCCGGGGTCGCCGAGCAAGCCGGGACGCTCCGCCAATCGCTCGTCGCGCGCGCGCTGTCGCCGCTGCGCCGCGTCACCGGACGCGACATCCAGATCATCCCGCCGCGGTCGCCGACGCTTCCGGACAGCTCGTTCGAGCCGGAGACGCAGCGTGCATGGCACCCGGTTCGCTGGACCCTGATCGGCTTCGTGCTCGTCCCGACGATCATCGCCGGGCTGTACCTGTTCATCTTCGCGAGCGACCAGTACATGGCGGAAGCGCGGTTCGCGGTCCGCAAGGCCGACCCGCTGCAAGGCACCATCGAGAGCGGCTCGAACAACGAGGATGGTTCCGCGAAGAAGAACGCGGCAACCTCGCATGCCTCGCCCCTCGGCGGCACGATGAACCTCGGCGGCGAGGACGCCGAGATCGTCGCCAGCTACATCCACAGCCGCGCCATCATCGACGACATATCGCGCAGGCTCGACATCCGCGCGATCTATCAGCGGCCGGAGGCGGATTTCTGGGCGCGATTGCCGCGCGACGCCACGATCGAGGACCTCACCAAATACTGGAACAAGATGGTGATGGTGAACGTCGAGACGACGTCTGGCATCGTCACCTTGTCGGTCTGCGCGTTCCGGCGCGAGGACGCGCTGGTGCTCGCCCAGGCGATCCTCAAGTCGAGCGAGGCGCTGGTCAACCGCCTGTCGGCCAAGACCCGAGCCGACATGGAGCGCACGGCCGAGAACGAGGTGCGCCGTGCCGAGGGCGAGGTGCGCTTCGCGCTGGCCAACCTCACGACCTTCCGCAACGCCCAGCACGTGATCGACCCGATGCAATCCTCTGAATCATTGGGCAAGCTGCTGCTGACCTTGATGACCGACAAGATCGAGGCGGAAGGGGCGCTGTTCGTCGCGCAGCGCGTTCAGGGCCCGGATGCGCCCGGTATGGCGAGCCTCCGCGACAAGCTCCAGAGCGTCAACGACCACATCACGCAGATCAAGGCGCAGATGGCCGGCGAGCACACCGACAAGGGCTCGGTCAACATGGCCGGGATCATATCCGAGTTCGAGGGGCTCGAGCTCAAGAAGGAGTTCGCCGAGGCGATGTTCCGGTTTGCCCGCACCGGCGTCGAGCGGGCACGCATCACGGCCGAGCGCCAGCAGGTCTACCTCGGCGTCTTCGAGCCGCCGTCGCTGCCGCAGGAATACAGCTTCCCGCTGCGGTGGTCCGATCTTCTGCTCGTGGCGTTGGGCAGCCTGATGATCTGGACCTGCGGCGCGACGATCACCGCGTCCGTCATCGATCACCGGCTCTAGCCTCTCGCCCGTGACATCTCACGGCGGACCGCGGCTCGAGCCCGAACGCGACGTCGTTCGCGCCGACGGCCGTTTCGTCGCGACCAGCGAAGAGCCCTGGCTCCGCATGGAGCTGCCGGTCGATCGCCTCGCGGGACGGCTCGTCGAGATCACCTACCGGCTGAGCCTGTGGGACGAGCCGGCGCGGCCCGTCTTTCGGTTCACGTTGCGCGACGGTGCCCTCGTGGAGGGGATCGCGGCGGGGCCCATCGCCGGCGCGGGTATCTGGACCGGACGCGTTCCCGCCGATACGCAATCGATCAGCGTAAGCCCGACCAATCGGCCGGGCCCTTTGGGCTTCGTAATCGAGCGGGTGCGCACGCGCGGCTGGATCTCGCTATTGGCGGAAGGCCTCCGGATCAATCCGCGCTCGACCCGCAGCGCGATCCTGACGCGGCTCATCGGCTGGACGCCCGAGTCCGATGTCAATCTCAGCTGGGCGACAGGGGCGACGCCCTTTTCGGCCTATCGGGACTGGCACGCACGCCGCGCACGGCCGATCGACCTCGCCGGGATCGATCGGCCGCGTTTCGACTGGGCCGGGGCGGACCCGATCCGCTTGCATATTGTGGACGACGGCGCCGACGCGGAGGCGCTTGCTCGGACGCGGGCGAGCCTGGAAGCACAGGTCTTCCCATGCTGGGTCATCGCCGACGGGGAGACGCCGTCCGAGACCGGCCTGACAGGCGTGCTTCGAGCCGGCGACGTCCTGCCGCCATACGCGCTCGCTTATCTCGCCGAGCAGGCGCGGCGCGCGCCCGATCGCACCCTCTTCTACGGCGACGCCGTTCGCCGCGATCGCGATGGCCTGCCGTCGCCGGTCCTCGCGCCGGGCTGGAGCCCGCGGCTCATGGCCAGCGCTCCGGCGATGCCCGGCCTCGTGTTCGCGCGCGACATCGCCGGCTGGCCGGACGATGCGCGGCGGCATTTTTTCGCGACCGGCGACGTTCCGGCGGCCGTCGTCGCCGGGCTCGCGGCCGACAAGGTAATGCCGCTGCGTCGCATCATGGTCGAGAGGCGTTACATCCTCCCCCGTAGAACGGGGGAGGATGACCATCCGAAGGATGGTGGAGCGAGCGGCCACCACTCAGACGTTGATCGCTCTGGCAGCGATCAAACGACCAAAGTCGGAGAAGCTGCGGCCCCCTCCATCACCTTCGGCGGTCCCCCTCCCCCGATGCGCGGGGGAGGATCGAGCGCGACGATCATCATCCCGACGCGCGACCACCCTGCCCTGCTCGAACGCGCGATCTCCAGCATCAGGCAACGCTCGCCCGCAGGGCGGTACGAGATCGTCGTAGTCGACAACGACAGCGTCGAGCCGGCGAGCAAAGACTATCTCGCGACCCTTCGCGCCGGCGGCGACACGCGCATCCTCGATGATCCGAGCCCTTTCAACTTCTCGCGTATCTGCAATGAGGCCGCCGCCTCCGGACGTGGCGACGTGCTCGTGTTCCTGAACGACGACACCGAGATTCTCAGCGATTTCTGGCTCGAGCGCTTGGTCGCCCACGCGATGGAGCCGGCGACCGGCGCGGTCGGCGTCAGGCTCACGTATCCCGACGGCCGCCTCCAGCATGTCGGCGTGCTGCTCGGCATGGGCGGCAGCGCAGGCCATTTTGGGGCGCCGGCGCCCGGCGACGACCCCGGCTGGTCGAGCCGCAACCTCGCCGTCCACGAGGTCTCCGCGGTCACCGGCGCCTGCCTCGCAGTCGCGCGCGAAAAATTCGAGGCGGTCGGCGGTTTCGATGCCGCGCATCTGCCGATCGAGCTCTCCGACATCGACCTCTGCCTCAAGCTCAATGCGCGCGGCTGGCAGACGATCGTCGACCCCGCCGTGCACCTCATGCACGAGGAATCGGTGAGCCGCGGCGGCGCCACGCTGCGGCGCCTCGACGTCTACGGCGGCCAGCGCGCGGTCTTCGTCGCACGCTGGCGCCACGTGCTGCGCGACGATCCCGCTTTCCATCCGGCGCTGAGCCTGTACAGCTGGCGCGCGGCGCTGGGCTGAAGGAGCGCGTGAGCGTGCAGATCGCGACCTGGAACATCAATTCGGTGCGCACACGCGTCCCCAACCTCGTCGCCTACCTGCGCGAGATGTCCCCCGACGTACTCTGCCTGCAGGAGATCAAGTGCACGGACGACCAGTTCCCGCGCCTCGAGGTCGAGGCCGAGGGCTACAACGTCGCCGTCCACGGCCAGAAGAGCTGGAATGGCGTCGCCATCCTCTCGAAACGGCCGATGGAGGTTGCGGCCGGCCTCGCCGGCGACGACGCGGACGTGCAGTCGCGCTACATCGAGGCCGTGGTGACGACCGACGACGTGCCGGTGCGCGTCTGCTGCCTCTACCTCCCCAACGGCAACCCGCCGGAGACGGAGAAGTACACCTACAAGCTCGCCTGGATGGACCGGCTGATCGCCCGCGCCCGCGCGCTGCTCGCGCTGGAGGAGCCGCTGGTGCTCGCCGGTGACTACAATGTCATTCCCGGTCCCGGCGATGTCTGGGACCCGGCCGCCTGGGTCGGCGACGCGCTCTACCGGCCGGAGACGCGCGCCAGGTTTCGTGCGCTGCTCAACCTCGGGCTCACCGACGCGCTGCGCGCCACGACCGACGCGGCGGGGCTCTACACGTTCTGGGACTATCAAGCCGGCGCCTGGCAGCGCAACAACGGCATCCGCATCGACCATGTCCTGCTGTCGCCCCAGGCGGCGGACCGGCTCGAACGGGTGTCGATCGACAAGGCACGCCGCGGCGACGAGAAGCCGTCCGATCACGTGCCGATCCGGATCGAGCTGGCGTAAGTAGCGGCGACGCCTCGTCGCCGCACGCGCACGAGGCGTGCGCGCTCTGGGCAGCGGCGCTCGGGCCATAGACCCTCCAAGCAGCGCTTCCGCCGCGCGACGCTCCCCTATAGATTGCGGCCTCCAGGAGCCCGCCGCCGTTGACCGCCGTCTCGCCCGCCCCCGCCGAAGCCGCGCGCGAGCCGCTGTTCAGGCTGCCGCGCATCCCGTGGCCGGCGGGCACGACGTGGTTCGCGCTGCGCACCTGGGTCGCGCTCGCCATCGCCTTCTACGCGGCCTTCTTCCTCGAGCTGACGGGCGGATCCAGCGCCGGCGTCTGCGTGCTGATCCTCGCCCAGCCGCACCAGGGGATGGTGCTGTCGAAATCGATCTACCGGCTCATCGCCACGGTCATCGGCGTCGCGGTGGCGACCACGCTCACGGCCCTCTTCCCGCAGGACCGCACGATGCTGCTCGCGAGCTTCGCGGTGATCATGGCGATCGAGACGGCGCTCGGCTCGATCCTGCGCGACTTCCGCTCCTACGCGGCCATTCTCGGCGGCTACACGATCGCCCTCATCTCGATCGCCAATATCGACGACCCGATGGCGACCTTCTCGACCTCGATCAACCGGGTCGCTGCGATCGTCGTCGGCATCGCCGCCATCGGCCTCACCAACGCGCTGATGGCGACGGCGGAATCCTCGGCCTCGCTCATCTCGAAGCTGCGCGCCGCCACCAAGGACATGATCGCGCTGGCCGAGACGGCGATCGAGCGGCGCGCCGCACCCGAGGCGGAAACCTTGATCGACTTCAGCGCCCGGCTGATGCCGCTGCGCAGCGAGATCAGCTTCGCGACGCCCGAAAAGCCGAACGGGCGCGTCCGCGCCAAGGGCGGCCGCAGCGCCCTGCTTGCCCTGTTCGAGATGCTGTCGGCCATCCAGGCCGTCGGCGCCGGCCTCGGCCGCGTCGAGGCGCCCTCGCCGATCCTCGATCAGGCCACCGGCATCATCCGCCGGGCACTTCACCTCCAGGATCCGGAGAAGTGCGGGCCGGAGCTGGAGGCGCTCGCCCTGCCGGCGCTGGCGGCGGGCACGTTGTCGATGCCGGAGGCCTACGTGCTCGAGCGCATGCACTTCATGCTCGACACCTTGACCAACCTCCGCGACGGCCTGCGCGCGCTCAGGATGGGCTGGCGCCCCCGCCGCGACGCGCGCATCGAGGTGCACCAGGACTGGTTCGCCGTCGTCATCAACGCGGTGCGCGTGATGCTGTCGCTCGGCATCGTCTCGGTGCTCTCCGTCTGGTCGGGCCTCGCCGACACGGCGACGGCGATTCTGTTCACGGCGGTCTTCGTCTCGCTCGGGGCGGTGCAGCCCGATCCCGCCATCATGGGCCGCGCCGCGCTCTACGGCATGCCCGCCGTCGTCGTGGCGGGGACGATCTATTCGTTCTTCGTGTTTCCCCTCATCGACGGCTATCCGCTGTTCATCATCTCGCTGGCGCCGCTCGTCCTCGTCATGTGCTGGCTGATCATGATCGGCATGGGCGGCGCCGGCCTGATCTTCGGCGTGCAGGTGCTCGTCCTCATCGGACCCGCCAACGTGCAGACGCTCGACCCGGTGACCTTCGTCAATACCGCCACCATGCTGACCGTGTCGGGCGTGGCGATCTTCCTGACTTTCCTTCTCGTGCTGCCCGTCGACCGTAAGATGCGCCGGCTGCGGCTCGCGCTCGCCGTCGGCACCGCGCTGCGTCACGCGCTCGCCGACGAGGGCAAGCTGGAACAGCCGCGCGCCAGCCTGCAGTACGACCGCCTCGCGCAATTCAAGACGTGGCAAGGCACGGACGCGCCGAAGCCGGCCCGTGCGCGCACGATGAAGCGCCTCGTCGATATCGGCAATCTCGGCCTCGCCGTGCGCCGCGCCTGGCGTGCGCTCGACCGGACCCGCGATGTCGACCCCGATCTCGACGCCCGGGCGCGCAAGACCCTGCCGAGCCTCTCGCCCGAGGAGACCTTCGCGCTCGCCGACGAATATCTCGCAGCGGCCAGGCAAACAGCGGGACGCCCGGCGCTCGACCTCCTGCACGCGGGCGCGGCACTCTACGGCACAGCCATGGTCACCACGTCCGAGACGCGGCTGCTGCGGCGCGTCCATCTGCTGAGGCGCCTAGTATGAGAGAATTCGTGATCGCCGGGCTGCTCATCACGCCCTTCGTCAAATACGCGCTGATCGCGGGCATCCTGTTCGTGCCCGTCAGGCTCGTCCTCGTGCACCTCGAGTTCCACAAATGGTTCTGGCACCCGCTGCTTGCCGAGGCCGCCGTCTATCTCTGCATGCTCGCCTGCCTCAATATCCTTCTGTGAGCGGACCAACGATGTTCAACCGAGCCCGCCGCGTCATCCGCGTCATCCTGACGAGCTTCCTTCTCATCGGCGCGGCCGTCGCGGTGTTCGGCCTGTGGGAGCACTATATGGTGTCGCCCTGGACGCGCGACGGGCAGGTGCGCGTGCAGGTGGCGAACATCGCGCCGCAGGTGGCGGGCCAGATCGTCGCGCTCAACGCGCACGACAACCAGTTCGTCCACAAGGGCGACATCCTCTACGTGATCGACAAGGCCGACTACAAGATCGCCCTCGACATGGCCAACGCCGATGTCGCCTCGAAGAAGGCCGACCTCGACGTCAAGCAGGCGCAGAACAAGCGGCGCCAGGAGCTGACCACGCTGTCCACCTCGATCGAGGAAAAGCAGCGCTATGCCGGCGACTACGAGGTCGCGCAGGGCGCATATCAGACGGCGCTCGCCAACCTCGAAAAGGCCAAGGTGAACCTCGAGCGCACCGACGTCCGCTCCACCGTCAACGGCTACGTGACCAACCTGCAGATGCGCGTCGGCGACTACGCCAACACCGGGACCGCGAACATCTCGATCATCGACAGCGACTCGTACTGGGTGAACGGGTATTTCGAGGAGACCAAGATGGGCAGCTTCCAGATCGGGGATGCCGCCAAGGTCTACCTCATGGGCTACGGCGCGCCGCTCGCCGGCCACGTGCAGAGCATCACGCGCGGCATCTCGACCCAGAATGCGACGGTCAGCACGCAGGGGCTTCCCTCCGTGCAGGCGGTCTACACCTGGGTACGCCTGGCCCAGCGTATTCCCGTGCGCATCAAGATCGACAAGGTGCCGGACCACGTCACGCTGTCCGCCGGCATGACGGCGACGGTGATCGTCACGCCGAAGCCGGCCGAGCAGACCTCGACGTGGGACACGATCAGGATGGAGTTCGCGGATCTTTTCGGGGCGCGGTGAGTCGGTCTGTCCCTTCTCCCGCTTGCGGGGAGAAGGAGGGACCGAGCACATCTACCCTAGCGCCGCGATGAGCGCCCGCGCCGCCGCCGGATTGCGCTCTTTGGCCCCGGAGATCATGTAGACGAAGCAGTCGCGCGGCTCCGCCGGGGGCGCCTCGGCGAGGAGCGGCAGGCCCGGCGCCGGCTCGCCCGCGGCGAGCGCGCGGACCCGCTCGGCCCATAGCGCGATCGTCGCCGCGTCGTAGCCCGCTTCCGCCTCGGCGCTCGTCGTCTGCAGCCGCAGATAGCAGAAACTCGCGGTCGGATCGGCGATGAGCGGATAGTCGTCCGAGATGGCAAGACAGATCGCGATCCCGTGCTTGCGTGCCAGCCCGACGACGTCGGGCGAGACGAAGCTCTTGTGGCGCACCTCGACGACATGGCGCAGCCGCACGCCGTCCTGCTCACGCGGCAGGCCCACGAGAAAAGCCTCGATCTCGTCCGCGGAGAATTTCTTCGTCGGCGCGAATTGCCAGAGAATCGGCCCGAGCTTCGGCCCCAGCTCGGCGATGCCGCTCTCCACGAAGCGGGTGATCGACTCGCGCCCGTCGGCTAGGTCCTTGCGGTTTGTCGTAAAACGATTGGCCTTGACCGCGAAGACGAAGTCGTCCGGCGTCTCCGCCGCCCACTTGCGGAAGCTCGTCGCGCTTTGCGTGCGGTAATAGGTGCCGTTGATCTCGATCGAGGTCACCTGGCGGCTCGCGTAGGCGAGCTCCTTCGCCTTCGCCACCTCGGGCGGATAGAAGGTTTCGCGCCACGGCTCGTAGGTCCAGCCGCCGATGCCGACCCTGATCCGTCCCGCCTGCTTCGTCATCTCATGTCCCGAATTGGGTCGGTGGCGTTTACAATTCCTGCCCCGATCGCAAAGCACCGGTCGCGCTTCGAGCCCGGTTCTCGCGTCTCGGCTGCGCGGCCACGCCACATGTAGCACGAACAGAGGCGAAACAGCGCGCGAGCGATGATTCGTCGACGATTCGTTCAGCCGCCGTGCCGATCGTTAAGGCGGGCCGCACCGTGCGCGCAGCACGTGACAAGCAGCCGGCAAGGAAGGCGTCTCGGTTTGAGACGCAACGGTTAACGGGACGACCCGCGACCGACTTGGCCGCACGCCGAGCGCCGCGGCGCCTTGTGGCCGAGGCCGATCGCCACACATCATCTGGTACGAACGAAGCCGCAACCGGCGGCCTCGCTCGATTCGTCGACGATTCGTTCGCCCGGCGTCCGTTTCTTTAACGCGGCACCACTCGGCATCCCAAGAGTGCGCCCCCTAAGCAGGACTTTTGGCCGGCGTCCGGAGCCTGTAGGCTGCCTGGTCCCGGAGGAAGCCGTGCCGTGAAAGTCAAAGCCGCCGTCGCCCGCACGCGCCACGCGCCGCTCGCGATCGAGGGGCTCGACCGGATCGACGAGCCGCGCCGCGACGAGGTGCTCGTGCGCATGGTGGCCTGCGGGATCGCCGGCGCAGACACCGAGGCCATCGACGGCGTGCTGCCGATGCCGATGCCCTTCGTGCCGGGCTCGGAGGGCGCCGGCATCGTCGAGGGTGTCGGCGAGGACGTCAGCGGGCTCGGCCCCGGCGACACGGTGATCGTCAGTGCCGGCGCCTGCGGCCATTGCCCGCGCTGCGCCGCCGGCAACCCGCGCCGCTGCGAGGATTTCCCGGCGCTGAACCTCGCCGGGCGGCGGCTCGACGGCTCGGCACCGTTCCTCATCGAGGAGCGGGCGGACGCCACGGAGCCGCGTGAGGATGTCGCGGTCAACGGCTTCTTCTTCGGCCAGTCCTCCTTCGCGACCCACGCGCTCTGCCGCGCCGCCTCGGCGATCAAGCTGCCGGTCGACGCCCCGCTCGAGATCCTCGCCGGATTGGGCAGCGAGCTGTTGATCGGCGCCGGCGTGATCGCGCAGGGCTTTCGCTTCGAGGCCGAGGACACGCTCGTCGTCACCGGGGCCGACGCGATCGGCCTCGTCGCGATCATGGTGGCGAAGGCGCATGGCGCCGGCACGATCTTCGTCGCCGATCCCGAGGAGGCGCGCCGGGCGCTCGCGACGGAGGTCGGCGCGACGGTCGCCGTCCACACCGACGACGATCTCGCCTCCGCCGTCCGAAGCATGACGGGCGCCGGCGCGCGCTTCGCGCTCGACACGATCGGCGACGCGGCGTCGCGGAAAGCCTGTTTCGACAGCCTGGCGCCCGGCGGCACCTGCGCGTTGGTCGATCCGCCGCCCGGAGAGAGGATCGATTTCGAGGACCAGCTCGCCGACGGCGAGACCTTGGTGATCTCCGCCGACGGCCACGCCGACCCGCAGGTGCTGATTCCCGAACTGGTCGCGCTGCAGGCGCAGGGACGGCTGCCGATCGACAAGCTGCTCAGCTTCTTTCCTTTCGAGCTGGTCAACGATGCCCTCGACGCGTTTCGCGACGGGCGGGTGATCAAGCCCGTCCTGCGCTTCCCGCTCGGCTCGTTCGGCGACCTCGACCGCGCCAAGGCGGAGGGCGCCGTCAGCGAGGCGCCGGCCGACACGCCGCCACCGCCGAAGGACAAGCCGCCGCCGAACACGCCTGCGGAGGACGAGAAGCAGCGCGTCCCCGCAGTGCCGGGATAATCCTCACCCGCGAAGCGGAGGAGGATCAGCGATCCATCAGCAGCGACACCATGGCGCCGCCGTGGCGTTCGATGCGGCCGGCGATCTCCAGCTCGAGGATGGCGGTGCGCACCTCCCGGATCGGCAGGTCGATCACCCGCGCCAGCTCGTCGAGCGAGACCGGCGCCGGGCCGAGGCCCTCGACGACGCGCTCGAGCGGCGGACGCGCGGCCTCGGCGAGCAGGACAGGCGCCACCGCCTCCGGCTCGGCAAACAGCCCGGCCGCCGATGGCGCCGGCTCGGTGCCGAACAGGTCGAGCTCGTCCCATAGAGGCGCCTCGGCCGCCTTGTCCCGGTCGGCGAAGAGGTCGCCCTTCCCCGGCCCCCGGTCGGCCAGCGCGCGCAAAATGTCGTCGACGTCGGCGCAGAACGTGGCGCCGTCGCGGATCAGATCGTTGGTGCCCTCGGCGCGCGGATCGAGCGGCGAGCCCGGCACGGCGAAGACTTCGCGGCCCTGCTCGGCCGCAAAGCGCGCGGTGATCAGCGAGCCCGAGCGCGGCGCCGCCTCGACCACCACGACGCCAAGCGAAAGCCCGGACACGAGCCGGTTGCGGCGCGGGAAATCGCGGCCGCGCGCCTCCCAGCCGAACGGCATCTCGGAGAGCGCCGCGCCGTCCTCGAGGATCTGAGCCATGAACGGCCCCTGGTCGGCGGGATAGAGCTTGTCGTGGCCGCCAGCGAGGACCGCGATCGTACCGGTGGCGAGGCTCGCGCGATGCGCCCGGCTGTCGATGCCGCGTGCGAGGCCGGAGACGATGACATAGCCGGCCTGGGCGAGGCCGCGCGCCAGCCGCTCGGTGAAGGCGAGCCCGGCCGTCGAGGCGTCGCGGCCGCCGACGATGGCGATCGCCGGGCGGTCGAGCACCGCCGGATTGCCGCGCACGGCGAGGACGGCGGGCGCGCTGTCGATTTCGCGCAGCAGCGGCGGGTAGCCGGCCTCTTCGAGGCAAAGAAAGCGGGCGCCGAGACGCTCCGCCGCCTCGATCTCGCGGGCGATCTCATCCGGCGCGGCGATGCGGATCGCCCGGCCCGGGCTTGCTTTCTTGAGAAGCCCCGGCAGCGCGTCGAGCGCGGCCTCGGCAGTGCCGTAGCGCTTCAGCAGCGACTGAAAGGTGCGGGGCCCGACGTTCTCGGAGCGCCAGAGCCGAAGCCAGGCGAAGCGGCGCTCGGCGTCGAAGGTCTCGCGCGGCGCCGGATTCATGTCGGTTGCTTCTTCTGGCCGATCTTGCTCTCGGTCCCGTCG
Organism: Melastoma dodecandrum; assembly: GCA_029817715.1. Taxonomy (NCBI): domain Eukaryota; kingdom Viridiplantae; phylum Streptophyta; class Magnoliopsida; order Myrtales; family Melastomataceae; genus Melastoma; species Melastoma dodecandrum. The sequence continues at coordinate 30,701 of JARUPY010000231.1, read as the reverse complement.
AGCAGGCGGCTTATGTTGGCGCCGTGCTTGATCCAAAGCACGATGGCAAGCCCTGCGAAGACCAGCGCCGCGTCGCCCCGCCCCATCAGGAAGAGAAGCACCGGCGTCGTCGCGCTGGCGGTGAGCGCGGCGGCCGACGAGTAGCGCGTGGCGAAGGCGGCGGCGAGCCAGAACGCCGCGAAGACGAGCGCGGCCGGCCAGGCGACCCCGATGAGACAGCCCATGAAGGTCGCAACGCCTTTGCCGCCTCTGAACCCTAGGAAGAGCGGAAAGAGGTGTCCGAAGAAGGCACCGATCGCCGCCATCACGGCGAGATGCACGGGCGCTGCGCCGGCGTCGAAATGCGCAGCGATGAGAACGGCGATCGTGCCCTTGAGGGCGTCGGCAACGAGCGTGATCGCCGCGAGATCCTTGCGGCCCGTCCGCAGGACGTTCGTCGCGCCGATGTTCTTCGAGCCGATGCCACGCGGGTCCTCCGCGCCGGCGAGGCGCGTGACGATGACGCCCGAGGGGATCGATCCGGCAATATATCCAAAGACGAGCGCAATGAGGGAAGGCAGCATGGCGAGGTCCGGTGGGCGCCGCAACGTAACGGGCGCGTACCGACGAGGCAACGAACCAGCAGGCCCCCTTATCCGTCCATTAACCTTAACCGTGCCTTATGCCGGAGACGCTGTTGCGGAACCCGCCGATGGCCCTCCAATCCCCTTACCCGGCGATACCTGCCCTCGCCCTCTCGATGCAGTGGCGTGGCCGCAGACGGACCTTCGCCCCCAACCGTTGGGTGTCCCTGGCCGTCCTCGTCGGCCTTCCGCTGCTCGCCGCCTGGTATCTCTGCGCCTCGCTATACCTCGTCTTCCACGACCAGCTGCTCGCCTCGCTGATCACCCGCCAGACCGACATGCAGTATGCCTACGAGGATCGCATCTCGGCGCTGCGCACAGAGCTCGACCGCGCGTCGAGCCGCGGCATGATCGACCGCAACACGCTCGAGACCACGATCCGCGACCTCGCGGCGCGCGGCGCCAAGCTGGAGGCGCGCGCGGCGGCGATCGACGCGCTCGTGTCCGGAGCCGGCCCGCACGGCAATCCGCTGCTGACGCCGGCCACCCCTGCCCTGCCCGCGGATGCGAGCGCCTATGCGCCTTCCGCGCTCGAGCCCGCCACGTCGTTCCGCTCGCTCGATTCGAGCGCGCTCGAAACCGGCGACGGCGGCGTTCCGGCCGCGGGGGTCGCCGAGCACCGCATGGCGGCGCTGGCGACTGGCCTCACGCGGGTCGAGACGCGGCAAACCGCCGCGATCGAGCAGCTGCGCGCGCCGATGAGCCGCTCGGTGGAACGCATGGAGGCCGCCCTCGCCGAGGTCGACATCCCGGCCGAGCGCTGGCAGACGGCGCCGCGCGGCGATGTCGGCGGCCCCTTCGTGCCGCTGCCGGCCGACGCCGCCGGCCTGGACGCGGCGGGCTTCGAGGCGACGATGGCGGTGTTGCGGGAAACCGCCGCACAGGAGGCGCGCCTGAAGCGGATCGTCGACCGCGTGCCGCTCCGCAAGCCGCTCGAAGGCCCGCTCGAGGTGACCTCGACGTTCGGCGCGCGGGTCGATCCCTTCTACGGCCGGCCGGCCATGCACACCGGGATCGATTTGCACGAGAATTACGGCGATGCGGTCGAGGCGACCGCCGCGGGCGTCGTGACCGTCGCCGGCTCAGAGGGCGGCTACGGCAACATGGTCGAGATCGACCACGGCAACGGGGTCGTGACGCGCTACGCGCATCTCTCGTCGATCGAGGTCGTCGTGCATCAGCGCGTGGCGGTCGGCGCGGTTGTCGGCCGCGTCGGCGCGACGGGCCGCGCGACAGGTCCCCATCTGCACTACGAGACCCGCATCAACGGGGAGCCGGTCGATCCGGCGCGGTTTCTCAAGGCGGGATCGGCCCTGTTTGCGGGGTGATCGGCAGGCATCCCCTGCGTCCATACCGGACGAGCTTGGCAAAGCCCGCAAAGAGCACCGCTTCCAGGTTCGGCTTCGCCGCCCCGCAACGGCGGTGGCTCTACCCCTGCGTCTTCAGCCAGTTCTGCCAGTCGTCGAGGCTGCCGTAATAGCAGTTGCGGTCGACGTAGCCGGTGACGCCGGGCACCGTTCCTGTCGCCGTGTGCTGCCAGAAGCGCCAGGCCCGGTCGCCGTACTTGACGGCGGGATACGTCTTCACGCTGCGCACCCACATCGGGTAGTCCTGGAACTCGCCCTGCAGCACGTCGCGGTGGAAGTCGACCGAAGTGTAGATCACCGGGCGCTTGCCGTAGGCGCGCTCCATCGCCACCAGGATCGTCCGCATGTCGGCGAGCGCGTCCTCGCGCGGGATCTTGTGCGGGCAGGTCCGCGATTGGGGGTTCCACTCGACATCGAGCACGGGAGGGAGCGCGGACGGGTCGTTGGGCACGTTGGAGACGAACCACGCCGCCTGCTCCTCGGCCTTCCGGCACCAGGTGACGAAATGATAGGCGCCGCGGCGGATGCCGGCGGCGCGCGAGCTCCCAGTTCTGGCGGAACTTGGTGTCGAGATAGTCGCCGCCCTCGGTCGCCTTGATCCAGGCGAACTTGACGCCCGAATCCGAGACGGCGTTCCAATCGACGTCGCCCTGGTACTTGGAGACGTCGATGCCCTGGATCGCGAAATCCATCGGCGCCGGATAGGGGCTGCTTGGGACGTCGGAGTCGCAACCGGCGACGCCGAGGAGCACGGCGGCGCCAGCCGCGATTGCCATGAGCCTGGGCATGCGCCGCCGGCCCTCGTGGTGAACTCGGGAACTCATCCCGTCAAATTATCCCCCACACGCAAACACCCCGTTAACGGCTGCGGGCCCGTCGGAGGCGGCGTTTTGCAAGCTTATCACGCGACGACGGCCGGAGGCGAGACCGACATGTCCTCGGCCGCCGCTGCGCCCACAGCGATGGCCGGTGCGGCGGGGGTACGCTCGGCAAAGACGGAGAAGCTCGGCCCGTTCATGTGGCCGGGCTCCTCGTCGGCGATGAGCACACGATCGAAGCCGAAGGCGGCGATCAGGCCGAGGATGTCGGCGCGATCGATCCAGAAGTGTCGGTCCTGGATGCCGCCGCAGAACGCCGGATCGCGCCACGCCTTGTAGTAGCTGCGCTCGTGCAGCCGCACGGTGATGCCGTGGCATGTCTTCGTCTCGACGCGCTCCGAGAAGGGCACCCGGCGCAGATCGTCCGGCGGCATGGCCGCCTCGTCGAAATAATGCGTCCAGAGATAGAAGGCGTCGGCCTTCTCGGCGATCAGCTCCAGCAGGTGGACGGGATCGTGCGAATGGTAGAGCACGCCCGAGGCGATGATCAGGTCGTAGCGCTTGTCCGTCACCTCGAGCCATTTCATGAAGTCGCCGAGGTAGAGATGGGCGCGATCCAGCTTCAGGATCTCCTTGGTGATGAGGCAGCGCACGAAGGCAAGGTTGTTGGCCTCGATCGTGTCGATGGAGGCGGCGCCGGCCTGGTGCACCATGTAGGTGTGGAAGCCCTCGAGCGGGCCGAGCTCGAGCACGGACTTCCCGGCGCAATCGTAGGACTGCAGCAGCCACGCGATCCGCGTGTCGGCGAACAGCGCGCTCTTGCCGGCGACGAGGCCCGTATGGGGTGGCATCATGCCGATCCAGCCCGGGACGGAATCGATCGCGTTCTGCGCCGAGGGAACGCCGGCAACGTAATGGTTGAGCACATCGGCGCTCGTCACGAAGGGGCCGCCGAGCCTGGGCTTCTTGATTCCGAGAAGCCGGCGGGATCGGCGGTAGAGCCGATCGTACCAGCGCGGCGATCCTTTGTTCATCAAGATCGAGATTCTCCAAAGATCCGCCCGCGGCAGCGCGCGGCGATCAACATTTCATGAAGGCGTCGACGTCACTTGTTTGTCACCTGAATTGGTGATTGGAGACCGCGCAGGGCCCCAGCGAAAGTCGATCATGCCGAAATTCGTCGCTTTTACGTCGCTGGGGCGTAAGGCACTCCCCAATCAGTTCGACCTCTTCGCGCTGGTCTTCATCTCCGCCGCCCTCGTCGCGATCGTCCACGCCAGCAAGGGCGCGATGATGCCGATCAAGGCGCCGGGTGCCACCGACGTCCGCCTCGACCTCATCCATCTGCCCTATTACGCGCTGCGCACCACCTTGCGCATGTTCATCGCGATGGGCTTCTCGCTCGTCTTCACCTTCACCTATGCGACACTTGCCGCCAAGAGCCAGCGCGCCGAGCGCGTGCTGATCCCCCTCCTCGACGTTCTCCAGTCGGTGCCGATCCTGGGCTTCCTGGCCTTCCTCGTGCCGTTCTTCGTAGGCCTCTTCCCGAACTCGGTGCTCGGCTACGAGGCCGCCTGCATCTTCGCCATCTTCACGAGCCAGGCCTGGAACATGGCCTTCAGCTTCTATCAGTCGCTGCGAAACGTTCCGACTGATCTGATCGAGGTCTCGCGCGGCTTCAACCTCACGTCGTGGCAGCGCTTCTGGCAGCTCGAGACACCCTTCGCGGTGCCGGGGCTCGTCTGGAACATGATGATGTCGATGTCGGGCGGCTGGTTCTTCGTGGTCGCTTCCGAAGCGATCACGGTCGGCGACACGACCATCAAGCTGCCGGGCATCGGCTCCTACATCGATCTCGCCAACTCGCACTCGGACTGGGGCGCCATCGTCGCCGCGGTGGCGATGATGGCGATCGTCATCCTCGCCTACGACCAGCTCTTGTTCCGGCCGATGGTGGCGTTCTCCTCGCGCTTTCGGGTCGAACTGCTCGCCAGCCAGCAGCAGGAGCGATCCTGGGTGACCGATCTCTTCCGGCGGACGCGATGGTTGCGGTCCCTCACGATGATGTGGTCGCGCGTCTTTCAGCGCATGGCGCTGATGCGCATGCGCCTCCCCTTGCGAGCCCGGCCCGCGACCCATGCCGGCAAAGCGTCGCTCGCCGGCGACGTCGCGTTCTACGCGATCGTGGCGGCGGTCGCGGCCTATTCGATCTGGGCGGTCGTCACGTTCGTCGGTGCCAAGTATGGGCTCGACGAGGTCGAGAGGGTCGTGGTCCTCACCCTCTCCACGATGATCCGCGTGGTCGTGCTCATCGTCGTGGCCACGATCATCTGGGTGCCGATCGGCATCTGGATCGGTCTGCGCCCGCGCCTCGCCGACAAGGTGCAGCCGCTGGCCCAGTTCCTCGCGGCGTTCCCGGTCAACATCGTGTTCGGCCTCGTCGTGGCGGCGATCGTCACGTTCAGGCTCAATCCGAACATCTGGCTCAGCCCGCTGATCATCTTCGGGACGCAGTGGTACATCGTGTTCAACGTGATCGCCGGGGCGCAGGCCTATCCGACCGATCTCCAGGAGGCGGCCAAGAGCTTCCAGATCCGCGGCAGGGACTGGTGGCTCCGGGTCATCATCCCGGGCGTCTTTCCCTACTATGTGACCGGCGCTCTGACGGCCTCCGGCGGGTCCTGGAACGCCGCCATCGTCGCCGAATACGTCAAGTCGGGCGACCATACGGAGGTCGCGCAGGGCATCGGCTCCTACATCGCGATCGCCACCGAGAAGGGTAATTCCGAGCAGATCTGGCTCGGCGTCGTCGTCATGTCGATCGTCGTCATCATTTTCAACCGGCTGCTCTGGCGCCCGCTGTTCGGGCTCGCCGAGAAGCGCCTGCGTCTCTCTTAGACATACCCGGCCGGAGGACAGTCCCATGCTGCAAGAACGCCTCGCGCCGCTGCTCCAGGTCGACGATGTGGTGCAGCGCTACAGGACGGGCTCCGGCGAAATCGGACCTCTCGTCCTGGACCATGTGTCGCTGAAGCTCACATCCGGCGAGATCGTCGGCCTGCTCGGCCGATCGGGATGCGGCAAGTCATCTCTGCTCCGCATCGTCGCCGGGCTCGCCTTCCCGGCCGAGGGCAAGGTGACCTACGACGATGCGCCCGTCGTCGGCCCCGCCGACGGCGTCGCGATGGTGTTCCAGAGCTTCGCGCTGTTTCCGTGGCTGACGGTGCTTGCCAACGTCGAGCTCGGCCTGCGCGCCAAGGGCGTGGCCGAGGACGAGGCGCGCAAGCGCGCGCTCGCCGCCATCGACCTGATCGGCCTCGACGGTTTCGAGAATGCCTACCCCAGGGAGCTGTCCGGCGGCATGCGCCAGCGCGTCGGCTTTGCCCGGGCGCTGGTGGTCAACCCCAAGATCCTGCTGATGGACGAGCCGTTCTCGGCACTCGACGTTCTCACCGCCGAGACGCTGCGCACGGACCTCCTCGATCTCTGGGTCGAAGGCCGCATGCCCATCAAGTCGATCCTCATGGTGACGCACAACATCGAGGAGGCGGTGCTGATGTGCGACCGCATCATCGTGCTCGCCTCGAACCCCGGGCGCATCGCCGCCGAGATCGCCGTCACGATGCAGCATCCGCGCAACCGGCTCGACCCGGCGTTCCGCAAGATGGTCGACGACATCTACGCCGTCATGACCAAGCGCGCGACGCCCCAGCAGATCGGCCGCGACGGCACCTTCCCCGGCCTCGGCCTCGGCATGGCGCTGCCGCGCCTCTCCACAAATACGATCGCCGGCATGGTCGAGGAGATCGCCGCCCCGCCCTACAACGGCCAGGCGCGCCTGCCCGAACTCGCCGACTCGCTGCAGTTGGAGGTCGACGACCTGTTCCCGATCGCCGAGATCCTGCAGCTGCTGCGCTTCGCCGAGATCGGCGACGGCGCAATCAAGCTGACGCAGGCCGGCGCGCGCTTCGCCGACATGGAGACGGACGCGCGCAAGAAGCTGTTCGGCGAGCACCTGCTCGCCTACGTCCCTCTGGCCGCGCGGATCAAGAAGGTGCTCAACGAGAGGCCCTCGCACGCGGCCCGCGCGTCGCGCTTCATCGAGGAGCTCGAGGATCACATGTCGGACGAGTACGCCGAGCGCACCTTCTCGAGCATCGTCAACTGGGGCCGTTACGGCGAGCTTTTCGCCTACGACGAGGGCTCGCAGACGCTGAGCCTGGAGGATCCGAGCTGAAGGCGGTGGGTCAACCGATGCCGAGATCGACGAGCCGCAGAGCGAACGCGTCTGGCGCGACGAGCGGCGTTACGCGCTCGTCAGCGGCGACCTCGCACAAATCGCGATAGCCTTCCGCGGTCGGTGCCCGGAAGACGTGCAAGACGAGCCGAACGGCATCGATGACCCAAAGCTCGCGGACGTCGAAGCCCGCATAAAGTCGCGACTTGCGGCCGATGTCGTAGCGCAGCGACGAGTCGGCGATCTCGACGACGAGAAAGACGCCCTCACCCGATAAAGAAGCCAGACCCTTGGTGCGGTCGAAGACAACAACGTCAGGCTCGAGATAGGTATCTTCCGAAAACCGGAACGTCGTCTCCGGCGCGACCTCGACGTCTTCGGGCGCGGCTCGATACCAGCGTCGCAGCAGCGCGATCTTGAGCATCTCGTGGCGGTTGCCCTTCGGCGACATCGGCACCAGCTCCCCGCCGATAAGCTCGTTGCGCTCGTCAGCCAGCAGACCGGCTGCCACCATCGCCTCGACCTCGGCCACGGAAAAGCGGCGACGGGGCAGGCCTTCGGCGGCGCGCGTGACATGGGGTCGAAGCGGGATGGTCATGGCGAAGCTCACCGAGGACGATCGCTATTCAGACGATAGCCCACGCGGCAGAGATTGACCATCGGCGCTCAAGGCGCGAGCAGCCATGGCCTTCTGCAAGGCGCCGCCGATCGACGGGCGCGACTTTCGACAGGGGCCGGCGGCTCTCCCCTCCGCGCCCATTTCTCTGTAAGCGCGGCATACTGAATGCCATGCGGGGAAAAACCATGGAGCGGGAGCTGGATAAAGCAGCGCTCGAGACGCGCACTTACCGCAAGGTGAGCCTGCGCCTCGTGCCGTTCCTCGTCATCTGCTACCTCGCCGCCTATCTCGACCGCGTTAACGTCGGCTTCGCCAAGCTGCAGATGCTGAACGAGCTCAAGTTCAGCGAGACCATCTACGGATTCGGCGCCGGCATCTTCTTCCTCGGCTACGTGCTGTTCGAGGTGCCGAGCAACATCGTCATGCATCGCGTCGGCGCGCGGATCTGGATCGCCCGGATCATGATCACCTGGGGCCTCGTCTCGGCCTGCATGGTCTTCGTCAAATCGCCGCTCGCCTTCTACATCCTGCGCTTCCTGCTCGGCGTCGCCGAGGCCGGCTTCTTCCCCGGCATCATGCTCTACCTGACCTACTGGTACCCGTCCGAGCGGCGCGGCGCGATCACCGCCGCCTTCCTTGCCGCGGTCCCGGCCGCCAGCGTGATCGGCGGCCCGCTGTCGGGCTGGGTCCTGAAGAGCGCGAGCGGGCTGGCCGGCTTCGCCGGCTGGCAATGGCTGTTCCTGGTCGAGGCGGTGCCCTCGCTCCTGCTCGGCATCCTCACGCTGTTCTACCTCGACGACCGTGTCGCCGACGCCGCCTGGCTCGACGAGGACGAGCGGCGCGTCGTCGCCGAGGCCGTCGCCCGCGAGGACGCGGAGAAATCTGGCCACGCGCATCTCGGCGCGGCGTTTGTCGATCCGAAGGTCTGGCTGCTCGGGCTGATCTATTTCGCGATCGTCTGCGGCATCTACATCGTCGGCTTCTGGCTGCCTTCGATCATCAGCAAGACCGGCGTCACCGACCCGTTGAAGATCGGCCTGCTGACGGCGATCCCCTATCTCATCGCGATCATCGTCATGCTCGCGACGACGGCCAGCAGCGACCGGTTGCGCGAGCGGCGCTGGCATACGGTGGTGCCGGCGGTGATCTGCGGCGTCGGCCTTGTCATCACCGGCTTCGCGACCTCGAGCACCTTGACCGCCATGATCGGCATGACGCTCGCCGCTGCCGGCTCTTCCGCCGCGTTCGCCGCGTTCTGGTGCATCCCGCCGGCCTTCCTCGGCGGCGCGGCGGCCGCGGCGGGCATCGCGCTGATCAACTCGCTCGGCAATATCGCCGGCTTCGTCAGCACGTCGATGGTGGGGTGGATGTCGAAGGTGACGCACAGCTCGACGTCGGCACTCTACCTCTTCGGGGCGATCGTTGCCCTCGGCGGCCTGCTTATCCTCGCGATCCCGTCCCGCGTCGCCGATCGGTGACAAAACAAGGGTGTTCGGCCGAAGGGCTGGCCCAATAGGGGCCTAGGAAGACCCGTAACCCTTTCATGGACCTGAGCCAGTCGTCGTGACAGCCGATGATGCCGATGACGCAGGTGACGCGGTCAAGCGTCACCTCTCCTCCATTTGCAGAGCCCTCTTGAATTTTCTCGCACGACGTTGACTATCGCTTCGCTCATTGCTGCTGGAGGAGAAGGCCGGTTCGAGCCACATTGAAGGAAGAGTTATTTAGCACGGGACGGAGAAAAAAATGAATACCGAGGCGCACAAGCACGAAGATCGGGAATTATTTCTAGATACACCGCTTTACAGGGAGGTCAACAGCGAAGCACAGAGAGAGTTTTCGACAAATGTTGAATGTCCTGCCCTCACTTGGCATATGTCATTTTTGCCTGATCAGTCGAAACGCCAGGGACTTGAAGAGTCGCTTGACTCGGTGCTTCTTCGATTAATCCGCGCGCTTAATGGAAACAACGCAGTGCAGCCATTCGCAGATGATCTTCGACCGGTCGACATCAATCCTAGCTCACCTGAACGAGCTATATTACTTAGTGGAATATATAACATATCAGATAGGGATGAATATTTGCAAAAAGTACCTTTGGAACGCTGCTCACCTCGCGAGCGCGACCTTTTGAAAAGCCAATCGAAGCTAGTCGTGCTACGTTTTTCCTGGGACCAAGCGCTCCCCACACACGACAAAACGGATAAAATCGATGAGCTCCTTACGCCGATAAAAGTATCCATAAGGATAAGATTGAGCACTAGCTTTCTCAGCATAACCGTAATAGCTGAGCTGAAAGAGAAATCGGAGAAACTGTTCAATTTGAAGAGTGATGAAATCACTTACTTGACGAAGAATTTCTGGGAGAAAGAATTTGTTGAAAGATTTGTCTTGGAGAGCAATAACCTGCGTGGCCTCTTCGACCATGATGTTTTCAAAGCGATATTTGCAGATGTTCGTGGTATAGTTTTGCCACGAGAGTCTTGCCTTCAGTATCAAGATTATAAAGATGTAGATGATAAAATTTGCTGGGCGGAACATATGATTGAAAATCTCCGAGGTGGAATAACAGAAGATGATGAACATGAATGTTCCGCGAGCTACATGCTTGGACGGCGTGCTCTTTTTTTGACCGCGCTTGCACCTCAACCTCTTGATGATGACCATGACGAGACCAAGAAGGAACCGTACGAGCGGCCTCGCGCCCCACTCACCTTTCTTTTCCTTGTACAAACGGTATCGGATAAGAGAACCAATTATCCGGTAGACGAGCGCCAGCTAGGCCATGCATTGGACCGTATGCATCTAGTCGCAACTTTAAGGCATGCCGCTTTGCTTGATCTAACGCAATTGAGAGAAGCGGGCAGCGCTCTCTCGCGCATAGATGCGTCCTTCGAAAACGCACGCAGAGAATTAGAGAAGTACGATGCATCTGATTTATATGCGAGCGCTGATAGTGTGAGAGAATCAATTGAAAACGCACATGGCGATCTAGATAGAATCACGACCACTTTTCTTCAGAATAACAAAGCGAATGTTGGTGTCACCTTCAGAATCGAAAGCTCAAGGAATTTCTACTCTCAATTTCGCAAGAATTTATATGCTTTACGCATCCGGCGTGTAGAAGGTTATCGGCCATACACATACTTTGTGGAAAGGAGACTAGGCGCAGCTTTCGAATTTATAGATCGCCTTGGCGTTCGATACGAGCGCGCAACCAATGCCATGGCAGAGTTAGACCTCCGGTTTACTTCTATTCAAGCTCGAAAAAGTGGAGCAATTCTTGCCGCCACTGGCCTGGAGGCAACTAGAACAGCAGAATTACTTGCCAAAAACGGATCTGCGCTGGCTGACATACAAAGATATGGCGAACTTGTATTGTTGACTATCTTAGTTCCTTACTATTTAACAGGCTTGTTGAACCACCTTTTTGAAGGTGATAGTGTCAATACACATCGTCACGAACCACTTTCGGTAGCTGTTCTCATAATAGTTGTGCTGTTTCTAGCTACTTTCAGATGCTTCGTTTTGGGCGCCCAAGAGGTACCTTTCCCACAGAGACTGAAACATGCATTTTTAATTGCTTTTATGACAGTATCTGCTATGTTTATCAGCCTTCTCTTTAAAATGTTTGGAATTCGGATCGGCGAGCCAGTGATTGCACTAGGCCTTGCGCTTGGAGTTTTCTGGTTGTCCGTCTATTACGTCGCTCGGATGGCTGCGGATCATCTTCCGGCCTATATCAAAATATTGAGCGGCGGCAGAATACGACTATCGCGATACAGCACAAACCCGTTAATAGCGGGCGTTTTAGGAATTCTTATGGTATTGAGCGTTTTGCTCGCTTACGCTTCTAGTCGCGCCGAACCTACCGTCGCGGGCGATCATGCTCCGGAAAAAACATCTTTCCAATCACAACCGTAACAAGTGCAATGAGAAAAACTCCTAACAGTTGAGCTAAGCTGGATTCGGTGAAGCCCCTGATGAGATCAGCCATTTGCCTTGCGCCCCCGCGTCAAGATTAGACCTGAATAAGTGATATCATAAAATACTAGCAATTTTGTGACAAATATGTCGCAACGATGCTATAAATGAATAGCCCGTAATGTTAGATGCGAGAAAGAGTAAACAAGGTACTAACAATTGCTCGCAGGTCTCGTTGGTAGGTTTCACCGAAGTCGGGCTTTGGGTCGCATAGCTGCAAAATCCGGGGTAGCTTTGGGGAAACGTTAGGCTGCCTGCTTTGACGATCTTTTCCTGCATCGTCGCGTAAGGATACTAAGGCTCGAGGGGAAGTCCTTCCATGAAATCGAGGATCGCCGCGTTGACCGCTTCGGGGTGCGTCAGGTTGGCGGCGTGGCCGCCCGGCACGCTCATCATTTCCCGTGCTTTCGGCAGGGCTTTGTGCATCGCCGCCGCACGCCACATCTCGATGGCGATGTCGTCGATCCCGTGGATCACGAGCGCCGGCACCTCGATGCGCCCTATCTCACCTGAGATGTCGTCGCGCGTGACGAGCGTTCGAAAGACGCCGCGGACATTCGCGGGCGTCATCGCCCGCCATCGCGCCTGCCACGACGGCGTGTCCGGCCAGCCGTCGCCGAGAATGATGTGGGCGATTATCGCGGCCGCCTGGTCCGACAGCCCGTTCGCCGCCCAGTCGTCGATCATCCGCTGGTAGCCCGGCGTCTTCGCCGGGTCCTCAAGCATCGCCTGTGTGTCGAGCAGGATCAGCGCCCGGACGACCCGCGGGTGGCGCAGCGCGCACCGCAACGAGAGATAGCCGCCCTGCGACATGCCCGCGAGAACAGCCCGCGCGACGCCGGCGTGCTCGAGGACTGCCACGCAATCCTCCGCCGAATCGTAGTACGAGAAAGGCGCGAGCTCGCTTGTCGCCGTCCGGCCGTGGCCGCGCTCGTCCCAGGCGATGCATCGATAGCGCGCGCGGAGCGCCTCGACCTGCGGCGCGAACATCTCGTGCGTCATCAGCAAGCCGTGCGAGAAGATGATGACTGGCAGATCGCCGCCGGTATCCTCGTAGTAGATGCGCGTATCGCCGTTCGTCGCGTAGGGCATCTTCTTCTCCCCTTGGACCCAGTCTGGGCTTCCCTCTGCCGTAGCACTTTCCCGGGATCAGCGCCCGACCCGCCGCGTCGCGCGCGCCATCAGCGGCAGCCAGAGCCCGTACGGCAGCAGGAACGCCGCCTTCATCGGCCAGACCAGGCGGCGTGGGAAGGCGATCTCGAAGCCGCCGCGCCGCAGCCCCGTCGCGATGCGCGCGGCAGCGGTGTCCGCGCTCATCATGAAGGGCATCGGATAGGGGTTCGGCGCCGTCATCGCGGTCGCCACGAAGCCGGGGTTGACCACCTGGATCGTCAGGCCGCGCGCTGCGTGCGACAGGCGCAGCGCCTCGGCCATGGTGATCATCGCCGATTTCGCCGCGCCATAGGCGAGCGAGCCAGGGATGCCGCCGTAGCCGACCAGCGAGGCGACGATGGCGATCTGCCCGCGTCCTCGCGCCAGCATGCGCGGCAGCAACGGATCGAGGCAGCGCACCGCGCCGCCGAGGTTCGCTTCGATCGTGCACCACGCCCGGGCGCCATTGAAGCCCTCGCGCTCGCCGAGATCGTAGACGCCAGCATTCAGCACGGCGAGGGAGATCGGCCCCAGCTCACGCTCGATTGCGGTCACGGCCTCTTGCATACGCGCCGGATCGGTCACGTCACCCGGATAGGCGGTAATCCGCCCTGCCCCCTGCGCCGCCAGCGCCTGCAGCTCGGGGGCGCGCCGCGCCGTGACGGCCACCCGAAACCCGTCCGCGGCAAGCCGCAGCGCCAGAGCGCGGCCGATCCCGGCGCTGGCGCCGGTAATCCAGACGATGCCATCCTCCGGCCGCGCGCGGTACATGAGAAAAGGAATCTCCCACTCGGGCTCGGATTGGGGAGCCTCTTCCCCTAGAAGCGATATATGTAACGGGAGGCTCGTCCGCCCCTCGCCCAAGACATGAAGGACCCATGGTCGCCCCTTCCGTCATCGAAGCCATCGGCAACACGCCGCTGATCAAACTCCGTCACGCATCGGCGGCGACAGGCTGCACCATCCTCGGCAAGGCCGAATTCATGAACCCTGGCGGATCGGTGAAGGACCGCGCAGGCCTCGCCATCATCCGGGACGCGGTGGCCAGGGGCACGTTGAGGCCGGGCGGTACGGTCGTTGAAGGAACGGCCGGCAACACGGGGATCGGCCTCGCGCTCGTCGCCAACGCGCTTGGCTACAAGACCGTGATCGTCATTCCGGACACGCAGAGCCAGGAGAAGAAGGACATGCTGCGGCTCCAGGGCGCGGAGTTGATCGAGGTGCCCGCCGTCCCATACAAGAATCCCAACAACTACGTGCGGCTCTCCGGCCGGCTCGCCGAGCGCCTCGCCAAGGAGCTTCCCAGCGGCGCCATCTGGGCCAACCAGTTCGACAATGTCGCCAACCGCGAGGGCCATCGCCTGACCACCGGACCGGAGATCTGGCGCGACACGCAGGGCAAGGTCGACGGTTTCACCTGCGCGGTCGGCACCGGCGGGACGCTCGCAGGCGTCGGCCTGGCGCTAAAGGCCGAAAATCCGGCCGTCAAAATCGCGATCACGGACCCCATGGGCTCGGCGCTGTACGAGCATTACAAGAACGGCGAGCTGAAGGCGGAGGGCTCCTCGATCACCGAGGGCATCGGCCAGGGCCGCGTCACCGGCAATCTCGAGGGCGCGCCGATCGATACCGCCTACCAGGTCACCGACGAGGAGGCGCTGCCGATCGTCTTCGACCTCGCCGAGCACGAAGGGCTGCTGCTTGGCGGTTCGAGCGGCATCAACATCGCCGGCGCCATCCGCGTGGCCCGCGACATGGGGCCGGGCCATACGATCGTGACGATTCTCTGCGATTCGGGCTCGCGCTACCAGTCGAAGCTCTACAATCCCGCATTCCTGCGCGAGAAGAACCTGCCCATACCGGGCTGGCTCGGGCGGGCGCCGAAGATCGACCCGGGCTACGTCTGAGCGTTGGTCCGAGAGGAGATGGTTTTGCCCGCCACCAGCGATACCTTCGTCACACCCGCATGGCTCGCCGAGAAGCTCGACGATCCGAACGTCGTCGCGATCGACGCGAGCTTCTACCTGCCGGACGAGGGAAAGGATGCCGGCGCGCTCTTCGAGGAGGCGCATGTCCCGGGCGCGGTGCGCTTCGACGTCGACGCGATCGCTGACCGAAGCGTCACCTTGCCCCACATGCTCCCCGACGCTGCGACATTCGCGAGCATGGCCGGCGCGCTCGGCCTGTCCGAGACGGCGACCTTGGTCGTGTATGATGCGACCGACCTACTGGGCGGTGCCCGCGCCTGGTGGATGCTGGAGCACTATGGCGCCGCCGACGTCCGCATCCTCGAAGGCGGCTTCAAGGCCTGGCTCGCGAGTGACCTGCCCGTCGAGACAGGGCCGAGCCGCCGGGCGGCCGCGACCTTCGCCGCCCGTTACGACGATGCGACCGTGCGCGACGCGGCGGCGGTGCTGGCGGCAAGCAGATCCGGCGATCAGCAGATCGTCGACGCTCGTTCCGCCGCCCGCTACGAAGGCGCCGTGCCGGAGCCGCGCGCTGGCCTGCGCTCCGGCCACATTCCGGGCGCGCGCAACGTGCCTTGGCGCGATCTCCTCGACGCGGACGGTCGGCTGCACGACCCCGATACGATTGCCGCCGCATTCACCAAAGCCGGTGTCGACACGGATAAGCCGATCATCACGAGCTGCGGCTCGGGCGTCTCGGCCTGCATCCTGTTGCTCGGCCTGGAGCAGCTCGGCAAGCGCGACAGCGGCCTTTACGACGGCTCCTGGTCGGAATGGGGCGGGCGCGCCGACCTGCCGATCGAGACCGGGCCGGCGAAGTCCACCGACTCGGCGGCCGCCAAGCCTGCGTGAGGCGTCGGCCCCTAGACGAAGCGGGGACGGCACAATCCGCCTCGCCGTCGTGACACCTTGGCACGGCTAGTGCTATGCGGATGCCTAGTTTGTCAGCAATTTGAAAGGTGTCGCGTGGAGGGGTCCCGTCGATGAAGAAGATCGAGGCGATCATCAAGCCGTTCAAGCTCGACGAGGTGAAGGAGGCGCTGCACGAAATCGGCGTGTCCGGCATCACCGTGACCGAGGCCAAGGGCTTTGGCCGCCAGAAGGGCCATACCGAACTCTATCGCGGCGCCGAATACGTCGTCGACTTCCTGCCCAAGGTGAAGCTGGAGGTCGTGCTCGACGATGGCGCGATCGAAGCGGCCGTGGCCGCGATCCGCAAGGCGGCGCAGACCGGGCGTATCGGCGACGGCAAGATCTTCGTGTCGCCGGTCGAGCAGGTGGTGCGCATCCGCACCGGCGAGACCGGCGCAGACGCGGTCTGACGGAGCGGCGGCTTCAGCCGCCGCACGCGCGATGTGATCCGAGTAGACCTGGCGTGCACGATCCTAAGCCTCGCGCGGCAGAACGTGCGCGCCGAGCCGCGCGAGCGCTGCGCGGAGCCCCGCGTCGCCGACGTCGCCGAGCCTTGCCGAGGCTTCCGCCATCGCTTCTGCCGAGGGCGTCCGCCGCGCGGAACGCGCGTCCGCACGCTCGATCGGTCCCTGCTTTAGGCTGAGCCGGCCGACGCAACGCCATCCGAGATGCGCGTTGATGCGGCCTAGCACCTGTTCGCTCATATGCTGCAGGTCGAGCGCGAAACCGCCTTCCACCCGGATCACCAGCGTCGCCGCCTGCGGCGCCGCGTCAGGATGGCGGCCGGCGGGCCGCGGCGGCCAGGACAACTTGATCGGGCGGGAATTGGCGGCGAGCCGCTCGCCAACGATATCGTCCCAATGAAGGATGATGTCCGATTCGCCGAACCCCTGGCGCGCGAGCACGGGGTCGATGACGCCGCCGACGAGATCGGCGAGCGGCTGGGACCAGGGGCGCTTGCGGGACGGCTTCATGGCAGGACCAATTTCAGCGGGACAGAGTATGGCGGCTCGAGCGCCCGCGCGAAAGCCGGCTGTGGACAACGCGGCCGGCCGTCTGCTCGCCTGGTACGACCGGCACCGGCGGGTGCTGCCGTGGCGCGCGCCGCCCGGCGTCAGGGCCGACCCCTATGCGGTCTGGCTGTCCGAAGTGATGCTGCAGCAGACGACCGTCGCGGCGGTGAAATCGTATTTCGCGACCTTCCTGACCCTCTGGCCGACCGTCTCCGACCTCGCCGCCGCGCCGGTCGAGGACGTCATGCGTCGCTGGGCCGGGCTCGGCTATTACTCGCGCGCCCGCAACCTGCATGCCTGTGCGCGGCAGGTGGCCGAGCGCGGCGGCCGCTTTCCCGACAGCGAGGCGGGGCTGCGCGCGCTGCCCGGGATCGGCGCCTATACCGCGGCGGCGATCGCCGCGATCGCCTTCGACCAGGCGGCGGTGGTGATCGACGCCAATGTCGAGCGGGTCATCGTCCGCCTTGCGGCGCTCGAGACCCCGATCCGCGACGCGAAGCCCGAGATCCGCCGCCTCGCCGACGCCCGCACGCCGGCGAGACGCTGCGGCGACTTTGCGCAGGCGATGATGGACCTCGGCGCGTCGATCTGCACGCCGCGCCGTCCGGCCTGCGTGCTCTGCCCCCTCGCCGAGGATTGCGCGGCGCGCCGCACGGGGCGGCAGGACGTGCTGCCGATCAAGGCGCCGAAGGCGGAGCGGCCGCTGCGTCGCGGGTCGGTCTTCTACGTACGCCGCGGCGGCGGCGACGTGCTGGTGCGCACGCGGCCGGACAAAGGGTTGCTCGGCGGCATGACCGAGTTTCCAGGCAGCGCCTGGGATTTGGAGGGCGATCCCGAGGGAAAGGCGCGGCCCTTGAAGGCGCGCTATCGCAAGACGATGGCGCCGGTGGAACACGGGTTCACGCATTTCCAGCTGACGCTCGCCGTACATGTCGCAGAGGTCGCGGCCGGCACGCCGGCACCGACAGGCTGCCGCTGGGTGGCGGAGGCTGGACTCGCCGACGAGGCGTTGCCCTCTCTGATGCGGAAGGTTGCCGCGGCGGCTCGGGCGTAGGCCGCTCCTTCCTTCTCCCGCAAGCGGGAGAAGGAGAAGCTGCACTCACCGCATCCGACGCCACATGCCGCGCCGCTCGGCCTGCGCCTCGTTCTGCGCGGCGATGAGGTCGGCCGGCGCGTCGGCCGTCGCCTCGGCCCCGCCGTTGGCGAGGATCGTCGTGGCGAGATCGTCGCCATCGACGCTGCAGCGGAACATCCCGCCGGCCGGCGTGCACGAGACCTCGCGGTGATGAAGATAGCGCGCAAGCGCGCGCGCGGAGCGACCCGCCATCGGCGCGATGCCGAGAAGATGCACCTGGCGTCCCTCGACATCCAAGGTCGATGTGTCGACGACCTCCGCATCGCCGACGACCTCGGCGTCGGGTTGAGCGTCCGCCGACGTCACGTCCGGGCCTGACGTAGCGTCGGGGGGCGCCGCGTCCGCCCGCACCACCTTGGGCGGAGCCTTCGCCGGCGCCGCGACCTTCGCCCTGCCCTTGCGGCGATCCATCGCCTTCTCGGCGGCGACGACCACGTCGCGCCAGATCTTCACCGGCAGGTCGCCGCCGGTCACCCCGTCCATCGGCGAATCGTCGTCGTTGCCGACCCACACGCCGACGGTGACGTCCGGCGCGCTGCCGATGAACCAGGCGTCGCGGAAGTCCTGCGTCGTGCCGGTTTTGCCGCCCGTCGCGAACGGCAGCCGAGCCCCTCGCCCGGTTCCCTCGGTCACGACATCGGAGAGCAGCGCGCGCATCGCGGTCTTCGCCGCGCTCGGCTCGTTGTCCTCGGAATATTGCGGCGGCCGGTTGAACAGCACCTTGTCGCGCGCGGTGATGCGGCGCACGAGGTAGGGCTCGATCTTGTCCTGGTCCGAGGCGACGGTCGCGAAGGCGCGCGTCATCTCCATCAGGTTCACCTCGGCCGTACCCAGCGCCAGGCTCGGCACCTCCGGCAGGGTCGACTGCACGCCGAGGTCGTGCGCGGTCTTGATGACGGCCTTGATGCCGACCTGCTGCGCGAGCCGCGCCGCGACCGTGTTGATCGAATGCGCGAAAGCGACATGCAGCGGCATGCGGCCTTCGTACCTGTCCTCGAAATTGTGCGGTTGCCAGTCGCCGATCGTCACCGGCTGGTCCACCACCGGCGTGTCCGGCGTCACGCCCTGCTGCAGGGCGGTCATGTAGACGAAGAGCTTGAACAGTGAGCCGGCCTGCCGCTTCGCCTGCGTCGCGCGGTTGAAGGCGCTCGCGTCATAGTCGCGGCCGCCGACCATGGCGAGGATGGCGCCGTCCGACCCGAGCGCGACGACGGCCGCCTGCGACACGTGGCGTGCCTCGCCCTCGGCATCGAGGTGCGTGGCGACCGCCTTTTCGGCCGCCGCCTGGATGTCGGCATCGATCGTCGTCGTCGCGGTAAGGTCGACGGCGGAATCGCCGACGAGCGTCTTCACCTCGGTTGCCGCGGCATCGGCCGCATAGCCGGCGCTCGCCGGCGCCTCCGGCGAGACCTTCAAGGTCGCGGGATGGGCGATCGCGTCCTGCGCCTGCGCCTGCGTGATCGCCCCGGTATCCGCCATCGCCTTCAGCACCAGCTTGGCGCGCGCCTGCGCGGCGTCGAGATTGCGGTGCGGCGCGAGCTGGCTCGGCGCGCGAACGAGACCGGCGATCATCGCCGCCTCGGCGAGCGTGAGATCGCGCGCGGGCTTGCCGAAATAGCGCCGCGCGGCGGCGTCCGCGCCATAAGCGCCAGCGCCGAAATAGGCGGTGTCTAGATAGCGGGCGAGGATCTCCTGCTTGGTGAGCTGGTGCTCCAGCCACACCGCGATCAACGCCTCCTGCACCTTGCGCTTCGCCGTGCGCTCGGGAGAAAGCAGCATCAGGCGCGCGAGCTGCTGGGTCAGCGTGCTCGCGCCCTCGCGGGCGTGGCCGAGCAAGGTGTCGCGGACGAGCGCGCGCGCCATGCCGTGAAGGTCGAGCGCGCCGTGCCGATAGAAGCGGCGGTCCTCTATCGCGACGATCGCCTTCTTGAGGTTGTCCGGCAGCTCGTCGGCGCTGAGCATGTCGCCGCGCATCGTGCCGCGGGTGCCGAGCTCGGTGCCGTTCGAGGCGTTGAGCAGCACGGCGCTGGCCAGCGCATCACCGTTTGCGACGCCGCCGTCGATCGGGATTTCGAAGGCGCAGCTCGCGACGTAGACGAGCACGACGACAATGCCGAGCAAGGCGCCGATGAGAACGAGAGGGAGGAGCGAGTGGAGGCGCGCCGATCGCGGCAGCGGTGGTCCCGCGCCCTCGCGGCGCGACCGCCACCTGTCGCGAAGGGCTCGCAGGCTTGCGGTTGCCGTCGTGGCAGCGCGGCCCGACAGGGCGCGCCAGTCGACCGATCTGAGCGCGTCGAGCCGCGACTTCCATCCGCGTTCGTTCAAGGCCACACCAGCCCTTTGCGCTTCCTGTGCGACAACAAAGCGACGCGAAGCTCCGTTCCGGGCGCAAATCGGCCTACGACCGGTCGCAGCATCCTGCGCTCAGATGTCCACCAGCTCGACCGCGAAGGCGGCGCGCTCCTGGATGAAGGCGAAGCGCGCCTCCGGCTTGTTGCCCATCAGCCGCTCGACGCTGTCGCTGGTGCGGGCGCGCGCGTCCTCGACGACCTGCACGCGCAGCAGGCTGCGGCGCGCCGGGTCCATGGTGGTTTCTTTGAGCTGTTTCGGCAGCATCTCGCCCAAGCCCTTGAAGCGGCTCGTCTCGATCTTGCCCTTGCCGGTCAGCACCGTCCTGATCAGCTCGTCGCGATGGCGGTCGTCGCGCGCGTAGACGTTGGTCGAGCCCTGCGTCAGCCGGTACAGCGGCGGCGCGGCGATGTAGAGGTGGCCGTCGGCGATCAGCTTGGGCGTCTGTCGGTAGAAAAAGGTGATGAGCAGCGAGGCGATGTGCGCGCCGTCGACGTCGGCGTCGGTCATGACGATGACCTTGTCGTAGCGGAGCTCCGCCTGATTGTAGCGCGCCCCGGTGCCGCAGCCGATCGCCTGGATGAGATCGGAGAGCTGCTGGTTCGCCGCCAACTTATCGCGGGTCGCCGACGCCACGTTGAGGATTTTTCCGCGCAGGGGCAGCACGGCCTGGTTGGAACGGTCACGCGCCTGCTTTGCCGAGCCGCCCGCCGAATCGCCCTCGACGATGAACAGCTCGGAGCCCTGCGCCTGATTGTTGGTGCAGTCGGCGAGCTTGCCCGGCAGACGCAGCTTGCGCGTCGCGGTCTTGCGCGCAATGTCCTTCTCGGCGCGCCGGCGCAGCCGCTCCTCGGCGCGCTCGACCGACCAGTCGAGCAGGCGCGTCGCCTGCGAGGGATAATCGGCGAGCCAGTGGTCGAAGGCGTCGCGCACCGTGCCTTCGACGATGCGCGAGGCCTCGGCGGTCATCAGCCGTCCCTTGTTCTGGCCCTGGAACTCCGGCTCGCGAATGAACACCGAGATCAGCGCGGCGCAGCCGTTCATCACGTCGTCGGCCGTCAGCACCGAGGCGCGCTTGGCCTGCCCGATCCGCTCGGCGTGGTCGCGTAGCGCCCGCAGGATCGCCGCGCGCAGGCCGGTCTCGTGCGTGCCGCCGTCGGGGGTCGGGATCGTGTTGCAATAGGAGTGGACGAAGCCGTCGTCCTCGGCGAGCCAGCTCACCGCCCATTCGAGAGAGCCGTGGCCGCCCGGCTTCTGCACCTTGCCGGTGAAGACCTGGTCCGTGACGAGAGCCTTGCCGGACGTGTCCTGCGCCAGATAGTCCTTCAACCCACCCGGGAAGTGGAAGACCGCTTCGCGCGGCGTGTTACCCTCATTGTTCAACGCATTGTTGCGCCAGCGGATTTCGACGCCTGCGAACAGGTAGGCCTTCGAGCGGGCGAGGCGGAACAGGCGCGCTGGCTTGAGCGCCGCGTCCGGCCCGAAGATCAGCGGGTCGGGCTTTGAAGCGCACCTTGGTGCCGCGGCGGTTCGAAACCTTGCCGACCACCTGCAGCTCGCTCATCGGCAGGCCGCGCGAGAAGGATTGTCGATAGAGCGTCTGCCCGCGCGCCACCTCGACCTCGAGGTGCTCGGAGAGCGCGTTGACCACGGAGACGCCGACGCCGTGCAGGCCGCCCGACGTCTCGTAGGCGCCGCTGTCGAATTTTCCGCCGGCGTGCAGCATCGTCATGATGACTTCGAGCGCCGACTTGTTCTTAAACTTCGGGTGCGGATCGACCGGCATGCCGCGGCCGTTGTCGGTGACGGTGACGTAGCCGTCGGCGTCGAGCAGCACGTCGATGAAGGTCGCGTGGCCGGCGACCGCCTCGTCCATCGAATTGTCGAGCACCTCGGCGAACAGATGATGCAGCGCCGCCTCGTCGGTACCCCCGATATACATGCCGGGGCGGCGGCGGACGGGTTCGAGCCCTTCGAGCACCTCGATCGAGGCCGAGGTGTAGTCGGCCTCCGAGGGCGTGCCGCCGCCGCGCGTCGGACGCGTAGGCTCGGCGGCGGCCGGTTTGCGGGCCGCATTGCCGAAAAGGTCACGCGAGCTCGCCATCGCCGCCATCACTCCATCGCAGGGGCACGCCCCGATTCGTCCCGTCATAGCCTACAGCGCGGGCACCGCGACGGGAACATAACCAAAAACGTCGTCGCAATCCACTTACGGCTCCTTAACGGGCTGGCCTTAGGTTTCACAGGATTCCTATGCGTCAGAGCCTCCCTTCATGGCCGATCAAGCGCTCACCATCGTCATCTGCTTCGATCACGCGGCCATCACCGGCGGCCAGGCGAAGGTCGCCTTCGACTCCGCCGTGGGGCTGAAGCGGCAGGGCCATCGCCCGATCGTCTTCGCCGCCGCCGGCCCGGTCTCACCGCAACTCGCCGAGAACGACATCGAGACGGTCTGCCTCGACCAGAAGGACCTCGTCGGCAATCCGTCGCGGCTCTCGGCCGCCGTCCAGGGCATCTGGAACGTGACCGCCGCCAAGGCGCTCGGCGCGCTTCTCGCCCGGCTCCCGCGCGAGTCGACGCTCGTCCACGTGCACGGCTGGGCGAAGGCGCTGTCGCCGTCGATCGCCGGCCCGATCGTCCGCTCCGGCCTGCCCGCGGTCTACACGATCCACGAGTACTTCCAGTTCTGCCCGAACGGCGGCTTCTACAACTATCAGCATCATCACGTCTGCAAGCTGAAGCCGCTATCGGCCGCCTGCTGGACGACGAACTGCGACTCGCGCAGCTACTCGCGAAAGGTCTGGCGCAACGTCCGGCTGACGGCGGCGAAGCACGTCGCGCGGCTTCCGGAAATCTTCGCCGATTATATTGCGATCTCGGATTTTCAGCAGGCGATCGTCACGCCACTGCTGCCGCGCAAAGCACGCCTCCACCGCCTCGACAATCCCGTCTCGGTCCCCGATCTCGGCCCAAAGGCCGATCCGGCCTCGGGCGACGTGATCTTCGTCGGCCGCCTCTCGCCGGAGAAGGGCGCCTTTGTCTTCGCCGAGGCGGCGCGCAAGATCGGCATGGTGCCGACCTATGTCGGCGACGGGCCGATCGCTGGCGAGATCGCGAGGCGCTATCCCGAGGCGCGCATGCTCGGCTGGAAGGATGCCGCCGGCGTCCAGGCGGCGATGCGCGCGGCGCGGACGCTCGTCTTCCCGTCGCTGTGGTACGAGGGGCAGCCGCTCACGGTTCTCGAGGCGAAGGGCCTCGGCGTGCCGATCGTTGTCAGCGACGCCTGCGCCGGGCGCGAGTCGGTCGAGGACGGCGTGACGGGCCGCTGGTTCAGGAGCGCGGATGCCGACGACCTCGCGCGCGTGCTCGCCGAGCTGCGCGACGATGCCACGGTCGCCGCCATGTCGCGCGCGGCCTACAGGGCATACTGGGACGATCCGCCGACCCTCGACGCACATGTCGAGCGCCTGATGCGCGTCTATCGCGGCGTGCTGGAAGCCTCCGGAAAGCGTGCGCCTTGCAGCGCGGCGGCGGCCGCGCCGGATACGACCTGGGCGGCACATACGGCATCGACCTGAGCGACCGCGCCGAAGCATGGAGCCTTCAAAATACCAGAGTGGCAACCGGCCGCCGGGCCATCTTATGCTTCGATGCGGATGCGCTTTACTCAACAAATGTAAGTGCGACTTCTTTACGCACCCTACGTACGAAGATAGCCAAAATAAGCTTCGTCTTAAAAATTGAGATATCGGGGCACTTTTTCCCGCCCATCGCATTGAGCGTAAGTTATTAATCTCAGGGAGCAGCAAATGTTGAAGACCATTTCGATCGTCGCCGCCATCGCGGCGGCCTCTATCGCGTTTTCGAGCGCCACGTTCGCCCAGACAGACGATGCCATGGGCGGTGGCAGCGGCATGTCGAATGGCATGATGAGCAAGAAGGCATCGATGAAGAAGTCGAAGATGCATCGCCACAGCATGCATCACAGCGGCATGATGAAGAAGAAGTCCATGAGCAACGGCATGTGATTAGCGGCAGCGGCTGTCGCTTCAGCACGAAGCCTGCTTAAACACTAGGCTTTTTGCACCGTATCGGGCAGCGTCGCTTTGCGATGCTGCCCGATTGTGCAGGTAGGGCCTTTGCGGACTGCCGAGGGCTTGCTCGGCCGTGTGCCTGCAAAATCAGTACGAGTAATACATCTCGAACTCGACCGGATGCGGCGTCATCTCGTAGCGCATCACGTCCGCAAACTTCAGCTCGAGGTAGGCCTCGACGAAGTCGTTGGTGAAGACGCCGCCGGCGGTCAGGAAACGAATGGTCCCGCTCGAGCGCGTTCAGGGCCTCGCGAAGCGAGCCGCAGACGGTCGGGATCTGCTTCAGCTCTTCCTTCGGCAGGTCGTAGAGGTCCTTGTCCATCGCCGGACCCGGATCGATCTTGTTCTTGATGCCGTCGAGCCCGGCCATCAGCATCGCCGAGAAGGCGAGGTAGGGGTTCTCCGCCGCGTCGGGGAAGCGCACTTCGACGCGCTTCGCCTTCGGGCTCGTCGCATACGGGATGCGGCAGGAGGCCGAGCGGTTGCGCGCCGAATAGGCGAGCAGCACCGGCGCCTCGTACCCCGGGACCAGCCGCTTGTAGCTGTTGGTCGAGGGATTGGTGAAGGCATTCAGCGCCTTCGCGTGCTTGATGATGCCGCCGATGTACCACAGGCACTCTTGCGATAGGTCGTTGTACTTGTCCCCGGCAAAGAGCGGCTTGCCGTCCTTCCAGATCGACTGATGCACATGCATGCCCGAGCCGTTATCGCCATAGATGGGCTTGGGCATGAAGGTCGCCGACTTGCCATAGGCCTGGGCCACCTGGTGGATGATGTATTTGTAGATCTGCAGATGGTCGGCCATCTGGGTCAGCGGCCCGAACTTCAGGCCGAGCTCGTGCTGGGCCGAGGCCACCTCGTGATGGTGCTTTTCGACCTTGGCGCCCATCGATGCCATCGCCGCAAGCATCTCGCCACGCATGTCCTGCGCCGAATCTTGCGGCGGCACCGGGAAGTATCCAGCCTTGGT
The DNA here is from genome assembly GCA_029817715.1 of Melastoma dodecandrum. NCBI lineage: Eukaryota > Viridiplantae > Streptophyta > Magnoliopsida > Myrtales > Melastomataceae > Melastoma > Melastoma dodecandrum. Next base: position 5,461 of record JARUPY010000231.1, on the reverse strand, counting down.
GCGGATGCGATGGCCGAGGTTGCCGCCCTCGTAAGGCGTGTCCGAATTCGACGGGAATTCGGTCGAATCGAGCTTGAAGCCGGTGTTGTAGGGATCGGTCGAGAAGCGGACGTCGTCGAACACGAAGAACTCGGCCTCGGGGCCGAAATAGACGGCGTCACCGATATTCGCGGCGGCGGCGTAGGCCTCTCCCTCCTTCGCGATGCCGCGCGGATCGCGCCCATAAGGCTCGCCGGTCGAAGGTTCCAGGACGTCGCAGACGATCGAAAGCGTGGGCGCCGCGAAGAACGGGTCCATCACCGCCGTCGACGGGTCCGGCATCAGGATCATGTCGCTCTCGTTGATCGCCTTCCAGCCGGCGATCGACGAGCCGTCGAACATGGTTGCCGTCGGCGAACAGGTCCTCGTCGATCATGCTCTGGTCGAAGGTCACATGCTGCCACTTGCCGCGAATGTCCGTGAAGCGCAGGTCGACGTACTTGATGTCGTTGTCCCTGATCGCCTTCAGAACCTCGGCAGCGTTTTTCATGTCGGAACGTCTCCTCGGAATACTTCTCGGCCTTGCCGTCACCCTGCGACGGCAGCGCGCCCGCGCCAGCCTGGGCCGACGCGCCGTGTGATAGCCCTCGGGGCGGCGCGTTTCCAGCCGTCGTTTCGCGGGAATATGCCGCTTTCTTAGGCATATGCCGGGCGTCGGGCCCGCGGCGGCGCACGCTTTTCGACCGCGCGACTGGCATGTTTGGTGCTTGCTTGACGCGACCCCGCACAGGCGCGAGCCGCCTGCCGGCAGTCCCGTGGAATTGCCTTACGAAGAGCGAGAGAGACGCTGATGACGAAATACAAGCTCGAATATCTCTGGCTCGACGGCTACGAGCCGACACCGAACCTGCGGGGCAAGACGCAGCTCAAGGACTTCGCCGAGTTCCCGACGCTCGAGCAGCTGCCGATGTGGGGCTTCGATGGCTCCTCGACGCAGCAGGCCGAGGGCGGCAGCTCCGACTGCTTCCTCAAGCCGGTCCGTCACTTCCCGGATTCGACCCGCAAGAACGGCGTCCTCGTCATGTGCGAGGTCATGATGCCGGACGGCAAGACCCCGCATCCGTCGAACAAGCGCGCCACCATCCTCGACGACGACGGCGCCTGGTTCGGTTTCGAGCAGGAATATTTCTTCTGGAAGGACGGCCGTCCGCTCGGCTTCCCGGCGCAGGGCTATCCCGCCCCGCAGGGCATGTACTACACCGGCGTCGGCTACTCGAACGTCGGCAACATCGCCCGTGAGATCGTCGAGAAGCATCTCGACCTCTGCCTCGACGCCGGCATCAACCACGAAGGCATCAACGCCGAGGTGGCGAAGGGCCAGTGGGAATTCCAGATCTTCGGCAAGGGCTCGAAGCGAGCCGCCGACGAGATGTGGGTCGCCCGCTACCTGCTGCAGCGCCTCTGCGAGCAGTACGGCATCGACATCGAGTATCATTGCAAGCCGCTCGGCGACACCGACTGGAACGGCTCGGGCATGCACGCGAACTTCTCGACCGAGTACATGCGCACGGTCGGCGGCAAGGAATATTTCGAGGCGCTGATGAAGGCGTTCGAGGATGCCCGCGAGGACCACATCGCGGTCTACGGCCCGCACAACGAGATGCGCCTCACAGGCAAGCACGAGACCGCCTCGATCCACGAGTTCAGCTACGGGGTCGCCGATCGCGGCGCCTCGATCCGGGTGCCGCATTCCTTCGTGAACAACGGCTACAAGGGCTATCTCGAGGATCGCCGCCCGAACAGCCAGGGGGACCCCTACCAGATCGCCTCGCAGATCCTGAAGACGATCGCCTCGGTGGAGAAGGAGGAGGGCGCGCGCGAAGCGGCCTGATCGTCCCACACGAAATAACGAAGCGCGGCGCCTTGGGGGCCGCGCTTTTTTCGTGGACCGTCAGACCTGCTCCAGCTCGATCAGAGTGCCGGAAAAGTCCTTGGGGTGCAGAAACAGCACCGGCTTGCCGTGCGCGCCGATCTTCGGCTCGCCGTCGCCGAGCACGCGACTGCCCGAGGCGACGAGCCGATCGCGCGCGGCGGCGATGTCGTCGACCTCGTAGCACATGTGGTGGATACCACCGCCCGTCTTGGCAAGGAACCCGATGATCGGCGAGCCCTCGCCGAGCGGTTCGAGCAGCTCGACCTTGGTGTTCGGTAGCTCGACGAAGACCACCGTCACGCCATGCTCGGGGATCGCCTGCGGGGCCGAGACCTGCGCGCCGAGCACGTCGCGATAGCGCGCCGTCTCGGCGGCCAAGTCTTTCACCGCGATGGCGACGTGGTTGAGCCGGCCGATCATCCTATTCGGCCGCGTGCACGATGGGCAGGCCGCGGGCGATGCGCTCCTCCTTCAGCAGCTCCGGCACCAGGAACGCCACCTCGATCGCCTGCTCCGCGTTGAGTCGCGGGTCGCAATAGGTGTGATAGCGGTCCTTGAGGTCGACGTCGGAGAGCGCGCGGGCGCCGCCGGTGCATTCGGTGACGTTCTGCCCGGTCATCTCGGCATGGATGCCGCCGGCATAGCTGCCCTCGGCGCGCGAGACCTGGAAGAAGGTCTGGATCTCGCCCATGATCCGATCGAAAGGCCGCGTCTTGAAGCCGGACGAGGCCTTGATCGTGTTGCCGTGCATCGGGTCGCAGGACCAGACGACCTTGCGCCCCTCGCGCGTCACCGCCCGCAGGAGCGGCGGCAGGCACTCGGCCACCTTATCGGCGCCGAAGCGGCAGATGAGGGTGAGGCGGCCGGCCTCGTTGTCGGGGCTGAGGATGTCGATGAGCCGGATCAGCTCGTCCGGCTTCATCGACGGGCCGCATTTGAGGCCGATCGGGTTCTTCACCCCGCGTGCATATTCGACATGGGCGTGATCGAGCTGCCGCGTCCGGTCGCCGATCCAAATCATGTGGCCGGAACGTGGCGTAATGGTCGCCCGAGGTCGAGTCGACGCGCGTCAGCGCCTCCTCGAAGCCGAGCAGCAATGCCTCGTGCGAGGTGAAGAAATCCGTCTGGCGCAGCTCCGGATGGCTCTCCGGATTGAGGCCGATCGCCCGCATGAAGCCGACCGTCTCGGAGATCCTATCCGCCAGCTCCTGGTAGCGATGCGATTGCGGGCTGTCCTTGACGAAGCCCAGCATCCAACGATGCGCGTTCTCGAGGTCGGCGTAGCCGCCGGTCGCGAAGGCGCGCAGCAGGTTCAGCGTCGCCGCCGATTGCGAATAAGCGCGGATCATCCGCTGCGGATCGGGGTTGCGCGCCTCGGCGGTGAAGGCGATGTCGTTGACGTTGTCGCCGCGATAGCTCGGCAGCTCGGTGTCGCCGATCCGCTCCATCGGCGCCGAGCGGGGCTTCGCGAACTGGCCGGCGACGCGGCCGACCTTCACCACGGGCAGCGCCGCGGCGAAGGTGGTGGTGACGACCGACATCTGCAAAAACACACGGAAGAAGTCGCGGATATTGTCGGCGGAATGTTCGGCGAAGCTCTCGGCGCAATCGCCGCCCTGCAGCAGGAACGCCTCGCCGGCGGCGACCTGCGCGAGCTGTTTCCTTCAGCTTGCGGCGCCTCGCCCGCGAAGACGAGCGGCGGGAAGGTCGCGAGCTGGCGCTCGACGTCGGCGAGGGCGGCGGCATCGGTGAAATCGGGCGCCTGCTGGATGGGCTTGCCCCTCCAGCTCTGCGGCGCCCAGCGTTCGGCGGACATCTTTCGGCAAAGCTCCTCGAAAGGGGCTTTCTATAGCAGCGCCCCGCGCAGGATGCGAGCCCGAATGCGAGGCCACGTCGTCGAACCTCGGTCGCGCAGCCTCTGGCCGGCGCGCGCACGGTGCAATCAACAGTGGAAACGCCGCGAGGGGACCTCGCGGCGTCCAACGACTGCCGAGTCGTACGCAGCAACGCATCCCTCGCGGGCTTCAACGGAAGTCGACGGCGACGACGTCCGTGAAGGTCACGCTACTCGGTGAAGGTGTAGGTGCAGACCTTGTTGCCGGCCGGGTCGCGCAGATAGGCGGCATAGGCGCCCGGCAGATGGCTGCGCTTGCCCGGCGCGCCCTCGTCGGTGCCGCCGTTGGCGAGGCCGGCGGCATGGAAAGCGTCGACATCGGGCCGTGCTCTTGGCCGCGAAGCCGACGGTCGCTCCGTTGAACGACGGCGCTTGGCCGTTGCCGGGCTTGCCGACGACCAGGGCGGGCTTGTCCTTGCCGTACAGCACCCACTCGCCGAACGGGCCCATGTTCTTCACGCCCAGCGGCGCCAGCGCCGCATCGTAGAACTTGGCCGACGAGGCGACATCCTTGGCCCCGAGGAAGACGTGAGAAAAAACGCCGTCTCCAGAAATCACAGCCATTCTTATTCTCCTCAAGAGGTTTGGTATGCCGGCATCCATCGGTGCTGGCTGTTATACCGTAACACCCATGGATGGCTGCATTGTCAACCGCCATCCGACCACGCGACGTCGAAGGGTCATCGCCCTCCCGCCGCGCGATCGCCGGGATTGTCGCGCTGTGGGGAAGGGCTTTGGTAGGGCAACGCGTTTGCGGACGAGAACCGGCCGGCGGGCCGATCACGCCAGCACGCTGGGCCGGCCAAAGTCGTTTTTGGCTCCGAAGATTCCGCCAACATTGTTCGGTCGGGGCAGCCAATTTTTCCCGCGGGCGACATCGGCCTTGAACCACGCTACACGATCCGCGCCTAGCGACTTCCCCCACGCGACTCGACCAGACGACTTGTGGACCCGATGCCAGATCTGCTCCTCGAACTCTTCTGCGAAGAGATCCCCGCCGCATGCAGGCGCAGGCCGCCGACGACCTGAAGCGCCTCGTCGGCGACGCCCTGGCAGGCAAGGGCCTCTACGGCGCCGGCGCCGCCGCCTTCGCGACGCCGCGCCGCCTCGCCCTGCATGTCGCCGACCTGCCCCGCCGCGCAGCCCGATACGCGCGAGGAGCGCAAGGGGGCCGAAAGTCGGGGCGCCGGACGCCGCCATCGCCGGCTTTCTCAAGAGCGCAGGCCTCGCCTCGCTCGATCAGGCCAAGGTGCAGGCGGACCCGAAGAAGGGCGATTTTCTACGTGGCGGTGATCGAGCGCGAGGGGCGCCCGACGATCGAGGTGCTGGCTGAGATCCTGCCGCCGATCGTCGAGAGCTTCCCATGGGCCGAAGTCGATGCGTTGGGGCGCAGCCTCGGTTTCGGGATCGAGCCTGCGCTGGGTGCGGCCGCTGCACTCGATCCTCGCCACCTTCGGCCCGGAGACTGGAGGACCCGGACGTCGTGCCTTCGCGGTCCGCGGGATAAGTGCCGGCAAAACACCACGCGCGGCCATCGCTTCATGGCGCCGGCGCCGTTCGCGGTGCGCCGCTTCGACGATTACGCGTTCGAGCCTCGAGCGCGCCAAGGTCATCCTCGACCCGGCGCGCCGGCGCGACATCATCCGGCACGACGC
>JARUPY010000456.1:0-163980 GCA_029817715.1 Melastoma dodecandrum | reverse complement strand
TGCAGCTTTTACGTCCAGCCCGGTCGATGGTAGCAGCTTCTACGCCAGCCGTAGATGGAGCAAAGGCTTCTACGGCCAGCCGTCACGATGGCAAGTCGGCAGCAGCTTCTACGCAGCCCGTTCTCGATGCTGCTGCTTCTTCCGCCCGCGGTCGATGGAAGTTGCTTCTACGCCAGCAGGTTCTCGACTGGAGCAGCTTTTATGCCATAACCATCGATGGAGCTGCTTTCTAGGCCAACCAGTCGATGACTGCTGCTTCGACCGCCAGTCGATGGTAGCAGCTTCTACGCCAGCCGTAGAGTTGGTGCAGCTTACTACGCCAGCAGTATGATGCATTGTCAAGGATGATCTCATCGACGAACCATTGAGTCTCTTTATTCATCGATGGGCGTTTCTCTCTAGGCTTTTCATTACACCATGCGTCTCGTCAAATGTTAGGCATCGAACCTTTTTCATAAATATGTTTTACCTTGTACAAACAGGGCTGACCCAACCAATTCTGCTGTAAGCCATTAGCCAGTGGCTAGATTCGACAGCCTCTTCATCCTGAGAGCTACTTCTGGCTTGCCTTGAATCTACACTCTCGCAGCCCAATGCGGCAAATTAAACAGGCTCGCTATACTCCGCGTCACTCATGCCCGGGAGTGTTTGTGCACTGCTACCCCTCCAAAACTTCGAGTCTCTGTGACTGTGCGCACTGAGTTATACAATCTCGGCTCCAGAGGGTCCAGGAATATTTCTTTGTCTGGGGGGTTCAAGAATCATTTCTGATTTTGCATATTCCTCGTTCACTTACTTTCCTTGTTATGCGTAATGGTTAGATCCTATTGCAGTGAGTGAGAAGAGATTCTGTACACTCGCAAGACCCCACCTATGTAATTGCCTCTGCAAAAAGGGCTTGATCTAGTATCTATCGCGGCGAGGTGAGAGAAGCACTTTGTCATCTGAGGATTTTCGCAGTGGCTCCACTTGTTTTAGAAATGAAAACAAGCTTAAATGCTAGGCTTGGGACTTGCCGTCACAAAATGTAAGCTTGAGCTGCCATCGGAATATTTCTCCACCAACCATGCCCATTGTCATCGGAACTACTTCTTCTTGCCTTCGGATTCTAGCTCTTCCTCGTCCACAGACTCCGACAAAACCCTCCCTCCACCCCTCCATCCTACACACAACGCAGTGTCCCGAGTACTCCTTGTCAAAGTCCCTCACTTCCCTCCTCACCTCCCCTCGATGATCCCGGCCATCCAGCTCGTCTCGCATCCTTCTACTTCCTCGTCCCTTTTACCCGTCCTCTCTGATCAAAACAACACGGGTTTCTCTCGTTCCCGCTGCGTCGGAAACCTTATCCAGAGAAATCGCCATGCATGGGCAACTCAGTCATCGCAGCACCAGATCTTGGCCAACATGGTGCTCGGGAGAGATGGATAGGCAACGTATGCACGGGATCATCGGTGTCCACTGGCGGGGGTCAGGTTCACCATGTTAGGAGCGTCCGGGAGCGTTTCGGTCCCTGGGTTGCGCCCTATGGCACATGTCAACTAAGGTGAGGTATTTGCAAGCGAGTGGTGACACCGCGGGGGGCTCGATCTCTATTAAACGACGAGGATGTTGTAGTCTTCTTTGAGGAGTGCGGGGGCAAAAATTCTGCAGAGGGAATTGCGGGTATGGTCTATTACGGGGTGTTGTTACTACTGTTGTAGGCCCGAGGCCATTGTGCAGGAGAGACTACTTCGCCCACTTTGTGGAGGAAGTAGAGAGGCGGAGCCAGTTGATCCACTGTCACGCACACTGTCCAATTCTTCTTCGTTCGTTTTGATTCGAAACGCTGCCCAATGCGGCCTCAATTACAGGAAGTGATAGTGTCTGTGTGCATAAGTAGCACGGGGTTTGGTTTCCATCGTTACGGAATGTTGGATAACCAGTAATGATAGTATATATTATGTGAACACCAACCAGTAGAGACCCTTAATAGTGAATCACATGTATCCTTTTGTTGATTGAGTACTATTAATAACGGCGTCAATCTATGCCGGATTAAGGAACACCAGATTTTCTTTGAAACAAGTATGTTGTCCTCCAAAATTGCTCGTGAAGATTCGGCTCCCATTTTTCAATTTTCTTTTCCTTGTCCCTATAAGACATATAAATGAACTGGGCATTTCAAAACTACCTCATGAAGGAGTAGTAAAGTTGAGAGAATAAAAGGGGACGAGACGCCGCATGCAGAAAAGGAAAAACTGGAATGAAAAAAGACGGTGTGATTTTAGTACGAAAATGGAAGGATCGGAATACCCAAACAGACTTTTTCAACGACAATGTCCACCTTCTTGAATCTTTCCTTCGCATTACTTGGGTTGTGCAAGAGTTGGTATGTTTGCCTTCTCTTCCTCTGCTTTTTTTTTACCCTTTATTACCTTCTGCCAAACTCATGGGAACCAGGTGGCTTCGTCGTCCACTTTTTTTTCCTCCACTGGGTGGAAGAGGCGCCACATCGATCGACACAACCACTATCATCCACTGATTCCAGAAGGATTCTCACCCCGTCTCCCTCCCCAGCCCTCGACTCTCCATTCCGTCTAGCCTCGCGTGGAAGTTTCCCATCTGAGCTGATGGCACAGCCTTCAGAAAAGGTTTAGGATAAGTTGTAAAGGCGTCTAGAGGGACCGACCCCGGTTGACGATGAGGAGGAGAAGGCTTGCAGAAGAGCTGACTATGTAGAGCAAAATACTGGTTGAAGCAGAAGGGGACTGCGTTCTTAAAGGACCATAATGGACTCTGGTGGCGGAATTTGGCCTCAGTGGCCTGACTCCTGCGATGCTTCAATCCAGGCAATCTGCTGGGGGCGACCACCGTGCTTGATTCGATGACGATCTTTCGGTTTTTCACTCCCGTCTTGCCAGACCGAACCAATGTGAGGTTGTCGAATGAAGATTGGGAGGAGAAAAAGTTGGGCGGTTTGAAATCTTTCGCGTTCCCTTCCAAGGCCAGTTCAGATCAGGTTCTCTCTTTCTTCATTACAAGCTGACAGTACTTTCAGTCTGTGGACAGCTGCTTCACCTGCCTGGTGAACGCTAAAGATGACATCAGAGTTTCCCGAGTTTTTGCAGGTGGTTGTTCTTAGGGTGTCACTACACTGCAGAGGCTGTGCGAGGAAAGTTCGGAAGCATCTGTCGAAGATGGAAGGTAATTTCTTGTGTATGTCTTTCTTCATGCCCTCTTCACTGCGGGCAAAAATAAAATTAATCCAGTGAGTTTTTTTTGCACGGCAGGGGTGACATCCCTTCAACATCGACTTTGCAGCAAAGGAAGGTGACGGTCGTCGGGGATGTGACACCACTGAGTGTCCTGGCTAGCATCTCGAAGGTAAAGAATGCCCAGTTTCTGGCCGGTTCCTCCTCTTCCCTCCTAAAATCATAATCATCGCCAACCACTGAACTTTGTAACATGTGACGTTTGCTTTGGAATGGAACTGTTGCTTGCTTTGATATAGAATTGCTCGAGGTGATCATTAGATAGCCTATGTTACTCAGGAATGTGAAATTCTATCTTATTACATCACAAAGGGCGGGGGCAAGTTCTAACTTCTTACATCTGCTACTTGTGCCGACAATGGCGTCCTAACGCCAACCACTGCCTACATGCTATAACATGTAACATCGACTAGTTCTATATTACATTTCTAGCAATTCATCTACTAAGGCGGATTCCAGAAGGCCAGCAAGATTCCTTACCAATTAGGTCAATGTCGTTCGCCTACACTCAACCAGTTAGCATCGTTTACAAGAGCCTTATCCAGAGCTTCCTTGCAAGCCTTCCTGTTGCAACACGTCACAAGCCGCATCAGAATGTCCGGCAAAGGTTCTTTATTCCAACTGGGATGGATCGTTGATGGGGATGGCCTCACCCAAGGGTGAGGATCCATGAGAGGCTGGTATATTTCCCGGACGCCCTGAATTGATCAGGTCAAAGAGCAGCTTTCTTTCCATGGAAGACCCAACATAGTCGTATAGTTTTCTCCAGTTCTTCGAAAATTGATGGATCTGCAGGACATTCCAGCAAGTGCCACTTCGTGATGAAAACTTCGGCAGGCTCATTTTCCACGTAACCAGAGGCAATGAGTAAGTCTGTTATGTAGTAGAACTCCCAGTTCTCTGCTGATTCATGTAATTCCATTCCTTCAAGGGAGTAGATCGGTTCTTCAACAGTACCATCATCCCCCGTGTCGATCATGGATCCCTCTTTGTAAGCTCGGGACTCAAGTTTGAGCAGCTCAAGTTGCAGCCGAAGTCCTGAGAAGAATTAAACAGAAAATAGCAACACCATGAATATACGACAGCTTCACAATCATGAGAATATAACGATTTCAGTAACTTGAAAAAAAACACATGGAACATATAAAAAAAAGAACACTCGGAAAGGCATTTGCTACCAATAATTTACCTATCGAATCAGACAGCACAATACATAACCAACAGAAGGGCCTTGAGAGCTGACCTCGATTTCTAGGCTGTAGAGAGAAGCATTAAGAAAGCATGGAAACAGTTCTTGTTCCAGTTGTGGAGAAAATGGAAAATCACAAAAGTATCAAGCAAAAGTGAAATGAAGCAAATCAAAATGCCCTTTCTTCTGAGATGAATATGACATGTAGCCAGCAGACAGAGAAACAATGCAGACTTTGTCATTCTGAAGAGCAAGCAACAATTAATAACTATTTTAGAGAAAAAAAATAGCTTTTTATTTACTACCTTGAAGATCTGCACTGAGACTCTCAAAGCATTCAGAACCATATGAGATGTCATCTGCGAAAGGAGCTTCTAAAACTGAAACAGGACTCGGTTTGATCGACTTCTTTGGAACTCGAAGAGTCTGGTAGAGGGTTAGAGAACGGGCTATTTTCAGGGGCCAAACAGGGGTGGTCCTGCATGACAAGAGGGTGTACAGCCACCATTAATACCTCCAACTAATAATTTCAAGCTACTTCAGACGATCTTCAATCAGGGTAATTTCAACTCTGGTTAAAGGAGCATCGTTTTAAGGGTAAAATGAGAAAACCAATTGTCCATCACAATATCCATGCACACTATTAGCAAACCAGTACAGGAATAATTTCCAAGATGCAATGACCTTAACTTCAAATAAGCATGAGTTCTGGCATCTCATTGACAACCACATAAAAGTGAGGCTAATAAGTTGAAAAGACCCCAAACTTTCACCTATATACTGATTGCAGAAATATGACCAAAGTTAAAAGAGACTTCAAAGAATTAGATGAATTTATGGTCCTTATGGCTGACATAACATTCTCATTATAACCAACAAAAGATAACTCGGCAGCGGCATTTTTGTCACAGTTCACAGGAGGCGCTGTCACTCATTATATGGCAGTATTTAAAAAGAGCCAACAGAAATCCTCCTACCAAAGCAGTGTAATAAGGTTTTGCCTACTTTATTTTGTCTGGAATGAAATAAACAGGACAATCACATAGCTTAGGAAGTCTAAAGCTATTATAAAGATCAAGCCAACCTGGGACGGTAGTTCGTGGATACAGCAGATTGAGGAATCCTGTTGCAGGAATGGAACTTCAGAGCCAGTAGAAGGTGAAAGCTTCGCCATGACCTCCTCCACAGGACTTTGTGTTGGTCGATCAATCTCCTTCAGTCCAACTGCAACTTGACCATGAATTGATCCAATTTCTGCTGAAGCATCGCTACTATAACCACTTTTGTAGCCAGGAGATTGTCGTTCACTGCAGGGGTATTTCAACCCTCCAGAAGCCAAGCTGTATGCCGTGTTGTTATTGCCTTTGGTCGGCCTATGCTTCTCCCACCCTTGTTGTCTCCCTCGGCATAGTCTCAATGAAATCACAAGAAGCGTGACGGCTCCTACTAATTCTAGGGTATCTTGACGTAGAAGATCTCTGCATAGAAGAAGCGGAAAGAGATCTTGACCTTGATAATTTTGCTAAGTCTACACCTTTCCCCCCCATCTCTGCTGCTGATGCCCAAAGGTTCCACAGAAACAGCCGAACCATTATTCAATCCTTGTTGGCCAACCTTATGCAGATCCGGACATCTAACAAGCCTATCAGGAATAGCAAGCATTTCAGCCAGCGTGCTCCCCTTACTAGCTTTCTCCTTTTTCACGAGATTTATGAGCCAACTTCCATCTTTCCGAGAGCCTCCTTTTAGCCTCCTTGCAAACAGATGACTCGACAGAAGGCAAACTCCCATACTTCCTATTAGGAGAATTTATAGCTGCAGATGTTCTGTCTGATTCATAGGCAAACTCATCATGAGACATGGTTGACAAGCTTTTATCCTTAACACAAACTGCATGTCTTGATGATGCCGAACTTACTGATCCGATACTGGAATTTGTGCTTCTTGCTTTCTGGAAAATTTCTCTTGCAATAGCTCTAGGTTTCTTCATCTGTTTCAGAATTCCTCTTCCGCTCTGCTAACTTATTCTCTGAACTCTTAAGGCTGACAAATTCAATAGGAACATCAAATTCCGAGAGTAACGATTGCCTAGAAGGAGAGAAGTTTGCCTCCAGGGTATCTTGTCCCATTCCCATGAGTGGTTTCAGAACAACTATCCTTGTTGGCAAGGTATAGGGCCTTGTTAGGCCTTCTGGTTTCAGAGCGCCAGAAGGACTGCATTTCGGGAAACTCTTAGCAGATTTTCCTTGTTTTCGAGGACCATTGTCTCTCAATGATTTCGTGCTGGGACTCCAAGTCTCAAAATCTCGATCACCTGAGGCTTTTCTCGCAGGGACGTTGTTGCTCCAGTGGGAGTCCAAAGTAGTCCCCTGCAATTCATGTACGTGTTTTGTGAACAAGGGATCAGGTTGCTGCAAGAACTTCAGCAGCAGATCCTTGTTAGAGTCAAGCACCTCCAGTGTATCATCAAACGCCTTTGAATACTGAATCCTGTCATCCATTGAAAGCTGTTTGGCATCCAAAAATTTCTCTCTGATGAATGCAATTTCAGCTTCACCCACCTCGTGTTCCACCGACCTCGACGGGAAATGATCACAACTCCTTGGCTTCGTGCATTCAGTAACTTCAAAGACATCCTTAAATTCTTGTTCGTCTCTCGAGCTTCTTCTAGATGAACCCCGGCAGGAAATGTTGCCAGATCTCTTGGCTCTCGCAACCTTTCTCCTCAAGTGATGATCTTCCACTTGCCTCCTTTGAAAACTACTGGAAGTGTTCTGAGAATAAGATGGAATCCCATCGAAACCCATCAATTTTGCAACCACACCAGGCGACTGTCTTTTAACTTTGGCTTCCTGTAACATCTCCTTTGCCAACAATTTCTTCATGGGCGTCTCGTTAGGTAAAGAAGCTTGTTTGGAAGATTTCCGTCTGAAATCGAGCTTGAGCTGCAGAAGCCGAACAAAATCCCATTCATAACACTAACATATTGGGATTAAAGTCCTGGAACGTGCGAAGAATGCTCACCAAATCTTCCTCGCTGGTGCAACTGCTACAGGTACTTGACTCTGGGGAAAGATCTCCCAAGTTGGCCGGTCTCTGCTTCAGCCAGTTACCTGGAGAAACAACAGATTCAGAAGTCAGAACAAACATCCCCTTTCCAACAGATTCGGCAAAATCTAAGAATACTGAATCGGAATTCGGTCAGAATCCATTCAACAAAACACTAGTTACCGAGAGATGTATCGCAAAAAACATGAACCAAATCATGCCGGGATTGTCACTAGCTCTTCTTCACTAACAGCAAAGAAAACCGGGGCGTTTTCTGAGGGAATCACAAGACAAATGTCGGGGAGAAGGAAGAACAGCAGCGACACAAGCGCAGTAATTGGTGGGAGTAGGGCAATTATTCCTCATCATTTCGCAGGAACAAACCTAAAGTTATGTAAAGTCGAACAAAGCTTAATCATGGCTACAGCATGAGAGAAAAAGTAAGAACACACACCAGACACACAAAGCAAAGGAAGCTTCTGTCTTACCTAGTTATCCAAATCATCGACCTAACTGCTCAAATTGTAAAAAAAAAAAAAAAGCCAGAATGAACAACAAAAAAGAATCGTCGTCAACACAGAAAACATCACTTTCCACTGATTTTTCATTCCCCGAACTCCATCCTACCGATGAAGATACCAGAGAGAAAGCAGCGGGACGAAAACCTAACCGAATTCTACACGAAATTATGAGTTATGGACGTTCGGATTCCTCGACCGCCAAAAACAGAAAATGCCCAACCCGAGCCGAGGTCAAGGAAGAAATAACCTCAGGAACAAGAACGAAAAGAGAGAGAAAGGAAACGATAAACCACCGGCGGCAGGGGAGGAGGAAGGGCGGCGGGCGGCGATGCAAATCTTGGACCTCCGTTGTCGCGGCGGCTCCATCGCAGCCGCTCCAAATCTGAAACCGAACAACAAAAATAAAACAAGAAGGGGACCGGGGGGGCGGGGGGAAGCCGAGAAGGAGAATGTTGCAGTTTTGGGAGGAGCCCAGATCTTAGCACAGCACGTGTAAAAAGGAAGGTTTTACTACTTACTGCAGAACGAAGCTCCTTCCGGACCCACAAAACATTACCGGGGGGTCCGAGAAAGGAACCAAACACTGTTGTGAATTTGAAATCTTAACCTTCACCTCCCTTCTCCTTCGGTCATCCTCGATGCGCGGGCGGGCGACCGTCCCATCTCAAGTTTTGCGACAAAAAAAAAAAGTCTTTTGCTCCCCTCCACCAACCAACCAACAGTATTAAAATTTACAGTGCCGTCGTCGGGGGGAGGGGGGGCTTGACGGTTACGTCCCATCTTGTCTTGGGCTGGCGGCAAGACGAGTGCCCTGTTCCTTCAGAGAGGACCACCACTCACTCTTTCCCTTCGCGCAATGGCATTAGGAAAATTGAATGCTCGGAATTTTGCATGTGGCAGCTCTCCTCCTGAATGTTCCACCAATCTCATATACTCATCTTATTCCTAATCTCAACAAAAACACAATCGTAAATATGAAAGATCTACCATCGGCTAACATTGACGCGATGGATTGCATGTCCGCGGGCAGCTTCACATCTACCCTTCCAAGATAATAATATTTCGAGGAAAGTACTTGGTTTTATTTTACGTTCGTAGAAAATATTTCGTAAAATAAAAAGATTAATTTTTAAAATTCGTTAAATATTGAGTTTGCTAAAAATAAAACGAGAAACTTAAGTGTTGTTCAACCCCACTAAAAGTGTAACTTAGACTGAGTTCACCACTTTTACCTGATAAACTCAGTTAATGCCATGAACTTTAAATTTCTTTAACGATTTAAGGGCATCTAATTTTAAAATTAATACTTTATCACGAGAAATATTTTCGTAATTTCCTAACCACCCACCACTCAATCATATCACATTTCTTCTGAGGGTTATAATTTTACGGTGCCGGAAATGAAAGAAATGGAATCCGACATCCAATTTATTCTCCATGAAGTTTTTTTGTCGGGTGATGAGTTAAAAGAGTTGACCCGCAAAGGAAAATGGTCCCCACTCCCCCCCCCCCCCAAATTTCTGAATCCAAAGTCCAGTAATTCTGCCACCATCTTCTTCTGCTTCGAATATAAAATCTTCCCTTCCCATTCAAGTGATGCCTTGACCGAGAATCTATCATCTCGAACAAGAAGTGGTCGAGAAAGTCACCAAGAATCCGAGGTACGACGCCTAGAACTGCATTCGGTGATGCTGGCTGGGGGATCCGATGTCCTCCCCCCCATTCACAGAAAAATTACACACACCAGATGTATTGAAATCAACCAAATAAGACCCGATCAAAAAACACCACACATGAAGTACTTACCTTCACACCTCAACATCATTACTCTAATAGATTTTCGCTTCGAAATATGGGGACAAAGCTTTTCGTGCAAAGGGCATATATTTTACAAATTATCATATTTCTGCAATTCAACTTTGGAATTCATTTCAATCTTGATGTTGTCCAACTTGTCAATTTAGTTAACCCTCGGACTCGGTCCTTCTGTTGTCGGGGTTCTCCCCGGTCGAATGGTTGATTATGCTAACCTCCACAACGTCGCGGTTCTCGGTTCTGCTCCTCGCACCCCCTGTTTGTATTGGCAAAGGCTTTTGATCGTCGTCTATGTGTGCCGAAGGTGAAGTTTCCTCGTAGTCCTTGCTTTTCCCCCACACTACGAGGTATAATCCCATTACGATGACAATGGTTCCCATCACCCTGTAGAGACAAATTAGTATGAAGAACACATCGGATCGAGGAGTCGCCATTTCGCATTCCTGATGTCCTGTCGATGGGCGAGCAGTGAATCGCATACCTTCCTAGAAACAATTGTTCTGCGAAAACGAAGGTGCTCATCACGGCCACAATCACCATGCTAAGTGGACTGAATGCCGTCACGAAAACTGGGCCTTTGTCCTTCATCACAATCCCCTGGACGTAATAAGCCACCCCCGAGCAGATGATCCCCTGCAAGAATCGCTTCTTGGTCAGTTTGTAAGCCATCTATCTTATGAACTCGTCATTCTGCAAGTTCCTTTCATTTGAATGCTTACGCTGTAAACGGCAACGAGCAGCCTGCTGTCCCAATGGATGGCCCAAACAGAGGCATTGCCCCTTTCCATGACGAGGGCCACGGCCGCTCCCTCTAACGTTCCCAACAAGCATACCCATGCTGTAAGGGATAGCTCGGCTGGATATGACTGCAGCGTTATTGCTTGCAAAACCATGAAGCAAGCCCAGCAGAAGCACCCAATGGTGATCATGAGCGCACCCTTGATGGAACTATGGAGACTCGTCCCATTCATCTTGATCTCGTGGCCGGTCCTCCCCTTCTGCCAAAACAGCTCAATGATGGGGCCTTTGATTAGGGTCATGATCATGGCCCCGGCAACCGTCGCCATTGTACCAAACACCTTGGCCTGGCTGCGGATGCTTTTAAACTCCACCTTCTCCAGCCTAATGATAATTTTAGTAAGCTCAAACAACAGATATCCACGATTGTTTGCTCTCGAGTATGGGAATGGCATCATACGGGCGACAAAAGATGTTACCTGAGGATGCAAGCCATGACGAAGGTGATGGCGGGCAGCATATTACCCAGGGCAAACACAAAGGTCGCCGTGGCATTCTTTATCCCCAGATAGTAGAGGTTCTGGTCGATCACAGGCCTGATCAGTAGAGATTTAGCCATCATAAACCTCTCGCAAAAATAATGGTAAACAATAAGATCGATCAGAGAGGCTTAACTCCAACAAGCTAAGCACCATTAGCTTAGTGAAGATCGGAAGCGTCATTTTCGGCCGTATATTCCTGTAAGAAGCAAACAAAAAAAAAACGCATGAGACAGCCATGCGCCAGGGGGGTCCTCGAACGAGTGGGGGCTCCGGCCATAATATAATTTTACTTGTCGAGGACAATGGCAAATGGAGCGATAACAAGGGTGGCGATGGCGTGACGGTAGACGACGAGGACGTAGTTGCTCACCCCTCGGTTGAGGGCGGCCTTGGTGAGGATGCCCATCCCAGCAAGGCCAACTTGTATGAAGATGACCCCAACGAAGGGCTTGGCCTTGTGCAACCACGACTTCATTTCTCCACCTGGAAAAACAAGAAAGACTTGTCCCAAATCAAACGCTGAAGTCAGTGGTGGATGACGCTGCTCTCGGCTTAAATACTCGGAGAGCGCCAGCAAATCTGCTCGTGTGCCTCATGATGAGACGGGCGGTATGTACCAAGTGCCGGCCACTCGATAAAATTCCTGTTGTGTAGATTTTGGCGGTGTTGAAGTCACCTTCTTTTCCGTATGGTCGGTCAGCGGACAGCCGTCCGTTGTCGTTGACAAATAGTGTCAGCTTTGGGTATATCAAGGGGAAAAATTCCTCATAAACGACGAAATTATTCACCGTGCACTTAGTAGTCTCCTTCGGGAAATTGTTCGTCTCAAGGAACCGCCACATAGTCGTCGGAACCAAAGTGATACGGAACTTCTTGAACAAGGTGATTGGATTACAAGACCAACTCGGGTACCAGAACTCGAGTATTTTATCCCTCAAATCAAGCTCTGTCACAAGTCACCGTTTGCTTTTTCTTGGTCCAGTGAGTCCTTCGAGTCACAGTGAGTTAAAAGAAGTCTACCAGAACTTGTCCGTAGCTCTGTGTGGTTGGTACTTTAAATCATATGGAGATAGATTGCTTGCATTTGCTTATCCTTCCAGCCAGTAATGGGATTTCGAATGAATCTAGTTGGGATAGAGAGACACGACTCGAACTTTCCTATTACCAATATATTTATTTTAATTTCATAATCATATAGAACACGGACAAACATAGTTTCTCGCCTGTCGAGTAATTTCTCTTCTTTTTTTTTGACAAAAATCGAGATAGATAATAAATCACTCTTGTTGAATAGGTTTTGATGATGAGCCTTGATAGAAGCTACTCACGTTGAGAACTTTCTATAAAAATATTTTATAATTAAATGATTGTTTAATGATTAATTAGTCACAAAATAAAAAACTTTTGATCAAGATATTAATCTGAACAAATTGAATGTATTACGTTTCTAAATAATCCCATTAGGAATTATATTTTTCATGGAATGAAATATAATATTCTATTTATGGCAATGTTCGGCAAAGTTGTCTACAATCTTCTGTGGATTCATCCGACCACCGAAGGATCGATATTTTGGATGTTTATCATTATCATATGTCTAGATACATTCATTTAAGTGTCCTGAACAGAGTGATATCGGTTTTAATTAATTTGGAAGTTAATCTTTTTTTTTGATAAATTTATCATAGATCACCGCTGGTCCTGCAGAAGCGAAGTTAATCTTTGATTATTTCCATTTGTAGAAGGTTGCTGACCAGATTCAACCAGAACTTTCTATAACGTAGTATTCATGGGAACTTTATCATATCTTTATCCTATTTGATATGATTTGGTTACCTAAACGAATATATGCATGAGAATGATGATTTTGTAAATTATATATTGTATTATTATCTAATCTTTCGGTTTCCTTGTTTTACACAAGACTGATCGTGCAAATTACCTTCTATTCTTTTTTCACCTAGACTATTTGTGTATAAATAGAGAGACTCAGCCACGTTTCTATAATCCTTTTTTAATATCAGTCATTGTTGTAAAAATCTAGAGAGCGTGTGCTGATAGCTTGTATCCTTTCGTTTCGTTTGAGTTAGTCACACACGACGAGCGTTAGCTGCAGAAGGCTGCATTGTTGGTGAAGTCTTTTGAGAGGGTGACTCGGGGGTCACGAGGGACTCGATTGGAAGCTGCAGGAGACGTTGGTGGGACGCGTGCGATAGGTTGCTAGCGTGGCTAACGTGCAGTGGGCCGGAGAGAAGGCAATATACCCCGGCAGTACAGAATGTGAGGGACTAACCAGCTTCTGTGGTGTAACGTTCTGTGTGTATAGGATAACCTTGGGCAGGGGTTCTGTGTCTGCTTAGTCGTAGTCTCGAGGGACTACGCAAGATAACCTTGGGCAATGGTTTTGTGTTTGATCAGCCGAGATCTCGAGGGTCGCACAAGGGAAATCGCAACGGGTTTGCTGTGCAGGTGGAGATGCCGCCATAGTGAAAAGTCTCGAGGAAGTCCCGGCAGGTTGCTGTGCAGGAGAGGACACTACCTGAGGGAAACGTTCAACAACCGGTTACGTTTGTTAATCACTGTAGTATAGAACCTTACGGTTCGTGCTTTGAAAAACAGTCACCTTTGGTACAGAACCTTACGGCCTGTGCAGTAGAGGGTTGACATTTTTAGTACAGAATCTTACGTTATGTACTGTGAAACCAAGTCACCTTTGATATAGAACCTTCTGGTCTGTACTGTAGGGGGTTGCCACTTTTGGTACATAATATTTGGATTTGTGCTGTAGAGGGTTGACATATTTGGTACAGAACCTTCTGGTCTGTACTGTGCAACTCAGTCACTCTAGTAAAAAACCTTCTGGTATGTACTATGCAACTCAGTCTTCTGTGGTGCAGAACCTTCTAGTATGTACTTTGCAACTCAGTCTTCTATGGTGCAGAACCTTCTGGTCTGTGCTATAAAAGGTCTATTGTATATCACTTTTTGTAATCGTTACTAAGATACTATTGAGTGAAAACCATCCAAATTCTGGGTAAAGAGTGGATATGGACAAGTTGCCGAACCACTATAAAAGTCTTGTGTGCATCAAACAAATTGCAATCACATTCGTACATTCTGTCTTACAGTAACCTATCTATACGGTTCTGTTTTACAGAAGCTTTTCTTCCGCTGCAGGGTTTTTCGAAAAGGAGTTAAAGATCCTTAATTGGACTTTAACACTAATTCACCCCCTCTTAATGTAACAACTCATTCCCGTCCATTCTGATCCACTTGAACAAGTGTCACCCTTAATATACTTCTACTTGCTGCCACATACAAAATAAGCGGTTTACTCGAGTATGATGGCAGCCATCACCAGTGGTTCAATAAGGTGGATGTAGGGTGGGATATGGCACTTGATGAAACAATAACTTTTTCCGATAAACAGCATCTTGTAGCAGTTGCTCGAGTATACAGTTTACATAAGATCAAACTTCTACAGTTAACACAAGATATGTTGGATTAGGTTAAGTATAAAAACTTTATGGCTTATTCATTTTCCTCCGATCTGGCTGTGTATACATTTGTGACCTATATCTTAAAGATGATTGGATCCTCAATCTCCAATTGAGATCCTATAAAAGTAAATGAAGGTCCGATTGACCATGATTAATCTCATCGAACTCGAAATCATTCTCATTAAGTGCATTCCCAGTACCACGAAAACCTACCTTCCTCTTTACCTCCATTATAGCATTTCTTCACGCTCCACAATTCGGAGAAACTTTTCTCATACCATCGCGAGAATATGCTCGATTTGACAGCCCTCGAATACTTTGCATTATTTCTCTCATGTCATGTTCTTCGTCTTTACTGACCCGATTCAATTCCTTCCACATGCTACCGATAGTTTGCTCTATCCTCACGTCATTTCTGTCAAGGTCCAAATGTCATAATTCTTCTCGAGATCGTTATTCCTTTCTTTTGGAGATGCTCAACATCGTTTCTATTTCGAAATCGACTTGCCAAAGATGCTTCTCAATTTTGAGTAGTTGAGGTTAATGAGAATCATCTTGCTGAAGTATTCCTCGAAATCAAATTTAAGCATCTTCAAACCTTGAGATCATTTTACTAAAGTTCTCGAGTCATTTTTAAAAGTTTAACTCGTGATGACACGACGTTTCTAACTCCTCGTTGTGGTGAAACGATTATTAACGTTGATAGTATAAAGCTTTAGGCTCAAAATTCGTTGTGTTGAGAGGGAGCAAACCAAACGGGTGATGTGTATGTAGTAGTGGTAGTGGTTTTATTGTTTCCTAACACTAATTGATGCTATCACATACTTATTTTTCTAAGCCATAAGTTGAGGAAATGAAAGGGATTCCATAGTTCCATTCGGAGATCTCTCCATGACGATAGACCCATTTTATACAACACGATGCACATGACGAATGTGCATGATAATACATTATGATTCATGCATCTTCGATGAGTCTGGTCTCTTAAATGATATTCTTCGACTTTTGTTCATGTTGTTTTGCCTATGTTTTTCCTCTGAAACCACGAGGTCCGTATGGAAATACCGTTAATTTTAAAAAGATCTTCAAATAAAATCAAGTTTCAAAAATTACGTATTTATTGTCTTTTACGACCTATTCAAAAACCCATATTTGATTTTTAAAAAAGGATGAATTTTACCCGTCTTTGAAAAAAAAAATGAAAAAGACGAACCTACCTTTAATAATTGACCTGATAAATATGACTCTGTTTTTTCTTTTCTTTCTTTTTAAAAAGGATTACTTTTTTTTGGAAGCTCTTAACTAAGTTTGCTTACTCTGACTAACAGGGCGAGAAAGATGATAAGATAATTGTTGTTTGTGCCGATGATCCCGAGTACCAACTTTTTAATGTTATTAAGGAGCTGCCACCACATCGCTTGGCCGAAATCCGTCGCTTTTTTGAAGATTGTATCCTTCTTATATCTAGAATTCCTATTGATGTCTACCCAATCCAAACAAAGCAGAATGCTTTGAAGTGATGATTTGTAGAAAATCCTTAACAAGCAACCAGACAAGAAAAATGAGAACATACAAGTTGCACTCAACGATTTTCTTCCAGCCTCTGCTGCTACTCAAGCAGTCCAGCACTCCATGTAAGCCCCTTATAACCTTTGCAATACTAGATAACGGATTGTGCACTGATAAAGCCTATGACCCCCATGTTTATTGTTTGGATAATCGCTTCCAAAGTGAAAAGGAACCATCATGGGATTTCAAGTATTCTGGCGAAATTGGTGTCGCCAACCGTAATGAAGTTACTTGTACGGATACACTGCACACTACATTGTGTTGGCTGATGTTGATGTGGTTCCTCGTTATGACCTCTACCGTGTCCAGTTGTTTCATACTTTTACCTTGCGCACTCAACAAACGACTGATATGATTGTTTATATTACTTGTGAAGGAATCTTTATGCGGACTACATTGTGGAAAGCTTGAGGCGGTAGGCGAAATATTGCTGGATAAGGTTGCGGATGTGCTGGCAGACCAAGATCATGGTATCTAGCTTTTTACATGAGACAACTGAACCGGGTTTTGCTGTATAGTATTGTCTTATAATTTTACAACATAGCCATGGCCGATGCGCACGACATAGGAACAGATGTTTTATCCCTTATTTGCTATTAGTAGTATCATATGATACATATGGTATCCTTCTCATACTCTATTTTCATATCATACCTTAAAACTTGAATTTCTCTCAACCGCTTGGGCTCTATTTTGTTTAATTATTACTTTTGGCAAGGGGGAATCACGACAAGAAACTTTAGAGAGAAATGATGTGTTGAAGGTAATTTATGATAAAGATTAATGGGTATTAAAGTTAATAACGGAAATAGTATTTAAGTGGGTCATTAAGTAGGGCATTTAAGTATATGATTAAATATGTCATTAAAGGTGACGGTTTCTTTTGACATTTGGTTTTCCTACTCCTCCCTATATATAAAGGGACGTGTAGACATTTCATGTAAGCAAGAGAAAAAGATAGAAAGTTTTAAAGAAATAGAAATCTCAGCCAAAAACATTCCCTGTAGGTGCAGCAGCTCTACAGAAAGTTTCATCAATTCTACAGAAGGTCGTCAATAGTACAGAACCTACGTTCTGCTAGCACCTTCTCCCTTCCTATCCAATCATTTCACACATAACCCCCAACAAATTTGGTATCAGAGCGCAGAAGGTCATGTCTGCATCCGCTGGCAACATGTTCTTCACTTTTTCTCCCAACCAAATCTCCATCTTCGACGGTGAGCACTTCGACTATTGGAGCTCTCAAATGGAGACAATTTTCCTTTCGCAAGATCTATGGAAACTTGTGGAGGAAGGCTACGAAGAAGTTAAAGAATGAATCTCTCTCCCAGAAGGTGACAACACTTCCGCAGAAGGTGTCATCAATCCCACAGAAGATGAACAGAAGGCATACAATGAGATCGTCATGAAGAATGCCATGGCTATATGAATTCTGCAACAATCCGTGAGCAAAACCATCTACCCAAGGATATTCGGCCTAAAGAAGGTGAATGAAGCGTGGGAGGTCCTAAAGAAGGAGTTTAAAGGGTCACAGAAGATGATCTCTATAAAGCTGCAGAACCTTTGGAGAGACTTCGACAATCTAGCAATAAAAGACGCAGAAAACGTCAAAGCCTACTTCTCAAGGATCGTGGAAATCCTCAATCAATTGAAGAGTTGCGGAGAAGTTGTCCTGGACCGAAAAGTCGTGGAGAAAATCCTCAGAAGCTTGCCACAGAAGTTTGAGCATGTGGTAACCGTGATTGAAGAGATCAAGGATCTCGCGGAAGTTTCCATCTATGAATTGATGGGTTCTCTAGAAGCCCATGAGAAACGGGTCAGTAAGTACACAATACCGGTGGAGCATTATAAGCGAAGTTGAATGTTTCTGAGTAGAAGCAAGAACGTTCTGAAATTAACAGAAGGTCCTACGGCAGAGGACGTGGAGGCAGGTCTCGTGGCAGAGGCTATGTAGAAGGACGACCAGAAGGTCAACTCAGAAGTAGAATGCCGCATCTGTAGAAAGAATAATCATGAAACAAAAGATTGTCGTTTTCGATACAGGAGATGCAAGTTCCCAACTCATTCAGATCGTGATTGCTGATACAAAGATAAAGAGCAGAAGCATGAATAGAAGCATGATGACAGAAGCTCGGTAAATTTCTCTAAGGAAGATGAACCTTCTAAAGTTTTATATTCTTCCTCTAACACCGTGAAAGATATGAATGAGATATGGTTCCTCGATAGTGGTTGTAGTAACCATGTCACAGGGATCAAGAAGAACTTTGTGGAGCTTGATGAGAAATATAACTCTCTCTTGGAACTTGGAGATAGCAAGAAATTAAAAATAGAAGGTAAATGTGTTGTTTCGATTTTTAGTGCAGAAGGTCAACAAAAGAGGATGCACGACGTCTTCTACACTCCAGAAATCGTACAGAACCTACTAAGTGTGGGACAAATGATGAAAAATGGATATAAGTTGGTTTTTGCAGAAGGTCAATGTGAGATAACAGAAAGAAATGGACAGAAGGTCACGGTCGTGAAGATGACGTCCAACAATTTGTTCCCTTTAAAGATGACTCCTTGCAATGTTGTTCTCAAAACTGAAGTTATAGATTATTATCATCTTTGGCATCTCAGGTATGGACATTTGAACAGGAAAGGTCTAGCTCTACTAAAGCAGAAGGATATGGTGGAGAGACTATCTTCTATACAAGCTGTAGAAGGTGACGTCTGTGAAGGATGTGTCTTCGAAAAGCATCATCGTCTTCCATTCCCAAACACATCATGGAGAGCTCAAGTCCCTCTCAAGCTGGTTCATGCGGATATTTGTAGACCGACTCAGACTCCTTCTCTCGATAACAGAAGATACTTTCTGTTGTTCATAGATGACTATACTAGAATGATTTGGATTTATTTTCTTGAGAGGAAGTCAGATGCTTTCACCACCTTTATGAAGTTCAAAGCACATGCAGAGAATCAAAGTGGATATAAGATTAAGACCTTGAGGACAGATCGTGGAGGAGAGTTTCTGTCAAGACCATTCTTGGACTATTGCCAACAGAAGGGGATACAGAGGTAGCTGACTGTGCAGTATTCTCCACAGCAGAATGGAGTCGCAGAAAGAAAGAACAGAACCATAGTGGAGATGGCCAGAAGCATGCTGAAGGGCAAAGGTCTACCCAACAAGTTCTGGGCAGAAGTTGTTAACACATTTGCCTACCTTCTGAACAGATCCCCTACAAAAGCAGTTAGGGATAAGACACCATATGAAGCGTGGTACAGGAGAAAGCCCGTGGTAAATCATTTGAAAGTATTTGGATGTATTGGATATGCACTCACACCTTCTCAAGGAAGAGAGAAGTTTGATGAGAAATGCGAGAAGTTGATTTTCATCGGATATAGTGATGAACCGAATGGATATCTTCTATATATTCCGAATATTGACAAGTTAGTTCTGTCGAGAGATGTTATCTTTGATGAACATACAACTTGAAAGTAGTAGGAAGGGTCTTCTATGACTCAGATGTTCTAGTATACAGAAGCAGTAACAGAAGCATCTGCACAGAACCCTATCAGAACAACAGAAGCAGCAACAGAAGTTACAGTACAGAATCCCATCGGAACAAAAGAAGCTAGTTCCTCTAAAACCATTCCAAAAGCAAAGGGTCCTATTGGAGATACACCACCAAGGAGGTATCGATCATTCATTGAAATTTATGAGCGAGCTAACTTTGCTCTTACTACATTTGAGCAACAGAACTTTGAGGAGGCATCCAAAGAAGAAAAATGGAGAAATGCCATGAAGGAGGAGATGACTTCTATAGAGAAGAATGACACGTGGTCATTGGTCGATCTCCCAGAAGGAAAAGAAGCTATCGGATTGAAGTGGGTCTATAAGACCAAGTATAATGAAGATGGAAGTGTGCAAAAGCTTAAAGCTCGCATTGTAGCAAAAGGCTATTCATAGAAGCCTGGCGTTGATTTTACAGAAACTTTTGCTCATGTAGCAAGGATGGAGACAATCCGTTCTGTACTAGCCATTACAGCACAGAAAGAGCTTGAAGTATTCCAGCTTGATGTCAAGTCAACATTTCTTAATGGAGTACTAGAAGAAGAAGTTTACGTAGAGTAACCACAAGGATTCGTGATGAAAGGCATAGAAGACAGTCTACAGACTGCATAAGGCTCTATATGGTTTGAAGCAAGCACCAAAAGCGTGGAATTGTAGAATCGATTCCTATTTACAAAAGAAAGGATTCTCCATAAGCACAGTAGAACCTTCGTTATACATACAAAAGGTTAGTCCTGATTTTCTAATAGCATGTCTTTATGTGGATGATTTGATCTACACTAGCACCAGCAGAAGCTTGCTGTAGAAGTTCAAGAAAGCAATGATGGAAGAATTTGAGATGACAGATCTTGGCTTGATAAAGTACTTTCTCGGATTTCAAGTGAAGCAGAAGAAAGGAAAGATTTTCTTTTCTCAAGAGAAGTACATAGCAGATCTATTGAAGAAGTTCCGTATGGAGGATGCGAAGCCAATTTCTACTCTAATTTCACTCAATGAGAAGTTACAGAAGGAAGATTCTACAGAAGACTTTGATTTGAATATCTATAGAAGCCTGGTTTTTTCTCTTATTTATCTCACTCACACTAGGACTAATATTGTTCATTCTGTGAGTTTGCTGTCTAGATTCATGAGCAACCTCAGCAGAACTCATTTCACAGTAGCAAAAAGGGTTCTACGCTATCTAAAAGGCACACGGAAGGTCGGACTGAAGTATACAAAAGAGCAGAAGGATGATTTAGTGGGTTCTGTAGATAGTGATTGGGCAGGAAGCTTGGATGATCGTAGAAGCACATCAGGATACTTGTTCTGCTTTGGAACAAAGCCCATTTCATGGAGTTCAAAGGAGCAAAGCACTGTTGCACTCTCATCTGTAGAAGTTGAGTACATCGTAGCAAATGAAGCAACAAGAGAAGCTGTCTGGCTCAGAAGGTTACTTCTAGAGTTATAACATAAGGTGGACGAGCCAACAACAATCTTCTGTGATAACCAATCTGCAATTGTTATGACCAAGAATCCAATTTTCCATGCAAGATCGAAGTATATAGAACTTCGTTATCATTTTATCAGAGAGATGGTTTCGCAGAAGGAGATTCTTCTAGAATTCATCAGCACCCATGATCAACCCGCAGATGTTCTTACAAAGGCAGTGTCTTCTGAGAAGTTCGAGACATTCAAAGACTTCTTGAAGATCATAAATTAAGAGGGGGTGTTGAAGGTAATTTATGATCAAGATTAATGGGTATTAAAGTTAATAACGGAAATAGTATTTAAGTGAGTCATTAAGTAGCGCATTTAAGTAGATGATTCAATATGTCATTTAAGGTGTCGGTTTCTTTTGACATTTGGATTTCCCACTCCTCCCTATATATAAAGGGATGTGTAGACATTTCATTAAGCAAGAGAAAAAGATAGAAAGTTTTAAAGAAACAGAAATCGCAGCCAAAAACACTTCCTGTAGGTGCAGCAGCTCTATAGAAGGTTTCTTCTATTCTACAGAAGGTCGTCAATAGTACAGAACCTACGTTCTGCTAGCATCTTCTCCTTTCCTATCCAATCCTTTCACACACAACCCCCAACATGCTGGACAGCCAAAGTATGTAAATTGAGTTATGTTCATAAACGGAATATATTTACGAAATAAAATAAATAATTTTAAAATTTCTCGGTACAAATTCCACTTTCAAAAAAGTCCATTATTTCAAAAAATAAAAAATAAAAATCTGACTTTAAAATTTTTAAACTATTTATACTACCACAAACTATTTTCGCATGTCACACTACTTTGAAATAGTACGTACCCGATTAAAAATCATCATTAGCAAAAATTTTGGACACTGAAGCAGAACTGCAACGAGTTCCTCACTTCTGGAGGACAATATGTAAATAAATTTACGAATTAAATTTAAGGATATGTTTTAAAATAGTATTCATCAACGAATTTTAAAATTTACTTGTAAAATATTTTATCATTGGACATTGTTGTGAAACAAAAATCACAGGAAAATATTAAGAGTTAAGGATCGTATTGATACCAATTGAATACGACACAACAGGCATCAGAAAAACAACAAAAAATGAATGATCTGGATTGGCCATGGTTGATTTCGATGTTAGGAGGGGAAGAAATACTAACATACATACGTTAAGGAAGGGGGCATGTGGTAATCATCAGGCCTTCTTGGGGGACTTGGTGGCCTTGGAAGGAGACTTGGGCTCCTTCGTTCCCTTATCCGACGTGGACGTCTTCTTCGGGAGGAGCACTGAGTTGATGTTTGGCAGAATACCCCTGAGCGATCGTCACCCCTGCCAACAGCTTCCCCAGCTCCTCGTCGTTCCTGATCGCCAGCAGCACATGCCTCGATATTATCCTTTTCTTCTTGTTATCCCTCGTAGCATTCCTCGCCAGCTCCAAAACCTACCAACAGAAACACCAAGGCTCCCACCCGTGACTACCCCCATTTACCCGACCATCTACAACATCTCTTAGCAAAACAAAAAAAATGGAGCCTGAGGAGTGAGGCGATCGCAACCTGTTATACTAAGAGGGGGTGAATTAGTGTTAAAGTCCAATTA
The DNA here is from genome assembly GCA_029817715.1 of Melastoma dodecandrum. Classification (NCBI taxonomy): domain Eukaryota; kingdom Viridiplantae; phylum Streptophyta; class Magnoliopsida; order Myrtales; family Melastomataceae; genus Melastoma; species Melastoma dodecandrum. The sequence continues at coordinate 141,182 of JARUPY010000456.1, read as the reverse complement.
AGAATTTTTAACTCTTTTTCGACAAATCCCACAGCGGAAGAAAGCTTCTGTAAAACAGAACCGTCGAGACAGGTTTCTGTAAGCCGAATGTACGAATCTGATTGCAATTTGTTTGATGCACACAAGACTTTTAGAGTGGTTCGGTAACTTGCCTACATCCACTCTTCACCCAGAATTTGAATGTTTTTCACTCAAACTTAATTTCGAAATGATTACAGAAAGTAATATATAATAGACTTTTTATAGCACAGACCGGAAGGTTCTGCACCACAGATGAGTGAGTTGCAAAGCACAGACCAGAAGGTTCTGTACTAGAGTGACTGAGTTGCACTGTACAGACCAGAAAGTTCTGTACCAAATGTGTCAACCCTCTATAGCACAGATCCAAAGATTCTGTACCAAAAGTGTCAACCCTCTACAGCACAGACCAGAAGGTTTTGTACCAGAGATGACTTGGTTTCACAGCACAAACCGTAAAGTTCTGTACTAAAGATGTCAACCCTCTACTACACAGACCAGAAGGTTATGTACTAAAGATGACTTGATTTCATAACACAGACCGTAAGGTTTTGTACCAAAGGTGTCAACCATCTACAGCACATGTCGTAAGGTTCTGTACTACATGTGAATGTTTTTCAAAGCACAAACCGTAAGGTTCTGTACTACAGTGACTCGGTGCACTTGTTAATGTGACTAACAAAGGTAACCTTCTGTCGGACGTTTCTCTCAGGCGGTGTCCTCTCCTGCACAGCAACCTGCCGTGACTTCCTCCGAGACTTTTCACTCCGGCGGCGTCTCCACCTGCACAACAACCTGCTGCGACTTCCCTTGCGCGATCCCTCGAGATTTCGACTGAGCAAATACAAAACCCTTGCCCAAAGATCTCCTGTGTGGTCCCTCGAGACTACGACTAAGTAGACACAGAACTCCTGCTCAAGGTTATCCTACACACACAGAACCATATACCACAGAAGCTGGTTAGTCCATCATCTTATGTGCTCCCGGGGTATCTGCCCTTCTCTCCGGCCCACTGCACGTTGGCCACGCCAGCAACCTGTCGCACGTTTCCCATCAACGTCTCCTGCAGCTTCCAAACGAGTCCCTCGTGGCCCCCGAGTCACCCTCCCAAAAGGCTTCACCAACGATGCAACCTTCTACAGCTAACACTCCTCGTGTGTTACTAACTCAAACGAAACGAAGGGATACAAGCTCTCAGCACATGCTCCGTGTATTTTTACAACAATGACAGAAAAATTACACACACCAGATGTATTGAAATCAACCAAATAAGACCTGATAAAAAAACACCACACGTGAAGTACTTACCTTCACACCTCAACATCATTACTCTAATGGATTTTCGCTTCGAATATGGGGACAAAGCTTTTCGTGCAAAGGGCATATATTTTACAAATGATCATATTTCTGCAATTCAACTTTGGAATTCATTTCAATCTTGATGTAGTCCAACTTGTCAATTTAGTTAACCCTCGGACTCGGTCCTTCTGTTGTCGGGGTTCTCCCCGGTCGAATGGTTGATTATGCTAACCTCCACAACGTCGCGGTTCTCGGTTCTGCTCCTCGCACCCCCTGTTTGTATTGGCAAAGGCTTTTGATCGTCGTCTATGTGTGCCGAAGGCGAAGATTCCTCGTAGTCCTTGCTTTTCCCCCACACTACGAGGTATAATCCTGTTACGATGACAATGGTTCCCATCACCCTGTAGAGACAAATTAGTATGAAGAACACATCGGATCGAGGAATCGCCATTTAGCATTCCTGATGTCCTGTCGATGGGCGAGCAGTGAATCGCATACCTTCCTAGAAACAATTGTTCTGCGAAAACGAAGGTGCTCATCACGGCCACAATCACCATGCTAAGTGGACTGAATGCCGTCACGAAAATTGGGCCTTTGTCCTTCATCACGATCCCCTGGACGTAATAAGCCACCCCCGAGCAGATGATCCCCTGCAAGAATCTCTTCTTGGTCAGTTTGTAAGCCATCTATCTTATGAACGCGTCATTCTGCAAGTTCCTTTCATTTGAATGCTTAAGCTGTAAACGGCAACGAGCAGCCTGCTGTCCCAATGGATGGCCCAAACAGAGGCATTGCCCCTTTCCATGAAGAGGGCCACGGCCGCTCCCTCTAACGTACCCAACAAGCATACCCATGCTGTAAGGGATAGCTCGGCTGGATATGACTGCAGCGTTATTGCTTGCAAAACCATGAAGCAAGCCCAGCAGAAGCACCCAATGGTGATCATGAGCGCACCCTTGATGGAACTATGGAGACTCGTCCCATTCATCTTGATCTCGTGGCCGGTCCTCCCCTTCTGCCAAAACAGCTCAATGATGGGGCCTTTGATTAAGGTCATGATCATGGCCCCGGCAACCGTCGCCATTGTACCAAACACCTTGGCCTGGCTGCGGATGCTTTTAAACTCCACCTTCTCCAGCCTAATGATAATTTTAGTAAGCTCAAACAACAGATATCCACGATTGTTTGCTCTCGAGTATGGGAATGGTGTCATACGGGCGACGAACGATGTTACCTGAGGATGCAAGCCATGACGAAGGTGATGGCGGGCAGCATATTACCCAGGGCAAACACAAAGGTCGCCGTGGCATTCTTTATCCCCAGATAGTCGAGGTTCTGGTCGATCACAGGCCTGAACAGTAGAGATTTAGCTATCATAAACCTCTCGCAAAAATAATGGTAAACAATAAGACCGATAAGAGAGGCTTAACTCCAACAAGCTAAGCACCATTAGCTTAATGAAGATGGGAAGCGTCATTTTCGGCCGTATATTCCTGTAAGAAGCAAACAAAAAAAAAGACATGAGACAGCCATGCGCCAGGGGGGTCCTCGAACGAGTGGGGGCTCCGGCCATAATATAATTTTACTTGTCGAGGACAATGGCAAAGGGAGCGATAACAAGGGTGGCGATGGCGTGACGGTGGACAACAAGGACGTAGTTGCTCACCCCTCAGTTGATGACGGCCTTGGTGAGGATGCCCATCCCAGAAAGGCAAGGCCAACTCGTATGAAGATGACCCCAACGAAGGGCTTGGCCTTGTGCAACCACGACTTCATTTCTCCACCGGGAAAAACAAAAAAAAGACTTGTCCCAAATCAAACGCTGAAGTCAGTGGTGGATGACGCTGCTCTCGGCTTAAATACACGGAGAGCGCCAGCAAATCTGCTCGTGTGCCTCATGATGAGACGGGCGGTATGTACCAAGTGCGGGCCACTCGATAAAATTCCTGCTCCCCTAGTCCTTGGGAAAAGGCTTTTGTTGTGTAGATTTTTGCGGTGTTGAAGTCACCTTCTTTTCCTTATGGTCGGTCAGTGGACAGCCGTCCGTTGTCTTTGACAATGGGGTCAGCTTCGGGTGTATATCAAAGGGAAAAATTCCTCATAAACGACCAATCGCGCGCGACTGACCTCGATTTTCACCGTTCACTTAGTAGTCTCGTTCCGGAAATTATTCATCCCAAGAAACCGCAACATAGTCGTCGGAACCAAAGTGATACACAACTTCATGACCAAAATAAGCGGTTCACTCGAGTCTAATGTCCGCCATCAGACTCGAGTGGTTCGTTCACTAAGGAAATTTTTAAATTTTAATTTTTTTGAAAGACTTCTTTTTTCCACTTATAATCTATTTTTCCTTTCAATCGTGTAGAGAAATGCTTTGCTTTGTCTTTCATGTGATATTACTAACAAATCTGACGTAACTGAGCCTTCCTGAGAAGGAATGTAACTCTTTTTTATTGGTAGGTGGACGCAACTCTCGAATTGATATGGCCTTACATGGATCCAACTCGGTTCCTTTTTTTATGTACCATGAATTCATTTTTCCTAAACCTGGAGACAGGAATATTCGCGGTTTATATAAGTTGGATATGGCACTTGATGAAACGATAACTTTTTTTGACAAGCAGCATCTTGTATCAGTTGCTTGAGTACACAATTTATATAAGATCAAACTTCTACAGGTAACACAAGATATGCTAAGGATTAGGTTGAGTATAAAAACTTTATGGTCTATCCATTTTCCTCCGGTCCGGATGTGTATATTTTTGTTAAGGACGATTGGATCTTCGATCTCTAATTGAGATCCTATAAAAGCAACTGAAGGTCCGATTCACCATGACTAACCTCATCGAACTCGAAATCATTCTCATTAAGTGCATTCTCCGTTGTTAATATGATTTTGATGATGAATCATATAGAACTTTGTCTCTATATTCTACATAAGCATGTTTGATACGCTAAAGAAGGTGCTCCTGTAATATATAGAAGCTCGAACTACATAAGGTTATCTTAAGGAACGTTATGTAAGTAAAATAATTACCTTAATTAAAGGAATAATGTGCGAAAGTATTTTTTCCATGCCAAAGGACTAAGTAGGTAAATATGAAAATTTATTTCCATAAATATAGTTTTTAATTAATTAATTAATAATAAATAATCTAAAAAGAATTTTCTACACCCTCTTAGAACTATTCAGAACCAGAATCCAATGCATATATCTCTCAAAACTCAGTGGATGAAAAGGACTCTGTTATTAGACATTATTTTGATAATTCCCCTCAGATTTTGATGGCAGATAAACTCAGGATAGACAATGAGAGTCTATCAGAAGAATCAGAAGATTCACCTCAGATTTTGATGGCAGACAGAGGTGAACAAGGACCTATAATTGATGAGCCTATAGATGAAAGTTTTTCAGATCGGTCTGCAGAAAGACAAAGGCCACATTTAAGATCAAGTGAAAGAACTCTTAACCTGAAGTTTACCTTTGATGACATTCCTTATACAAAATGGCCCCAACGTATCCAAGACTTTTACGCTTGATGTTTGCATAAGAGATTGACAGTATTTTCTACATATGACATCCTTGTAGACTTGACATCCAGGTTTACAGGAAGACTTCTAATCTGGTGGAGTTTGTTTCCAGAACCAATTCAAGTACAAATGATGAGCCTTCCCCTTCAGGATTTTATAGGTAATCTTTATACACATTTTATTGGAAGTTCCACTAACATCTTAGAAGAAAAAAAATAGAATTTTTTCATAGAAAGTGTTGTTCATACAAACTGAAAGATCTTGACAGACACTACCTGAAGCTCTTACACTTGTTTATAAGCCTCGGAGGTGATGATTCTTTAAAGCCGGTATTTTTATCTTCAATACCCTCTCCGATATCTTCAATGGTTGAGAAAGGCTTGACTAACAAAAATTTGAAGATAGCTGATCTTACAATCGGACAGATACAACAAGAGATTCATCTAGCTCTTAATGAATTGTGTCAAAGAAGAGAGATCATTCGATGATTCCTCAAATAGGACAAGAGACTGGACACAATCTACCAAAACAAGTTGTCAAGGTACAAAATTAAGTGCACAAAACGAGACTTGTGCGATTGTTCAGGAATCACAGGCTCTCAACCCACAAAGCGTAAGCTCGTTAGAAAGAGACGGAACCAGCAGAACCAACGGTTCAGTAAAAGGACTCCTCCAAAGAGATGGAAACGCTATTTGAAAAAAAAAGAGGACCCCTGGAAAGAAGTCCTCCAAAAGTTTCATTTGCAATAAGTATGGTCATTTTGCAAAAAGCTGTCCAAAGCGACAGAGGAAGCTAATTGCTCAAATCGAGTTCTCTGGCATGTCATCAGATGATGATGATATTGAATCAGTTTTCTCCATTGATGATGAACCGTCTTCAGAAATAGTTGTCTTGAAAGAAATATAGACTCAGAGGATTCAAGTTCTGAAGAAGAATCTTACACTTCCTCCACATCAAAAGAAGAGTTTACTCGAAGGATATGTACTATCAGCGCTTATCCAAGCCCTATAAAATCTTAAGAAAAATTCCCGTACATAGTATCCTACCCCAGAAGAATACCATCCAGTGAGTCAATCACAGAGCTCGGAGAAAATTCTGAGGAGCCCAGAGAAACATTCCCTTTCATAGCTGCTTTAGAGGTCTCCCCTCACGCAAAGGTACAAATATACTTTTCACCATATCACAGGCCTATACCGACAATAGCTTTCATTAATACAGGAGCATCATAAAGTATGATCAATCCAATGATAGTGCCTCCAGAATTTCTAGTCCCAGAAGAAAGGACTTTCATGGCCGCATCTGGTAAACCATTCTATATTCACCTTTAAACTAAACCTTTGAAGGTCATCATATTTCCTACATGCTCTGTCAAAACTTCTCTGATTGCTACTGACTTTCCAGGAAGAGATTTAGTTTTAGGTTGGGATCTTTTACAACTAATGCCCAATCTCAGGATTTTGCCCACAGGGATAAGATTCAAAGGAAATTTCAAACCTTTCACCAGAATCATAAGGATGTACTCTATTGAACCAGTTGAACAAGTACGTAGACTGTTCCAACCTTCCTTTGTAGCAAATCATACTGAATTCTTACAGAAATGCCCAAATCCCTTATGGAAAAATCCGGATTTCTTCATCAAGTTGCCATTCAAACAGAATGAGGATATAAATCCCACTAAAGCAAGTCACCCTGGTATGAATCCTACTAACTCCTATTTAGCAAAAGAGGAATGCACATCTTTATTGCAACAAGGACTAATCGAGCATTCAAGTTCACAATGGGCATGTGAAGCATTTTATGTTAACAAACGATCAGAACAGGCCAGAGGTAAAAAGAGACTAGTCATAAATTATCAGCCTCTAAATTACTTTTTACAGGATGACAAGTTTCCACTACCTAACAAGTCAGCCATGTTCTCATCTCTAGCGAAAGCCAACATATTTTCTAAGTTTGATCTCAAGAGTGGATTCTGGCAAATACGTATACACCCAGATGACAGATGGAAAACAGGATTATGTATTCCCAATGGACATTTCCAATGGACATGCCATTTGGTTTGAAAACTGCACCTTCATTATTTCAAAAAGCCATGAAACGTATTTTCTGGTCTATACAGTCCTCCGCATTAATCTACATTGATGATATTCTATTATTCAGTCCCGACAAAGAGTCCCATGCAATTTTGCTGAAACTGTTTACTGAGATACTCCAAAAATACGTTATTATGCGATCTGAGAAAAAGGTGAAATTATTTGAAACCTCGATTGAATTTCTTGGCATGAGACTTTCAGATGGCAAATATCATCCTGGACCACACATTGCCCAAGAACTGGTGAAGTTCCCGGACACTAATCTAACCATAAAACATGTTCAACAATTTTTGGGGATTGTGAATTATTTACGAGATTTCGTGCCTAAAATTAGCAGATATACTAGTCCACTTGAGGCCCAACTAAAGAAAGACGCCCACCGTGGGGACAAGCCCAGACAGAAGCAGTACAATACTTGAAAACACAATTACAACTCCTTCCACCACTGCAGATTCCTTCCGATGGAACACGAGTGTTACAGACAGACGCCAGTGACCTTTATTGGGCAGCCATCTTATTAGAAGAGAAGGAAGGTAAAAAACACATCTGTGCTTACAAGTCAGGGAAGTTCAACCAAGCAGAACAGCATTATCATTCTACCATCAAGGAAATACTTGCAGTAAAATATGGAATAAAGAAGTTTGAATTTCATTTGGTTGGATATCACTTCATAATAGAGAGCGACCTCTCTTCATTCAGCTCAATGCTCAAGTTCAAAAAGAAGAAGATACCAAATGCACAACTGCTACGGTTAGCAGAATGGTTTTCGCAATACTCTTTCGCGGTGAGACATATCAAAGGTACTTCCAATGTGGTAGCGGATTTCCTGTCTAGACCCTTTGATATTATACATCCTACTTTGCAAGAGCATCCTAAATTACAGGCTATGTTCACGACCAAAGTATATAAGTCACAAGAGTACGCTTCACTCCCTCCAGAAGTTTAAAGGTATGACCAGATAGAGGATTTATTATCCAGAACTTCTGCGATGATGCATAAGTACATGGTTCAGATATTTCGAAAACATGGACAAATGTTCTTCCCAGAGGATGGAATGCATCCCAGATATCCTTTCTTACAAGCCATTCCAATCCATCCACTTGATATCTTTCCCGTAGAACTGAAGTGGTTTTTATGGTATTTCTTTCATGCTCACACAGTTGCTTTAGAATTTACCACCTCAGAGATACTCGAATATTTGTACTCTCTTGGAAATCTTCAGACATATACTCCGCACAGAAGGCCTCATGCACATCTTGCAGAAATACTATCCTGGTTCGAACCACTGATACAGTGGAAAAATTGGTTTGAAAACCACATGGACAAGTTTGCAAAGTACCTCGACATTACTACCTATTCAATTTATTTGTTCCGCGGACATTGGCACTATGATCAAGGACTCCAAGCAATAGTTGCACTTAACACAGTTGATGACTTTGCACACCTTCCACATTCTTTGACTATATGTGTAGAAGATAGTTTCTCATATTGGGAAGACTCTCTCGCAAACAAAGATTATGCAGCGAAAATGGGTTCCCTTACTTGACACATGAAGAAATTATTCAATCTCGAATACAAGACACTATCTCAGATCATGTCTATGAACTCCAATGTGCACTCCATTATTATACACACGACAAAACTAATTGGGAAGAGTTGGCCAATGAATTTTTAAGTATGGTTGATCTACAGAAAGAAAGCCCAGGCCCAGGACCATCCTCAAGCTCTAAGAGACAAGACCATGACCATCCGGACCCATATGAAAAACCTCCTAGAAATAATTGAGGACCAGCTGGCACACACTCATATGAATACAAGCGCATGTGACAAAAGGACAAGATGCTTTGAAGATAAGATCGTACAAAGATGCTTTGGAGATAAGGTTGTACAAAGATGCTTTGAAGATAAGGTTGTACATAGATGCTCTGAAGATAAGATTGCAGACCAAGGACGATAAGATAGCTTTTGTAACTTTCTATAAAGCTAGCACCGGCAACGTAGCTTAACCACGACCTAGTTTTTCTTTTCATCTTGTAATATAAATACCCCCTCAATTAGAACAAGAAGAGAGGAGAAAAAAAAAGAGAGAAAAAAAAAAATTCTCATACATCCATGAATTTCTAAAAACTTCTCCAAAAGGCAATCATCGCGACAGTGGCATCTTAGTTCTCAATCTCTCGATATCCTCTCTACCTTCGATAAACCCAAAAACATTCAGAAAACCAAAAACCCAAAAACATCCTGAAAACTCAGAAAACCAAAACTTTTTGTTCTAATGATATTGTTTTTATGATATTGTCCAAATATCCTTATGTTTATAATCTCTTAGTTACTTAATGTTTTATGCTCTTACTGATACCTACTAATGTTGTCTATCGCCTAATCCCTAAGCTTTGATAGTAATATGTCTTATATTCCTTCACTACTTGTAAGGTGTTTTGTTTTGGTATTTGTTAACTTGATAGAGTAATCTCTGTTGATTCGTAAAGCTACCGACAGGCTATTAGTGACCACATCGCCGTCGAAGCCAGGAGGGCTGTTAGGCAACAGGTCCAAGCATACTAGTAGTAGGAGAAGATACGAGACCTCCATTAAGAAAACGATGCCTCTACAAACCACCCTTTCCAAAGAACTGGAGGTTATATAGACATTTCATTACTGAACTTTCTAATAGAAAATTTGAACAACTTCCTTGGAACGGCCCCAAACAGATCAAAAGAATATTGCATCATATCCAATGGTTAAGTAGATATATAGAGTATAAAACCACCAAATGTATTCTCAACCAGCTCTATGCGCATCTCGCATATAATCTTTCTTTAGACCCTGATAAAAATTAGTATCTTTATCCTTAGGAGGATCGTTATCTTCATGATTGGAAAAAACTTTTAGAGCATGTATATTATCTCACCTTCCTCGTATGGTATCGTAAGCGGTGCCTATATTGGCTTGGTGGCTGAAGTTATTCATTCACATGATATGCCCAGCTGCCTCGTAAGGTGTTTTAGGACTCCAAAGAATTGATTGTTGCTTTGGATCTGAATCTTGGTTTGAGTGACGTGCATAATAACGGGATAACCTTCTGTAAATCCCTATTATATCATTATTTATTATTTATTAACGTCAATTTTTTGTATTTAAAAAAAAAGTGTCCAATTACAAATAATTCGAACCCGATATTTGCTGCTGAAACAGGCGCAGAAACAGGATCTCCCAATTTCCCGACATCCCCAACTGGATAAACACCCCACGTGTACGACTGTGATCTGGTCCAATCCAATCTATCCCTCTGCTACCCTCAGCCGTTAGATATCGTCCCTCCCCCCCGCCCCCCGGTTGACTCTCCCACCCTCCCCCAAAAAAGTCGTCCTTATCTTCTCCTTCTTCTTCTTCTTCTACCTCCTGTCATCTTCTTCTTCGTCCCATCAATCATTGGCTTCCCTTCCCTCCCCCAACAAGCGCTCGAATCAGAGGAAGGCATCGGCCGTTTTGCGAGTCGATCTTAGGGTTTTAATCTTCCCAACTCCCCCCCCCCCTCTTTTTTTATATCCGAGGGAGGGTTTTGAAGAGCATTTCGTGCGCGATGGTGCCTTCGGATCCCTTCGGCGTTCCCATCGACGTCGTCCCGATGTGCGCTCTCGTCAGGGTTTTGTGCTCCCATCGCCGGAAACGTCTCGAGAAGAGCGATCGTCGCGGTAATCTTAGTTAACCCCTTCCCTCCCCCTTCTTTTCTGAAAGCAGCCCCCCTCCCTCCTCCTCCTCTCCTCTTCTTTCTATTCCCTCTCTCCTCTCTTCTTCTTCTTCTTCTTCTTCTTCTTGTTCTTCTTCTTCTTCTTCTTCTTCTTCTTCTTCGTCTTCCACTTCCCCATCAGCAAAGCTCGGACATCCTTGAAAGGTTTTGTTTCGTTCCCGGGAAGTAGTTTTCCGTCGGATCTTCCTCCTGATACTTTCGCCATCGCCGAGGTACTTCACTTGCCTTATTGATACAGTAGCATGATTGCCTGCGGAAAATATGTTTCGGTTGCCTGAGCGTGTCCGTCTCTGATATGCTGAGTTTTATGATCCCTCAGATCTGTTTTCATCTATGGACGTATGCCCGTCGGATGGATCTGCTGGTTGTCACCGTATTTTGAATGAAATCAGTGAAGCCCTCGACAAGGTTTTACATATTGATGATGGCGACTTATCTGAGAAGTTCGTTGATGTGGACGCGGCCGGGAACTTGAAAGAGGCTCCTCCTAGATGCTTGAGCAAATGTGCCACTTTCCCGTTGTCTGGAGGTACGAAGAAGTTCGTACCTTCGTCCTCGCAGGAGGAGCATGAGTCGCCGGGGTCGGAGGACCACACATTTGATGTGTACGCAAGATCTAATTCCTTTCCCGTGAGTTCCCTTTACCTTTTGGTATTAGGTTTGTTGTTGATATGTCTGATCATGGTACTGAAATTGAAATATGCTGCCTTAATGTAAGACATGGCTCTTGTGAATTTCTTTTCCTTTGCTATGTGTTTTGCGTAGCAATTTTTTTTTTCCTGACATCTGAATCTTTCTTTTCTAGTCTGCTCTGAAGCCGTTGCCTGCCCTGAAAGGTAGCCGGGAGAAACACGGGGCAGCCTCTGTCGGGAAACTGACCGTAAGATGGGCTCCCGATGTGTATGATCCACCTCCTACTTCTGTTTCACATTTTCTGAGCAGGGGCTCAAAGAAGAGGACAGCCAGGAAGGACAAGAACGGAAAGAAAGGCCACAAGGGAAAAGGCTCATCAAAAGCAACGAGCTCCAAGAAGAAGCAGCCGCCGCGCCGAATCTCAAGTAGCACCAACAGGTGCTATAACCTGCCAGCCGGTGATAACCCGGGCATTGTCATTCCTCAGGGTGTTGGTGTTGGTAGCTATGAGATTGGTTGCCCTGAAACCTGCGGGAGCAGCTACTTCATGAATTCCCTGTCAAGGGTTCATATCTCAGCTGCGGAGGCGCTGTGAGACATTGGCGCCAAGGGTTATGGTACCTTCCGCCTTTTGCGGTTTGCTCCGTAAATAAATAAGTTGCAACTTGGGATTTTGATCGGGGTAGGTTGTTTGTTGCAAATCTAGTCCCCGGAACTGTGATCGAGATCACCTGTCCTGATCTCTCGCTTCCGTGGGACTTTTCGAGCTTGGCGAACTGAGTCTAGTGTTCTTTGGTCCATTTCGTAATCCTTGTTGGGCGCAAAATGATGTGTGCACGTCTTGTACAAATGAATCTGCTGTTATGCCCAACAACGTTCTTCAGAAACTATTCTCCTTTTTTGGTGAAAATGCAATGGATGACACCACCCGGAGTCTACAGTTTGAAACTCATCAGCTTTTTCTATACACCATCTTTAACTTATCGGCAGTATGTCAGCCCGGTTCAACTTGCAACAACTTAAAAATAAAATGCAACTTCACCCCCAACTTGGACATTTCTCTTGTAACAAGGATTCCTCAATTCGCAGGACAAACCCATTCATATCAGCAAGACTACATTGCAACGCAACATCAAGTAAATTTTACAGCAGAAACCCCACTCGAGAAGCAGAGAGAAAGCGAGAGAGCCCACGGCTCTCGGTCGGGATTCGGGATCACCTGCTTTCATGCATCATCGGGGAGGAGGATGGGAGCTGCGGCAATATAGCAGGATGCATCCTTGTTCGCCGCTACGGAGCAAACTCTCCAGCTTCTCGTCAGTGGCTGCGCACTGGAGTAACGACCTTTATACGTCACGGCCAAGTAGCATTTTCGCCGGAAAAGATGCCCGCTGTCGAGACAAGCCACGACAGGAAGCGAGATCAAGTGGACCAGTAAAGTTAAAGTGTGTCCCTTTCATTTTTATATTTGTATGCATTCCACAATGCCATCCATCATTGTATTATCACTTTTTTTAACAAAATCCTTAAAACAATTCCAGTTCAATAGCAATAAGATTATTTTTAAAAGCGATTAAAAATAAATAAATAAATAATGATACGGATGGATGCTAACAATTAACCACTACTGTTGCTCGGTATATATATATATATTTAAATTATTAAAAAAAAGATGAGTAGGTCGATCACCAATTTTATTGTTAAAAGTAGCAGCAACAAATATCTAAAGAAAGAAAACTGGTTATGATCGATTCGTTTCTTTTTTGGACATTTTCAAAGAAAAAAGGAAAAGGAAAGGGGATTTTGTCTCCTGTTTCGTAAGCACGACATCCCGACGACCACCGGCCCCGGTGCCTATCAAATCATCCCCCTTTTCCTTTTCAGTAATCACAATCATTCGCCAGATCCGTCGATCCGATTCGGTGGCAAAATATGTCGGCGTCGAGGCGTCTGAGGGAGCTCCAATCCCTACCATCCAACAGGACGTGCGTCGACTGCTCCCAGAAGAACCCCCAGTGGGCCTCCGTCTCCTACGGCGTCTTCTTGTGCCTCGAGTGCTCCGGCAAGCACCGCGGCCTCGGCGTCCACATCTCCTTCGTTCGCTCCGTCACCATGGACTCCTGGTCCGACATCCAGATCCGCAAGATGGAGGTCGGCGGTGGCAACGACTCCCTCAATTCCTTCCTCTCTCGCTACGGCATCCCCAAGGAGACCGACATCGTCTCCAAGTACAATTCCAACGCCGCTTCCGTCTACAGGGACCGCATCCAGGCCCTCGCAGAAGGCCATCCCTGGAACGACCCTCCCGTCGTCAAGGAATCCGTGGGCAGGGTTGGCGGCAGCAGGGGGAAACCTCCAACTGGGAGGAATGGCGGAGGAGGAGGGGGAGGTTGGGATAGCTGGGATAATGATGATAATTTTAATATGAGGAGGAACCAATCGGAGACCGATTTTAGAGGAGGTGGTACAGGAGGGAGAGGGGGCGCCCCCGCACGGTCGAGGTCCACGGAGGATGTGACTTACACGATGTCGCAGCTGGAGGCTTCAGCCGCCGACAAGGAGAGCTTCTTTGCGAGGAAGATGGCGGAGAACGAATCGCGGCCTGAGGGGCTCCCCCCGTCCGGGGTGGGAAGTATGTCGGGTTTGGATCGAGCCCTGCCGGTCCTCCTATGGCAAGCGCTGGTGGCAGCCGCTCGCAAGGGGATGTTCTCTCTGTGGTATCTCAGGTTTGTGGTCAATTGTTTGTTTAGAGTGTTGTTATCCTTCATCGGTTGGTTTCTGTCTGAATGACTTTGGGAGGACACTGCGATGAATTTTAGGGATTGGGACGGTTATCTTTGGTTGCCCAATCTGCGGCTCAGTCGGCTGCAAGTGCTGTTCAAGTGGGAACAAAGGAGATCACCTCCAAGGTACACATAACCAATAATGGATCTGTTTCTATTTTTGCGATTGATGCATCTTTGAAACTTGATTGTATTGTACGGTATTGTGCACTAGCATAGTTGTTAGCCTCCTTAACGTTTGCTCTTTGAATTTGGTGATGGAAATCGAGCTTATGACTGAACTAGGTTGAGGAATCCGGTTCGAATCATTTTGTGGACAGAAACAAGTCACATTTATATATGCCTCTTCTTATCAATACAGAAAGGAAATCAATCCATGATGCGGCTGCTTCAAAATTAATTAAATGACTGTCGTTTCCTGTTTACCTTTGTGATGGTAAATTAAGGCCTACAATTAATATGATGGGTCTGACCAACAAAAATTAGGAGATGAAATTATCTGAATTTTGAAGGCTGTAGGACTTAAAAATACTTTTGGGAGAACGAAAAGTAAGTGGATGGGATGTAAGGTATTCTCTTCAATTTGTCAAAAATTTCAAGTTTGGTGCCCAATGATACGCTTGATGCAACAAGTTTTTGTCTGGTATTTGATCTAATCTAATGTTTTTTCTCTTATCCATTTACCTGGGCATTTACAGGTAAGAGAAGGTGGCTATGACCAGAAGGTTAATGAAACTGTCAGTGTAGTTACTGCCAGAACAACTGAGATCGGTCACAAGACCTGGGGCCTTGTCAAAGGGGTAATGGCATTGGCCTCCCGGAAGGTCGAGGAGTATGCCAAAGAAGGTGGCATGAACTGGAATAACGATAACTTGCAAAGAAATGAGGGCGAGAGGAATGGATACTATCAGGAGTTTAATAAACAAGAGAAAAACGGACATCAAGCTTCTTCTGGAGGCCATTCATCACAAAATGGGAATTCCAATTCTTATAGTTCCAGCTCTTGGGATGATTGGGATGTCAAGGACAAAGAGGAACCAAAGAGGGGAACGTCTGGTAATAACGATAATTGGGCTGGATGGGATGATCCCAAAGACGACGATTTCGGAGACTTCCACCAGAGCGTGGTGCCCAATAAAGTTCCCAGCGACAACCCTGGAAAGACAAGTGAAACATGGACCGGGGGAGGTTTCCTCTGAGGTATGCATGTCAAATGCCTTTTTATGTGCAGTTGTTCTGCATTACCCGGAGCATGAACCTTTTCTGGAGAACACATAGTATTAAGTCGCAGATGATGTCAAAGAGTTAGATCTTCGTTGGATCCCGTCAATGTGCCTGTTTACTTCTTCTTGTTCCTTTCTTTTTCCGTTTATAATATGTAGTCTGAAACGAAATCAGCAAATGGGGGAACAAATGAACACAATGAATGGTGGGGGATGATTGCCCCCAAATTGAAATAGGACTGGGAAAAAGTTGTATTTGCTTTCTTGGGACGGTGCAACGCTGCTGCATAATATTGTTCTTATTTTGTTGTTTTCTAACATAGTAAGAACTAATAAGACTGGGATAGATAGAGAGCGGTAAAGATGGGGAGATAGCCCAGGAAGGAGAGCAACTTCCTCCCCACTGAAAAAGAAAGAGGATGTCGGTGACTCCATATCACCTGAATTGGGGCTTCTTCTCCCCTCCGCCACGACTTCAGCCTCGTTTCCCTTCTTCCCAATCCAATCCATCACCTCTCCTCTACCGCCGTCCCCTCCCTCTCCCTCTCCTTTCTTCCTCCGTATCCCAACCCTCTCCCCCCGCCCTCCCCACGGACTTCACCCCTCGTCAGCTCCTCGACGCCCTCCGCCTCCAGCCCGACGAGACCTCCGCCCTCCGCCTCTTCCAATGGGCCTCCTCCCAGCCCTCCTTCCTCCCCTCCCCTTCCCTCTACCGCCACCTCCTCCGCACCCTCTCCCGCGTCGGCTCCTTCGACTCCATGAGGCTCGTCCTCCGCGACCTCGCCTCCAGGGACGCCTCCCCTCTCGACCCTTCCCTCTTCCTCCCCTTCCTCGAGGGTTACGCCGAGTTCAGCATGCTAGACGATGTCCCCGGGGTCGTCGACATGATGGAGCAGGAATTCGGTGTTAGCCCCGACACTCACTTTTACAACTTCTTGCTTAATGTTCTAGTGGACGGGAATAGGTTGAGCCTTGTGGAGGCCGCGCATTCTGGGATGGTCGACCGCGGGATCGAGCCCGACGTCTCGACTTTCAATATCATGATTAAGGCTTTGTGTAAGGCACATCAGCTCCGCGCCACCGTTCTGTTGTTGGAGGATATGCAGGGGCGCGGGCTGGTGCCGGACGAGAAGACTTACACGACGATCATACGGGGTTATATTGATGAGGGCGATTTGAGGGGTGCTTTGAGGGTTAGGGAATGGATGGAGAGCGCGGGATGCAAGACGACCATCGTGACGGTGAATATCCTGATTAATGGATTCTGTAAGGAGGGGAGGATCGAGGAAGCCCTTGAGTTTGTCCAGGAGATGTCTCGTGACGGATTTTATCCTGACCAGTGCACGTTCAATACTATCGTGAATGGCTTGTGCAGGAGCGGGCATATTGATCAGGCATTAGAGGTTGTGGACTTGATGCTCGTGGAGGGTTTTGAACCCGATGTTGTCACTTACAATTCTCTGATTTCAGGGCTATGTAAGATGGGGGAAGTCGACAAGGCCGTGGAAATTGTCAATCAGATGGTCTCGAGGGAATGCGCTCCGGACACGGTGACTTATAACACGCTTATTAGCACATTATGCAAGGAGAAACAAGTGAAGGAGGCCACAGCTTTGGCCCGTGTCCTTACGAGCAAGGGGATCCCACCGGATGTGTGCACTTTCAATTCTCTGATCCAGGGGCTTTGTATGGCCCGAAACCATGAGGTTGCGATGGAACTTTTCGAAGATATGAAGAACAAAGGTTGCCGGCCGGATGAATTCACATATAGCATGCTGATTGACAATTTCTGTTCTAGAGGGAAGCTGGATGAAGCGGTGAGTCTCATGAGAGAAATGGAAAGGAGTGGTTGCGCTCGTAATGTGGTCATATATAACACGTTGATCGATGGATTCTGCAAGAACAAGAGGATTGAGGACGCGGAGGAGATCTTCGATCAGATGGAAGTGCAAGGGGTAGCGAGAAGTTCAATTACTTATAATACGCTCATTGACGGCCTATGTAAGAATGGAAGGGTCGAGGATGCAGCCCAGCTTATGGATCAGATGATAATGGAGGGTCTAAAACCCGACAAGTTCACGTACAATTCCATGCTCACTCACTTCTGCAAGCAAGGGGACATAAAAAGGGCAGCTGATATAGTACAGACGATGATTTCTAGCGGTTGTGTACCGGACATTGTCACGTATGGGACATTGATCGGGGGACTATGCAAAGCTGGGAGAGTAGAGGTCGCCACTCGGTTGCTGAGGTCCCTTCAGATGAAAGGAATGGTCTTGGCTCCTCGGGCTTACAACCCGGTCATCCAGGCATTGTTCAAACGAAAGAAGACTAAAGAAGCTGTGAGGCTTTTCAGAGAGATGGTGGATAAGGGTGAAGCACCGGACGCCATAACATACAGGATAGTTTTCCGCGGGCTTTGTAACGGGGGAGGTCCCATTCAAGAGGCAGTAGATTTCGCGGTTGAGCTGATGCAAGAGGGGCACTTGCCCGAGTTCTCGTCGTTCTATATGCTGGCAGAAGGCCTCTGTGCTCTATCGAGGGAAGATACGCTGATTGAGCTGATTGACTTGGTGATGGAGAAAGCGAAGATGCAGGAAAGGCAAGTCTCGATGGTCAAGGGTTTCCTCAAGATAGGCAAGTTTCAAGATGCACTGGCCACACTGGGGGGTGCACTGGATGAAGGCAGACCGGGAAGAGGGCCTTGGCGGTCCAGAGCATATAACTAATGCGAACGATGAGTTTCTGATACACTTGCCTTTGATGATGTGCCAGACATGTAAAAGTTATGCAGAGGTGGAACTGGGTATCGCAACAGAGGAAGCTGCGAGACAACAGAAGCCGGAATCTCCGTCTGTTCCTGGACGAGGCTAGTAAGATTCACGAAGTCATAACCTTCCTTGGATAAAGCTGCTGCAGACAGGAGGGCAATTGAAGCCCGGCCAACCCGACACCGGGGGTGACCTCGTTGAATAGGTGGGGAATCCACCAGGTCTTGGTCTCTGAGTGGATCATCATCTGGTCTTTTGGAACATTTCAAGGTCAAGAACAATGGTTTTGACTTCGATGATTGATAGCTTAACTTCGAATAGAAATTGAGATGAACAACCACCATGTTTATCCAAACACAGCCCCGCAATGTGTTTGTCCTTTCCACGAGATCTTCATCCGGAGCCGCTTCCGATTCGTCCCTTCCTTCGCCTCATTCACTCTGTCGTTTTCCGCAGATTCCCCTGAACAAATCCGGAGATTGAATATTCAAAAGTAGAGCAAAGCCGTCCTCCCTCGGAATCCCTGTGACGTCTACGGCCGGCGGCATGACGTCACACCCGCCCTTGTCCTCTTTCCTCGTTCCCCATTGAAGCTTCTTCTTATACCAAATCCCCCCTCTCCGCTGTCCTCGCCGTCGTAGGAGATGGAGTCGACCGTTCTTCGCGACGAGGAGGCTCCCCTTGTCCCCGACGGCTCCCCTCCCCCTCCTTCCCTCCCTCGTAACAACTCCAGGGACGTCCACATCCTCAGCTGCGGATTCTTGCTCGTCTTCTCCGCCTACGGTGCTGCTCAGAATCTCCAATCCACCATCAACTCGGTAATCCCCCTGTCTGATTTACTACTACGTGTTGTCTTTTGGATTGTGGATTGATGATTGATGATTGAAGTTCTTCGTTGCTGGTAATTGACCTAGTTTTGATCGATTGAGTGATTCTTTTCCTGCTAGACGGATAATTTGGGCACCACCTCGCTCGGGATACTCTATGTTTCCTTCACTTTCTTTTCCATTGTCGCGTCACTGGTTGTTCGTGGGATCGGGCCGAAGAATGCTGTTATCCTTGGGACTACTGGTTACTGGTTGTTCGTCGCTGCTAACTTGAAGCCGACATGGTAAGCCTGCTTTCTTTTGTTATGCCTGACAATTCAGATTACATGAGCACTCGTTGTGCTTGTAAGAAAGTTTAAGCTTGATAAATTGTTATGGGTGGGGATCATCGGTATTCTCATTTTTCTTATCGAAAATGGCAGGTTTACGATGGTCCCTGCTTCCTTGTATTTGGGATTTACCGCCTCCATCATATGGGTTGGGCAGGTGCTCACTTCGATTTGCGTTACGCATAACTACATTGTTGTGCCATGTGTTTTGGGGCATGCACGAGTGAGTGGCTCTGTATTATGGCAACGTAATATTCTGGTAGTCACTTTCTGTACATTCCACTTCAGGGAACATATCTCACTTCCATTGCAAGAAGCCATGCGAAAGATCATAATTTACATGAAGGAAAAGTGATTGGCAGCTTCAATGGAGAGTTCTGGATGATGTTTGCCAGTCACCAGGTTCTGTCTCCATACAATCAATGACATTTCATTCAACATTTTTTGTTCATTAGGGAAGCCCTGAACTTGCTGGTCCACTCTAGGCGTAAGAAGATTGGTCGTTTCCATCCTATTATTTTGGAAGCCTCTTGGATGGAATTAAACATGTTATCTGGTCACTGTGATGTTCTCACCTTGGAAAGTCATCCTAACAGGCGAAGTCATTTCCTTTGTAAACCATGTTTATGCATGTTATCTGAATACTTCACTCCTTTTGTTTGCAGTTTGTTGGGAATCTGGTATCACTTGCTCTTCTGAATGATGATGAGGTAATTTTCAGTTTCTATTTACTGACTTCTTTTTTAATCATGAAATATCTAGGACTAGTCACAGATCTCTTGCTGATTAATGTATTGTAGATACCTTTCATGTCGTCTGATCCAGAGTCTCCTTTTACTTATCCAGCTTGATACAGCTCTTTATTTTGTGCATATTTATTTGTTGATATAGATCTTTTTAACATGATTGTAGGTTGGAAGTACGAGCGGGACAACCTTCTTGTTCACTGTATTCCTTTGCAGTCTGACGTTAGGAATCATACTCATGTGCTTCATGAGTAAGAGAGACACAGACACTAAAGATGATAAGGCTTCCATGGAACCTCATCCCAGTTTTTGTTCTTCGGTCTTGCCTCTATTAAGGAAAGCAGTCAACCTTTTGTTCGATCGACGGATGCTTCTGATAGTTCCACTTATAGCTTATTCCGGATTACAGCAAGCATTTGTTTGGTATGTACTCGAATAATAAGCGTGTTTCCATATTCACATTTGTTGTAATTTTTTTAGACATTTGCTTTAACTTCTGCAAATATTAGGTCTGAATTTACCAAGGATGTTGTGAAGCCTGCCCTTGGAGAGTCTGGTGTAGGTGGTTCCATGGCTGTCTATGGTGCTGCTGATGCAATTGTAAGTATGAAATCGATGACCATTGAATTTCCTCTCTTTAACTTAAAAGCTGTCTTCCTTTACCAAGTATCCATAGTCGTCAGCAACTGAGGAAAGGTTACATTTGGTGGGAACCTTGGCTCAACCTATCTGTTTTGTGTTCAGTGTAAAACAGAATTCCTCTGGTTGGATGTGTTATCAAATCCTGTAACCTGTAACGTTAATGAGAAGACTAATATTAGCTCCGGGGTGTGAAGACTGAAGACCATGCTAGCATCCCTAGTTGCATTACAGATTCTTTGGCCCCTCTCTAGAAATAGGGTTTTACTGTAGATTGTATTTTATGCTACTTACTAGAATCATCGTCCTTCTGTCAGTGTTCTCTTGCTGCTGGCCGACTTACCTCAGGCCTCACTTCAATCACTTGGATTGTGACTGGAGGGGTAGTCCTTCAAGCATGTGCTTATGTTTGGCTGCTAGTTACACACAGGTTTTCCTTTTTCTCTTGAACCTCTTTCGGGAAGGAAAATATTAGGAATCCTTAGCAGTTCCATTTAATCTGGGTGATCTTATAATTGCACGGCCTTATGATGCATTTTATTTACTTTGCAGCTTTAGTGGAATCTTCCAGATAATTTGCCCTCTCCTCCTGGCAGCAATGCTCGGAATCGGGGACGGGATCTTGAACACGCAACTCAGTGCTCTGGTCGCATTGCTTTTCAAGAGTGATACGGTAATACAAACTCGATCATTTATCAACTCGCACTTTTCATTAAGCAGGTCGGGTGGCTGTTTCTCACCATGTGATGAAACGATGAAATCCAACATATATCTGCTACTTTGCTCGACCTCGCTGTTTCATGTTCTTTTGTTTCATTCCCATCTAAGCCATAGATCCCTCCTGCAGGAAGGGGCGTTTGCGCAGCTGAAGGTGTGGCAGAGCGCATCGATTGCGGCCGTGTTCTTCTTCAGCCCATACATATCTTTTGAGGCGATGTTGGGGGTTATCCTGGGGGCAGTGGGACTGTCCTTGTGTGGGTTCTTCCACCTCACCCTTCATGTGGAAAGGGCCTTCACTTCCTCGACTATCTGAGAAAAATGAAAATGGAATCCCTGTCTCGCTCTGGTGGTGCGTGCGAGTCCTTTATGGTCATGAAAAGTTGTGTGCGATCGTAGCTTGATTATTCATTCGGCTGTCCCGTGTCCAGGACAGGCTTCACGTCAAGTTAAGTAATCATTACATGGAATCTGTGTTTTGTTTTGTCAATTGTCTAAACGGGTCTGAACGGATGAAAAAGACTAAGCATATACGCTTCTTAATTTTCTGAATCTCACGACGGTAAATTCAGTAGAATCCAATGCAAGATATTACGATGGAGGAATAACGTGAAGCCGTCACATGGACTCCCATTTCACGCTTTCCATTTCTTCCCGACGCATTACCAGACATTGACTCCCTTCCCCCCCCCCCCCCCTCCAACTGCCACAAATGTCAGTCTTCGTCAGCGTTGCCGTTGGTGTCAAGCTGTGTCCGCGACCTCCAGTCCCTCCCTTCCAACCGCCTCTACGTGGAATGTTCCCTAGTCAACCCTCAATGGGCCTCCATCTCCTACGGTGTCTTCCTTTGCCTCGAATGCTCCGGGAGGCACCACGGCCTTGGTGTCCAACTCTCCTTCGTTTGTCATGTCAACAGGGACTCCTAGTCTGACCTCCAGGTTCGCAAGTTGGAGGTCGGCGGCAATGACTCCCTCGACTCCTTCCTCGCTCGTTATGACATTGCCAAGGAGACGGATGTGTTGACATGGCAATTAATTTTGGGCCTGGGTCTAGAACAGAAACCCAGTAATCCCTCAAGTCGCACTCCGAGTCGGCCCAAGATATAGTCGTCTAGGCCGACTCACGACGAAGTCGATTAGACCGACCCATGACGAAGTCGACTAGGTCGATTTATGATGAAGTCGACTAGGTCGACTTATGAACGGGGTCGACTAGGTCGACTCACAACGAAAGAGTATGGTGATCAAAGTCAATCAAGATGACTCAACAGTAGCTAGGTCTACTAGTAGGGTCAAGTCGACGGAATCCTGGATAAGTCGACCAAGTCGATCGTAGTCCGTACAGATCAGCCAAGTCGACGAGGTTGAAATAAATTTATTCATTTTCAATCACGTTTGTTAAAGATCGTAACTGATCTTAAATATCCAGGAACGTGATCCCATATATCAAGGGGGTTGTTGAGACACTCCCACGACATTAGGGATCACGATCTATAACACGATCTGCAAAACGATCTATCTGTTACGCGTTAATCACGTACAAGTCCTCTATAAATAGCAGAGGAATTTTTCAAGACAGGACACGACCATACACAGCCAAAACTCTGAAGTTTGTTCGTCAACCTTAGGAATTAGATACCTCGACCCGGTTTGTAGGTCAACTATCCTTCCACCGGCAGAGTGAGCTCGTAGGGCCTTTGCCGTCAATTCCCCGCCAGCAACACCACCGACGGAGTGAGCTCGTAGGGCCTTCGTCACAGCTTCCCGCCAGCGACCACCACCGACGGAGCGAGCTTCCAAGGCCTTCGTCACAAGTTCTCCGCCGTCACAGGATTCCACTTCGTTGACACCGTTTACCCTTTTCATTTTTGATGGCTGTAAGCCCTTGTTCTTAATTCGTTAGATTGTAAGACTTGCATTTTATTTCAATAAAATTGTGCATCTTCTTACTGGCGACCACAAACTCAATTCCTGTGAGTCCTTTGCCAAATATTTCCGACGTGATCCGTTCTATAGGCGAACACGTTTTTGGCGACCACAGTGGGAGAACGTTGAGAAAAAGGATCTTAGTCTCAAATGCCGAGAAATACTCGAAGCCGTGAGTCTCAGAATCCCTTAGATGGGGAAAACCAGGAACTTCCTCTGGAAATGAACTTGGAAGCGCCGGCCCCAGGAGGCCAGGCAGTTACAAACCAGTCAGAACTTCCTCCGGGAATGGACTTGCCAGCGCCGGCCCTAGGAGGCCAGACAGCTACAAACCAGTCCACCTTTGATTCACATACCCCGTCCGAATTTATTTCAAGACTGGAGTTCCACAAGGAACTGGGGGATGTGCGTCAGGAGTTGACTGCTATGAAGGGTATTCTAATGGATGTCCAAACTCTAATAGGGCGTCTTGCTGGCCCGAGAAACGAGGAAAGAGTAAGATCTCATATGAGAGAAACCCCCTTTAGAGAGTCTACGTTCATGACAGACGCTCGACGGACTGCTCAAGGGCCACGTAACGTGACTTTTGAGCAGTCTGAGATAAGGACAAATGCTCTTTTCGAACCCGGGAATCTGGTTCCCCCTGGTCGACCCTCTTCTTCACGTAATCGATCAACGAATACGTATTGGAATGAGGCAGAGGACTTTCAAGAGGAAACAGATCGAGGGGAGGATTTTATTCCGTCTCGTCGCCCTGGAAAAGAACCTGTAATCGACGCGACTGGAGACCCCTATGAGCTTGGATCCCGAGGTGGAAACTTTCGGGAGGAGCCTTCTTTCTACATGAGGGATCCAGTGAATCAGGCAATGGGGGAAAGGTCTCCGTACAGCCCGATAAGGTCGACTCGACCTCCAGCGCAGGCCCTAGTAGGCGGTGTACCCCCAGACTTGAGGGAGGCCATAACTCAGGTTATAGAGCAAGTCGTCCCCGGAATAGCTCGGCGAGACGATGCCTGTTTGTACAGGTCTCCCTATCCTGCATATGTCGACAGGGATTTCCCTCTACCTAGAGGTTATAAGGTGCCCGACTTTACTCGTTTTTCGGGTGAAGATGAAATGACCCCACTCGAGCATGTCGCTCGCTTCACTCACCAACTTGGTGAGGCGGCTGGGAACGACTTTTGGAAACTGAAGCTCTTCCCTAACTCGTTAACGGGAGATGCCTTTACGTGGTATGCGAGTTTGCCGCCAGGGTCAGTAGCCTCGTGGACTCAGATGCAGTCTATGTTCGTTAAGACCTTTGCTCGACTGGACACCCCCATGTCGATGTTTGAGGTAATGCGCTTTAAGCAGGCTAACGGAGAACACCCAGGGCAGTTTCTAATGAAACTTAGGAAGGCCCTACTACGGTGTAGACCCCCCATACCGGAGAAGGATCAATTACTTCTCGCATTAAATGCGTTGACTATCCCGTTCCGCAAAAAGCTGCAGGGCGAGCGCTTTGCTGACCTGTATGACTTAGCAAGGAGGGCTACTGAGTATTATCAGCTCCTTACGGAGGAAGCCCAACTGACTCGAGCCTATCAAGTCGACACTTATAAAGTCGACATGGCGGAATTTGTCAAGGGGGAGTCGACTATATGCGATCCCCTGACTAAGAAGAATTTCAAAGCTAAGGCATCCCAAAAGAATGCCGAGGAAAGAAAATATTCTTTCGATACGGATAAAGTCGACGCTATATTCGACTGGCTATATCAAAAGAAAAGGATTAGGCTTAAGCCCGGCCATCGAGTCCCTCAGACAGAGAGGGAAAAGAATAGGAATTACTGCAAGTGGCATGGGTCCTTCACCCATGCTACCAAGGACTGTTTGTCCTTTAGAAATATCATCCAGGATTTAATAGAGTCTAAAGAGCTCCGTTTTCCCCGAGGTCGACGAAGTCGCCGTGGTGGATGATAGTCCATTTGGGGATGAAGTCGCCATTCATACGTTTGACATATTTGATGCTGAGGTTAATCTCTTAGAAGTTATTAACGACTCTGCTGCACCCTCGCAGGATTTACAAGCAACCGGCGAGACTTTGGTGGCTAATGCCCTGATGAAGCGACTGGCTGAGCGTGGGGTCTTCATTCTGCCCAAAGGAAGGGAGAAGTGGCTATGCCACTGGCACTTGAACGACACTCATACTACGGATCAGTGCCACACGTTCAAGAAGTACCTACTGGACAGCAAGACAGAGGAGTGGTACGACTTGACCCCGTTCGAGGAAGCAGCAATGTCGCTGAACACTCCCCGAGGATCTTCTCACGCCCTCAAAAGCCCTCCTAGCGCAGATCGCCGATTAGCCTTGCGAGGAGGAAGAGGAGGCCCCCAGGGTCACAAGGGGAATGGAGAGGCAGTCGCCCGGGGAATAGAACGCCCGGCACGACGACTGGAGTTCATAGACTCGTCTGGCCAGAGGGTCATCAAACAGGGATACACTAGAGCTACCCCTGTCAAGGAGATTAGACCGGTAGAGGAGCATAAGGAAGCAGACCAACCTCAGCAGGCCGTGAATCGCAGGCCCCGCTACGCTTCGAAGACAGTTGATCCTCAGGAAATGCGGAGGGGGCCACCCATTGCCCAATTCCTGGACGAAAAGCTGCTGTGCCAAAAGTGCAAGCTGATCGCTCACAACCGCATACTCATCACCCAGCTCTGCACAGCATGCTGCGTTAACTACTTCTTGCGGCTCGTCGACTTATCCGCAAAAGGGGAGATGCTGGTGAAGGCAGTCCGTCCTGAGGGCTCAGGTAATTCGAACCCTAACAAGTCCTCTTCGAATAGGCCAGCAGATAACCCTGTGCAGGTAGGATATGACCCAGCCGACGGAAGGTTTGTGGAGGTAAGTCGACTTCCTTTTGGTTCTAAGAAACCAAGGTTTGTCAAAGCGCTTAACCCTTCGTCTCAATGGCAGAAGGCGGAAAGGAAGGTTACGCTTCCCGTGAGGGCTCAAAAGAGAAAAGAAAGGCGTCTAAGTCACGCCCAGAAGAAGCCAAGAATGACCCATGTGATGCCACCCTTTGGCGGGAACCACGCCACAGGGAAACAAGTCGCAGAGCCCGAGCGGGTCGAGTCTACTGACTGCTCGGAAGACCCAGGCTCGAGCTTCGACTACACTCCTCTACGAGGAGATAAGCCCTGCGACTTCAACACAGAGCAAGGGCCCCTCGTGAGCTGTAACGCTCTTACCCTCCCTGCGGAGTTCGCCTGCAACAACAAGTCGGAGGCACCGGAAGGTAAAACTCTCGACTCTAAAGTCATTACATTTCCTTCTGGCTTCCCTCTGCACTGGTTGAGGAAACCATCAGATCGCATGAAACAGCATATGCATTCGCTGTACATCTCAGCCACCTTTGATGGTGTCTTAGTGGGCCGAGTCTTAATAGACAATGGCGCCACTGTCAATGTTCTTCCCCTTGCCAAGTTTAGATTACTTGGGTACAAGCCTAGCGAGTTGGTGCGAACCGACGTAGCTGTAAGTGGCTTTAATGGGAGAAAATCCGAGTGCCTGGGCAGATGCTCCGTGCGCCTAGGCGTCGGGAGACACGAGCAGGAAAATGCTTTCTTTGTAATCGATATAGTCCCTTCATTTAATGTGCTTTTAGGACGCGATTGGCTTCATAAGGCCGCCGCGATTCCATCTACTTTGCATAGGGAGTTAATCTTATGGCTTGACTCCGAAATAGAAATCATTAAGGCTGATGAATACTCCTGTTGTGATAAGGGTATTTTGCATGCAGAGACGTGTAAGACAATCAAGGACCTTACTCTGGACCAGCGCTACAAGCTGGGAGACCCCACAGTCGGACCCTTAGGTGAATCTTCTGGGAAGTTCGACTTCATCGTAAGCTATGGCACCTCTCACCCCAAGCCTGACGAAGGACCGATTGTGCCAACAGGATGGGGGCCCGACTTCACAGACAAGGACATAGACGAGGTCCTGCAGGAAGTAGTCCCGACCAAGGATGGAGGCGAGACGAACAACAGCCCAAGCGGCAACAAGGGAGAAGCGCCTAAGAGCCAAGAGAGCACTGCGACGGAGTTGGAGCCCGATAGACTCCTACACGAAGGGATGTATGGACAGTGAGGAGAAAGGTCATGCAGTCGCTGATATCCTACAGCGACTTCAGAAGCATGTTAGGATGTCTAGGAAAGTAGGATGCCAAATAGGCAACATCAATCTCGAAGCTAGGTCATGTAATAACGTTGACACCGATTTAGGTGGTGTCCAGAGTCGTGAGTCACTGATGATGCCATGTGACTCACTCGTAGGCGTCAATTTAGGCGAGGCATCAAGCCCTCGAATTGTTTTCATCAGTTCCTCAATGAATAAAGAACTTTTCAATTCTATCAAAGCTGCTCTAGAAGAGTTTAAAGACTGTTTCGCTTGGGATTACACCGAGATGCCTGGCCTAGATCGCCGACTTGTGGAACACAAGTTACCAATCAAAATGGGATTTAAACCAGTCCAACAGGCGCCGAGGAGAATGACTCATGAAGTCACTCAAGCGGTATTCGAGGAAGTCAAGAAGCTCTTTAAAGCTGGATATATAAGGACGTCAAGGTACACCGAATGGATATCCAGTATAGTTCCGGTCATTAAGAAAAATGGTAAGATTAGAGTTTGCATCGACTTCAGAGACTTGAATCGTGCCACTCCAAAGGATGAGTACCCAATGCCTATCGCAGACGACTTAGTCGACAAGACTGCAGGGCACCAAATTATGTCCTTCATGGATGGTTTTTCAGGATATAACCAAATCTTCCTAGCTGAGGAGGATATCCATAAAACTGCGTTCAGGTGTCCCTTAGGCATTTTCGAATGGGTAGTCATGCCATTCGGACTAAAAAACGCTGGGGCAACCTACCAACGAGCCATGAACGCTATATTTGATGCCTCGATTAACAAAACAGTCGAAGTATACATAGACGATATAGTGGTCAAGTCGCAAGACGAGAAGTCACATGTTAATGACCTTAGAAATGCTTTCATTCAAATGAGAAAGCATCAGCTCAAACTAAACCCTCTCAAATGTGCCTTCGGAGTCAGAGCAGGACATTTCCTAGGGTTCCTAGTCCATCAACGTGGCATAGAAGTCGACCAGAACAAAGTGAATGCCATTCAAAGATTGAACCCTCCGAGTAATAAGAAGCAGTTACAGGCTTTCTTAGGAAGGGTCAATTATCTAAGGCGATTTATTGGTAACGTCGCTGGACGGACAGAAGTTTTTTCGACTTTACTGAAGGCGAAGGGAAATTTTGTGTGGAGCGACGAACACCAAAAAGCATTTGAAGGCTTAAAGGAGTATTTAATGAAGCCGCCTGTGCTTGCCCCTCCCCGGATAGGAAAGCCCTATCTGCTTTACGTGGCAGCGACTGAATCAGTCATTGGTGCCATGTTAGCCCAAGAGGCAGAGGATAAGACTGAGAGAGCGGTCTACTATTTGTCAAGACAACTGACTGCCACAGAAAAGCGCTATACAATTAAGGAGAAGTTGTGCCTATCAGTCTTCTATGCTGTTAAGAAGCTGAGACATTATATCGGATCCCAAGAGGTTCATGTTATTGCCAAGTCTCCAG
This sequence comes from Melastoma dodecandrum, assembly GCA_029817715.1. Taxonomy (NCBI): domain Eukaryota; kingdom Viridiplantae; phylum Streptophyta; class Magnoliopsida; order Myrtales; family Melastomataceae; genus Melastoma; species Melastoma dodecandrum. The sequence goes on along the minus strand of JARUPY010000456.1, from coordinate 112,275 downwards.
TCATAAAATACTTTTTCGAAAGTCCCCTATTGACCGGAAGAATTAGTAAATGGAGCTTGGTCCTATCCGCATACGATCTGCGTTTCAAACCTCAACAGTCGGTGAAAGGGCAGGCCTTAGCCGACTTCTTAGTGGACCACGATCCATCTACATCGATCGATCAAGAGGAATCCCTTGAGGATGTCTGGCAAGCTTGGTTTGATGGATCTTCGGCGAAATCCGGCGTAGGCATAGGCCTCCACATACTTTCGCCACTAGGAAAGGACGTTCGCCTAGCATATCGTTTGTCGGCGACTCATACAAACAATGCGACTGAATATGAAGCGTTGATCACGCTCTTGAAGGAATTATTAGCCTTGGGAGCCAGGAAAGCCAGAGTAATGGGAGACTCTCAACTGATTATTAACCAGATGAATGGCGACTCTCTATGTCAAGAGAAACTCGCACCCTATCATCAAGTCGCTCGAAGGCTACTCGAGCGGTTCGAAGCAATTACTTTCCTCTTTGTAGGCCGGGAGGAAAACACCATTGCTAACGACTTAGCCCAAAAAGCTTCGGGATACAAGGCTAGAGGAAGAAACGATTGTGTCCCCGAAATAGCTTCTCATTTAGTCCCACAAAGCGATTTGTTCGCATTAGACATAATGACAAGCGATAAGGATTGGAGGAGGCCAATCATCGACTTCCTTTCCGACCCAACACAAAAGGCGAGCCAAAGAATCAAGACTCAGGCTTTGTCGTACACCCTTATAGATGGGGTACTTTACAGAAAGACCAAAGAAGGAGTCCTACTAAGGTGCGTCGACTTAGACGAAGCAACCCCAATTATGTTAGAGACTCACCAGGGTTTATGCGGGTCTCACCAATCTGGCACCAAAATGTCTTGGACTATCCAAAGACATGGTTTTTACTGGCTATCAATGCTAAAGAACTGCATAGAAATGGCTAGGGGATGCCAAGAGTGTCAAAAACATGGTCCGGTGACAAGGGCCCCAACGTCCGACTTAATCTCAGTCATTAAGCCTTGGCCATTTAGGACTTGGGCCCTGGATATAATCGGGGAGATTCACCCACACTCGAGTAAAGGCGATGCCTACATTCTAGTCGCTACTGACTACTTTACCAAGTAGGTCGAGGCTCAAGTATATAAGAAGATTGACCACAAAGAGGTGATCGATTTTCTTAAATCATCTATCATCTATAGATTTGGAATTCCCCAGAATATTGTAGTAGACAATGGCACCGCTTTCAATAATGAGAAAATGCGAGAATTCGCTACGGAGTTCGGTTTCTCGATCACCAACTCAACACCTTATTATCCTCAGGCGAATGGACAGGCTGAAGCTACCAATAAACTCATAAAGAACAATATTCAGAAAATGGTTGGCGCAAATCCAAGAGAATGGCACCAACTATTACAAGACACTTTGTGGGCTTTAAGAGTTACTAAAAGAGAAAGCACAGGGGAAACCCCTTTTTCACTAGTATATGGGCAAGACGCCGTCCTACCTATTGAGGTTCGATACAAGTCGCTCAGGGTGACTCACCCTGATTTACAAGACGAGGCAATGTACCTCGCTTTGGACGAATTAGAGAAGAAGCGACTTGATGTAATAGACCGACTCGAGGTCCATAAACAAAGGATTGCTAGGCATTATAACAAAAAGGTTGTCCATAAGCACTTTAAAGTGGGCGATTTAGTTTGGAAGATGGTGCTACCCCTTAAATCGAAAGACCAAATTTTGGGTAAATGGTCCCCTAATTGGGAAGGTCCACATGAGGTATGTGAAACATACTCATCTAATAGCTATAGGCTTATGACGAGAAGTGGGGTCAGACATCCATTAAAGGTTAATGGTAAATATCTCAAACCCTATCGCGCGACTATCTGGGAAGCTCACCATAAAATCCTAAGACAAAGGACTCCATTAATTTGGGAAGCGCTTAATTCCTAAGAGATCGCGCTAGGCTTCAGTAACGCTGTCTGGAAGAATGAATTGGGCGTAGTGGGCAAGAATTCATTTGGGACACAAGGAACGGATGTTTATTCAGTAAAACAAAAACAATGGAATAACATTGTTCTTTGGTTACGAATCTAATCTCCATAACCCGCCAACGTCTTTGAAATCGAGGACAAGGGATTTACGAGTTCGTCGCTTCGCGTTCACCTTGTTTCGCTGGGCATAAAGGTCGACGACCTTTTCCCTATCCTTCTCAGCATTGGCCTCCAGCTCCTCGATTTCTTGGGTGTTGATTGACGCAAGCTGCCGAGTCAGGTCATTCTTGAGGTTCGTGTAGAACTCTATCTGTCTCTCTGCCTCGGTCAGCTTCTCTTGCACGTCGACCAAACGTTGGCGAGCGTCCTGTGCAGCTTTAGAGGCCTGCCCTCGAGCTTCATTGATCGACTGAATCTTCAAGTCAGTCGAGTCCAAGGTGAGCAGGTCGGCGTAGTAATCCCTCCAACGGGTCCAGTACGTCGACCTGAAGCTCTTGCAGGCCCCCAATATTTCGTCAGTAACCCGAGGGGATGTCTCGATCCTCTTTAACAGCTTCTGCATCCTCCTAAATTCGTTGACGCTTAAGGGGTCGATGAGCAGAAGTTGGCAGAGTTCTTCGATATCTTCGTGAAGCTTCACCCACGGGTCTTTGGTCGACTTAGAAGTCGCTGCAGCAGGATCCTGAAGAAAAAGAGGCAAAATGTTATTGATCAATACCTTAAAAGAAAAAGGGCCAACGACCTCGTGTGATCGAGTACTTACCTCTGGAGGCAATATATCCTCAGAGCTCTCATCCGAAGAAGAAGGGGGAATAGGAATCTTTTGTCGGCCAGCAGGCACCTTCACCCTCTTCGGACGAGCCTATAAGGAGGGATACAAGAACCTCAGTTAAAATCGCAATGATACTACTATGTGTTGTTTAAAACAAAAACACATACCATCGCTGTTGTAGGAGTTTGGACTGGAGGAGAAGGAATAGCTTGGTCTTCTTCCTCATGAGTCGACCGAGTCGGTAAGTCGACCAAGATCGCAACATCCAAAGCAGCCGGTTCTTCTTGAACCAAGGCCTCAGGGATTTGCTGTTCCTAAAACAGAGTATGACGCAAAACCAAAAGTCTATATATGAACTAAGGTAAGGATGCACCAGCTGAGAGCTAAACTTACCTTGGCGATCGAAGCCTTTGAACTTTGGCCCAAGATGTGGGAGATAAGCTGATGGTCATCCTTGTCTGAAGCCTCTCCCTAGACAATATGGTATGGGTCAGATATGAAAACTCAAAACGAAAACTGGAGTCATCAAAGTCTTACCTCTGCGGCCGGTTGTTGTGGAGCGTCAACTACAGCAGAAGACACTGGCACCACAGCCGGTGCCCTGGTAGATGAGGTCGCCGCTGAAGCGGTTGGCGACCTGGATGGGGTCGCCGCTGCAATACTCGGCGACCTGCGAGAGGGAGTCGCCACCTTCACCAGTCTCTTCCTCTGGGATAGAGGCATCTCCTCAAGATCTTCTTCCTCGGCCGCCTTGCGCTTTGGAGCGCTTTTAGATCGAGCCTTAGAAGGATCGCCTGCGGCTATTTCCCTGGGGCTCGCAACTTTGGCCTTCCCCTTGCTGGTCGACTTGAGGGCTATTTCCCTGGGGTTCGCGACTTTAGCCTTCCCCTTGCTGGTCGACTTGAGTCTAGAAGGAGCGGGGGCAAGGGGAGCTTTAGGCTTGGGTTTTCCAGAGCCCTGAGGAACCATTGATCCTGAAAAGGAGGAAGCTTATGATTAATATTAAGAAACCAATACTTTTAGAGTAAAGCTAAGTCTTTACCTCTTGCTTTGATGTGCGCGTCATCTACATAAAAATCAGGCTCCTTGGAAACCTCCAAGAAATGCATCAGGGCCCGCAGCTCTTCATAAGTAGCCGACCACAGCACAGTGAAGAACTGTGTGGCGAAACAGGCAGAAGTATCAGACGGGAATTCCATCTGGGAGAGCTGCGCCTTGTGATTGAGCAAGTCGAGGGTCCTTGGGTCAATTGACTTGCACGCAATCCTCTTCGCCCTGTCCCCGTACAAGCCGCCGGTAGGGTCAGCAAGTGGAACTGCTACACCCTGGATAAACCCAAACTGCCTTGCACACAGCTGAGGGTTATAGACTTCAAAGGTCAGGTAGCCGTCGAAGATAACTGGCAGATCTCTGCGGGTCAATACCCCATTCCAGAAGCCACGAGCAGCTTGAAGATTAATTTCCTGAGCAAATGTCTTGCCGCCTGGAAAGGGTGCCCAGTTGCGTCGATCTACCCTGCCGAAGTCGACTATGTGCTTCATATGGCCAGTGATCGATGTCATAAGCCATTGATCCTTCCGCTGGCAGCACTGATCTAGGATGGTCTCCCCATAATAAGATGATTCGAGGGGCGAAGAAGGACCCTTGAACCCGGTCAACCCCGGCATCCACATGGCCGACCAGAGATGGACTAGCCAGAGCAACCCTCCTGCTGGATGTTTTGGAAATGGCTTGATTTGAGACGTCGCTCTGTCCAGATCATGATAGAGAAGACCCAAAACAAAGGGACCCCAGGAGATTTCTTCATTAGTCTCCCTCAGAAAGTTGGCCACCGCATAAGAAGTGTGGCTAACCTTCTTCCCAGGGAAGCAGTAAACAAATTTGCTCAACCAGGTGCTGAGGAACTCAACCTCTTCCCGGGCGCCAAAAACTTCAGTTGACAACTTCTCATCTGACCTCTTGCCTGCTGAGGCCATCTTCAGATGCCTGTTCACCACCTCCATATATTGAAGGGCGCCCTTGGGATTAATATCAGCTCCCTGAGAGTACTGTCGAACAGGAAGGCCATTGACTTTGCACCTGGTCAAAATCTTCACATCTGCCAATGTAACAGACATAGGACCCTCCGGAAAATAGAAGCAGTTGACAGCAGAGTTCCAGAAAGGCAGCATGGCCGAACAAACCCTAGGGTCACAGCTCTTGTCTGCCACGGACATTCTAAAGAATCTCAAAATCTTTTGAGCCCTAAACCTCTCTGTAAAATGCTCCTCCCACATCTCAAGCCAGTCTACCATCTCAGACTTAGATGCAGAAGGAAAGCACAGGAAGGATCCCTCACCTTCCCAGTTGAGGGGATCGACGAAGTCGGGATGGCAAATCGGGATGGGCTTCTCAGTGACGAGATAGTTGAGCGGCACCGTCTCCGGGAAAAGTTCCTCCGGCAAGATGGGTCCAAGAGTGACGCCCGACCCCTGTTCCTCCACGACTGGAACGGGTCCGATTGGCCCCGCACGCAGATTGTGGAACTCAAAACACTTAAAAGTCGACATCTTTTTAAGGATCGGAAGAGTTTTCAGGAGGGAGACGAAGAGTTTTCTGGGAAGCGAGGGTTTCTGGTTTCTTGGAGAAGATGGAGAAGTGTTGAGCAAGGAAGAAAAGTGCGGGAAAAGGACGATGACTCTCCTTTATATAGGGTATGATTTCTGCTGAGTCGGCATAGCCAACCCAGCATAAAAGGGGGGCTTATGTTGACATGGCAATTAATTTTGGGCCTGGGTCTAGAACAGAAACCCAGTAATCCCTCAAGTCGCACTCCGAGTCGGCCCAAGATATAGTCGTCTAGGCCGACTCACGACGAAGTCGATTAGACCGACCCATGACGAAGTCGACTAGGTCGATTTATGATGAAGTCGACTAGGTCGACTTATGAACGGGGTCGACTAGGTCGACTCACAACGAAAGAGTATGGTGATCAAAGTCAATCAAGATGACTCAACAGTAGCTAGGTCTACTAGTAGGGTCAAGTCGACGGAATCCTGGATAAGTCGACCAAGTCGATCGTAGTCCGTACAGATCAGCCAAGTCGACGAGGTTGAAATAAATTTATTCATTTTCAATCACGTTTGTTAAAGATCGTAACTGATCTTAAATATCCAGGAACGTGATCCCATATATCAAGGGGGTTGTTGAGACACTCCCACGACATTAGGGATCACGATCTATAACACGATCTGCAAAACGATCTATCTGTTACGCGTTAATCACGTACAAGTCCTCTATAAATAGCAGAGGAATTTTTCAAGACAGGACACGACCATACACAGCCAAAACTCTGAAGTTTGTTCGTCAACCTTAGGAATTAGATACCTCGACCCGGTTTGTAGGTCAACTATCCTTCCACCGGCAGAGTGAGCTCGTAGGGCCTTTGCCGTCAATTCCCCGCCAGCAACACCACCGACGGAGTGAGCTCGTAGGGCCTTCGTCACAGCTTCCCGCCAGCGACCACCACCGACGGAGCGAGCTTCCAAGACCTTCGTCACAAGTTCTCCGCCGTCACAGGATTCCACTTCGTTGACACCGTTTACCCTTTTCATTTTTGATGGCTGTAAGCCCTTGTTCTTAATTCGTTAGATTGTAAGACTTGCATTTTATTTCAATAAAATTGTGCATCTTCTTACTGGCGACCACAAACTCAATTCCTGTGAGTCCTTTGCCAAATATTTCCGACGTGATCCGTTCTATAGGCGAACAGGATGCCATCCCCAAGTATAACTCCGAGGGCACTCGCGTTTATCAGGAACACACCGGCGGATGGCCTGCCCTGGAAGAATCCTCCTATTGTGATCAGGGGAGGTGGAGGCGGCGGAGATGAGGACAGTTTGGGTAGTTGGGAACAGTAGAAGAGAGTAAGAGAAAGAATATAGATTCTCCTATCGTAACATTTAATACTCTCATATATCCTATCGTGCCCTTTTTCTGGGGCACAGCTTGGTCTTCAAGATGGGGCTAAAACCGAATTAGTGAGAAGACTGAACATGACGGAGAAAAGGATAAGACTCATTACTACGGATAAGGGCAGCATTCCTCTGTACTAGTGCTTAATCGTCACATTGTCGGAAGTTCTCCGGAAAAACGAGGGATCCAAAGGCACAAACAGGAACATGTTCGGAATGATGAGAACATTGTTAACTTCGGAGACTTCTCTTAGTTTATTTGGCAGTTTGAGTAGTGAAGCCAAAGCAAGGCAAACATTTATGTTCAAATAAAGTGATCAAAAAATCGATAAAAAAACAAGGATGTGTGTTTTTCCCCAATGATTATTACAAAGTGGCTGCAGCTGTACATATAGCCGGGTAGGCAATGTATACAAAAGGAAAGACAAAAATCTAAATCATATAATTACAGAAGGCAATATATCGGTTTCCTATTGTTTGCTCATTTGCCAAATATCCCGGGATTTCATTCTGTAATACTCCCCCTCAAGTTGGAGCGTGAGGGTCACGAACACCCACCTTGCCGAGAAGAAACCGAAACCTGTCACGACCGAGGGCTTTGGTGAAGATATCCGCGGGCTGTGCATGAGTAGAAATGTGAGATGTAGCAACTGCCGAGGACTGGATGTGCTCTCGAATGAAATGGCAGTCGATCTCAATGTGCTTCGTGCGCTCATGAAAGACAGGGTTGGCTGCTATGTGGATGGCAGCCTGGTTGTCGCAATAAAGACGGGCAGGAAGAGTGACATCGACTTCAAGAGATCGAAGAAGACTGCGAAGCCATAATGCTTCGCTAACGGCAACCGCCATGGCACGGTATTCTGCTTCCGCAGAGGAACGTGAGACCGTTGTCTGTTTCTTGGTCTTCCAAGATATAGGACTGCCCCCTAGAGTGACGAAGTATCCAGATGTGGAACGGCGAGTCGTAGGACACGCAGCCCAATCGGAGTCGCAATAGACGTCAAGCTCGAGAGAGTGTGGCCAAATGAAAATGCCTTGTCCCGGAGATTGTTTTATAAACCGTAATACTCGTAAGGCCGCATCCCAATGGGGTTGTCGTGGATCCTGCATAAACTGTGCCAAGATGTGGACAGAATAACAAAGCTCCGGTCGCGTAATAGTGAGATAAATGAGACGACCCACGAGGCGCCGATACTTGCCGGGATCAGATAATGGTTTGCCAGAGTCTGCTGATAGGCGATGATGCTGCTCCATGGGGAAGGGTGACGGCTTTGCACCCAACATCCCACACTCCGAAAGGATCTCAAGAGCATACTTCCTCTGATTGAGAAATAGCCCTGAGTCCATCCGTGTAACCTCAATCCCGAGAAAAAACTGTAGAGATCCCAGATTTTTGATACTGAAGCACTCATCAAGATACTGCTTTAGAGCATCGCACTTCTTAGAGTTACTTCCAACGATGATCAGATTGTCAACGTAGACTAGCACCCCCAAGAAGTCACCGTGGTGAGAGTAAGTGAATAGGGAATGATCTACACCCGATTGGATGAATCCATATCGTAGTAGTGCATCAGCAAACTTCGAGAACCAGTTCCGAGATGCCTGTCGAAGACCATAAAGAGACTTTTGAAGTCTGCAAACCTGTCCCCTCCTTGCGACTGCAAAACCGGGCGGAAGCCTCATGTAAACATCTTCATCTAGGTCTCCGTGTAAAAAGGCATTGTTGACGTCCATCTGATAAATCTCCCATTGTTTAGCCACCGCCACTGTTAATAAGCAGCGAACGGCGACCAATTTGGCCACAGGAGCAAACGTCTCATGAAAATCCACTCCTTCTATCTGAGTGAACCCCTTTGCTACGAGACGAGCCTTGAACCTCTCCACTGATCCATCAGCTCGGCGCTTGATCTTGAAAACCCACCGACAGTCTATAGCTCGCTTCCCCGACGGTAAGTCCATAATCGTCCACGTATCATTGGACTCCAGTGCCTTGATATCTTCACCCATGGCCGCCTTCCACCGATCATCCTGCAAAGCCTCTTTGAAAGTTCTAGGCTCTACCTCCGAATCAAAAGATGCAATGTACGACATATGACGATTGCTAATATGGGAATATGAGAGGTAATTTTTGAGGGGATAAATTGTGCCTGAGGAATTCGATGCCGTGGGCGAGCGTGATGCGGAAGGGGGGTGTGAGCCGTGTACCGCAGTGTGTACCACGTAGTCCTCGAGATGTTTGGGAGCAGCTCTAATTCTCTGAGATCGTCGAACATTTTCAACCGGTACTTCCACTATCTGCTGGTTAGTGTTGGGCTGATCTCGAAGATCCCCCTCATCCTGTATAGGATTTCCCTCGACAAATCCAGGATCATCAGGCGTCAGGTGTCGCTCAACGGGTGTATTCTCCCTCTGAATGTCAACATGCGCATCACGACTTACTGCCTCATATACTGGCTGATTCGGACTCAAGAACATCGGTTGATGAGAATCTCCCTTATCACGCTGCATCTCTCGCTGTTGGGCGAAAGGAAATTCATCCTCACAGAAGATCACATCTCTAGAGACAAAAAGTTCATGACTCTCTAGATCATAGACCTTCCAACCTTTCTGCGTATACGGGTAACCCACAAATATGCAACGGCGTGACCTCTCCTTGAACTTATCCCATCGCGAGGTCTGGGGTGCACATAACATAATGAACCAAAAACCCGCAAATTATCATAGTGAGGTGTCTTCCCGAATAGTACCTCATAGGGACTCTTCCTTTCCAGAACTTGAGTCGGTGTCAAATTGATCAGGTGTGCAGCAGTCGAGATGCACTCCGCCCAAAACTTGGTCGGCAGGGAGGCCTGGAAAAGGAGAGCCCGCGCTACATTCAGGATATGTCTATGTTTGCGTTCCACCCTTCCATTTTGCTGAGGTATATAAGTGCAAGTCGTCTGATGAATAATTCCATGCTCCGCGAAATAGCTCTGCAGAGAACGAGAGAGGAATTCCGCGCCATTGTCGCTCCGTATGATTTTCACGGAGCGATCAAATTGGTTCTTGACCAGATTGCAGAACTTTATCAGCTGGTGCTGGGCCCCAGATTTTTCCCTCAATAGGTACAGCCATGTGGCTCTGCTGTAGTCATCGACGATTGTCAGAAAATAATTTGCACCCTTAATGGATTTCGTTCGATAGGGTCCCCAGAGGTCACAGTGCACAAGTTGGAATGGAAAATCTGCTTTATTCATACTGAGATTAAAAGTCGACTGGGTTTGTTTAGCCCGTTGACATATATCACACTCATTATTTTCTAGAGCAGACTTGATACCCTGAAATATAATGCGACGCGATGGGTGCCCCAGCCTCTTATGCCATACTTGAGCTGTCTTCATGGCGAGATGAGCTGATGCTGTCACGACCACCCGACGCAAGTAGTACACCCCCCCTCGGCGCTCAGCCACTGCAATTGTCTTCCTCGAAATGCAATCATGTATTACACACAGTCCTCGTGAGAACAGGACATCACATTTCAATTCGCTCATCAGTTGATCAACTGATATCAAATTGAAAGGAAAATTCGGCACTAGCAAAACATTTGTTATCATAAAGGAATTCCCGATCTCCACATCTCCGACATGTGTGGCTTGTACCGTGTCACCATTTGCCACATGGATCGACGAGCGTTGTCTCATTGGGACGATTTCCCGAAAATAGCATCTCTGACCTGTCATATGTCGAGAAGCTCCACTGTCGATTATCCAATTGACACCTGTATCGACAGAAATAAAATTTGTACTCGTCAGTGGATCCTCGAGTCCCGTGTCGGAGGACCTGACAATATCCATCACCCGATGAAATTGATCGTCAGAGAGGTTCATCAATTGCTTGAAACGGCCCGCATTTCCGCTCGGGCCTGCCTGGGCAACATGGGCTCTTAAGCCTTATGTGGGGTGGGTCACTTGTCGGTTCTGCTGGATATGGCCCGGTACTCCTCCAGCTGGGCCTGTTGGCTGAAGGATCTAGGCCGCTCCATGTGGGCCGAAGCCCATCTGCTTGCCCCTGCCACCAGCGCCCTTCTTCTTCTCCTTCCAGCCATCGGGAAATCCGTGAAGACGGAAGCAATTGTCGATGGTGTGATTTCTCATCCCACAGTGTCGGCATCCTCCAGTCGACCCACTCGGTTCTTTTCTTCCGTCGCCGGAATTCGTGCCTCCTCGAGATCCGCCGTTCTTCACCACTAGAGCAGTGCCGTCCGTCTCCTGCCCATGTTCGAGAGTTCGTTGAGTTTCGTCCTGGCTCACGAGACCGAAGACCTGATTCGCTGGTGGGAGAGGTCCGCTACTGAGAATATTCGTTCTCGCAGCTGCAAAATCGGCGTTGAGACCCATCAAGAATTGGTGAGCCTTCTCTCGCTCCCTCTTAGCCAGGTACTTCGTCGCTGCCGGGCAATTGCACCCGAGATCCTCTTCATAGCAATCCAACTCGTCCCATGCCTGCTTCATCTCGGTGTAATAGTCCTGCATTGATCTTCCTCCTTGCCTGAGACGTCTAATTTTGGACTGGACCCTGTACACATTCAATTCGTGCCCTCGAGCATCCTTATCTTTTAGCTCATCCCATACCGTCTTGGCGTCATCGGCAAATGTCCCAGAGGGCTGGAGATGCTTCTCCAACGAGTTGAAGATCCAGGCGATTAGCATGGAGTTGCAGCGGTTCCAGTGTCGGGCCAGAGGATCGCCCGCCTTCGGCTTCTTCACGGTCCCATCGATGAAGCCGAGTTTTTCCTTCGCCGAGAGAGCTGTTCGCATCGCCCTTGACCAGGTAAGATAATTCTGCCCATCCAACAGATAGGGAGTGAGCAAGAGGCCCGGATTGTCCGATGCCATCAGCTCGTATTCCACAGGAATCTCGATCTTCTTGGAAGAATCGTCTGTCATCCTCACAGGTCGCAAGACCTTTTCGCTCTGATACCAAAATAAAGTGATCAAAAAATCGATCAAAAAAATAAGGATGGTGTTTTTCCTCAATGATTATTACAAAAGGGCTGCAACTGTACATATAGCCGGGTAGGCAATGTATATAAAAGAAAAGACAAAAATCTAAATCCTATAATTACATAAGGCAATATATCGGTTTCCTATTGTCTGCTCATTTGCCAAACATTCCGGGATTTCATTCCGTAATATGTTCAAGTATGGATAAGACATAAGAGTAAAGAAAGGAGGAGAGGAGATTGGCAAGTTCATTTCTGGATCTGAAATTGTTTCACATCGTGCTTGACACCAAACGTTGTCGCCATCATCATTGTCATCGTTCAATTCCATCTTATAGTTCAGTTCAATTGTCAGGCGACTACCGGTGCTGTGTAGCTTATCACATGTATCCCAATGGGCAGGGCCGATGTCGCCAGACTTAGTCCTGCTAATAATTTAGAAACCTACAAGCTTTACATCAAAGAAGACAGGGTGTTGGTGTTTCGATATTGACCCCAAGATGCAGCGTAAAAAGTGCTGTTGGATAGTACAGCCCTGCGACACACACTGCTAATATTACAGTAGGCGGTTTATTACCGTCTCGTTTACTGCTTTGCCAATTTCAGAATGCGGACCTTTTGCGTAATTTCTGAGAGGTTCACGTGGAACGAGGGGTTCTCCTTCTGTACGATCTCTCTCGCGGCATCCTCTAGTAGCAGTATTCCTTCTACTAGCTTATTAACGCAGAAGTTAAAGCTCCCTATACACAATACCATCTGGCTCTTATGTTTCTCGTCGCCTTCATGGCCCTGGATGCTCCGGACCAGTGGATCCAACCTTCCGAGGAAGGAACTCGTGGTCTTCCCTGTCTCCCCGTTGTCTGCACTCAAACTCGGGGAAGTAGTCGGGGTGGTTGGCTTCGTGGTTCCCGTTTCGCACTTCACGTTTCTCTTCTCCAGCTCCTTTTCGAGTTCCAGAAGGGACTTGATCGAAGTCACTTCTTCCAGGCACTCGATCGTTGAAAGAAGATCTTCCTTGACCACTTCCAAATCTTCACGGACGGGATCTTGTATCGTGTCCCAATCAAAACCGAGGTTCTGGGAAAGCTTCCAAAGGATCTCCATCTCCATACCAACCAGCTGTAAGATATCAGCCGCGCTCATGATCAGCTCTAACATCTTCCTGTAGGAAGGGAGCGGACAGGGGATGAACCAGAAGTTAGGCTCCACCTCGGCATCAGACAAACGATTTCTGTAGGTAGCGATCTGGGACTTTAGCTGCTGATGCTTCTCCCAGAAGTCCCTGAATGCTGCAGCCTGCAGCAGAGAAGAAGTAAACACGGCACTTCTGACGCAATCTTTAAGCTTCCTGCAGCTCAATGACATCTCAATTTTTGCGAGGGTCGATGCCCTCACAGGCTTGAAGAGAAATTCTACTGCGGCAAAACAGAGTAGGCCGATCGCTGCCTCTGCCGCTCGCACGATTGCAAAGTTGTTTGGCTGACCGTAGTGTTTTCTTCCTAAGATGAGCAATGCTGCAATTGAAGCCGAGATACTGGCAGATTCTCCATACAGTCTGCTGTGTCTTAGGAAGCTGGTTGCGATAATCCATGGTATGATCGGCAAGAACTTTAAGTCCACGACCTTCTTGAAGAGGAAGTGACAGATGACTCCGTATATCGATCCTATTGCCGTGCCTTGAGCTCGAGCATTCGCCGTCCTAAAGGTTGAATGCCTCCCCGTGACGAGGCTGATTGCCACGATGAGTCCTGACCAGTACCCCTGCTCTACATTGTACAGAACGCCAAGCAACACCGACAAACCCAGTGTCAGCGAACACTTTGCTGCAAAAACCAGACTTTCACTGCAGGGTCTTATGTATTGTGTGTTCTGCCAGACATCTCGCAGGCGCCGAGGAAACTTTCCGCCTTCAACATTGGATTTTGTGGTCTCTTTCTGCACGGGTTTGTTCGACAAGGGCAGGTCATGATGAAGGAGTTGAACGCAGAACATGAAGAAGAGAGTTGGCAAGTGTTCGTCAGAGGGAGGGGCAGCCGTGAAGCTGTGGAGGTGCTTTTGTAGGTACTTCTCTTTTACCAGCGGTGACGGTGTGGTACCGAAGCTAGCAACGAGCTTCAACTGTTGGAGCCTCTGTTCTTTGTATAACTTGACAAGGTTCAGTATGTTTTTGAGCTCATCGTGGCCGATCCTGGCAAGTAGGGAAGGAGACGATGCTAGCGCCATCTCCATACCTCGAAGGGGAAGCTCGACTTCTGCAATCCTTTCCTCGAACTCCATGTGACCCGGCTTCAGGAACCTGATGTCAGGCCTCTCCCACAGCATCCCGTCCTGGGAGACACTAACGTTTAACTGACAGAAATCACGGGTTCCTCCTTTACACGAATCCAATCCCGTAGGCTTTCCTTACCTTCTGTTGCTGGATGAAGGCCACGAGCTTCTCGGCGATCGCGGACAAAGACGAAGCTTGAGATAAGAGGTCCTCGGGGGCCGCACTGCCGCGAGCGGAGAACGCCTCCAGGTAGAGGTTGAACCTCTTGGTGGCATTGTCGGCGTACAACAGGCAAGTCCTCCTGATCTGGGGGGGTGATAAACAGGAGACCACCACTCTTGGAAATCAGTAGGTAAAAGGTGGAAATGTCGTAATCATCCAACATATTAAATTAGGCAAATAAATAAGTTTTATATTAAATGTTAACTAAATTTAAATCTTTACTTTTATGGTGTTCTAAGTTAACAAAATCCAATAAATAAATACTAAACAATATAAAGTCTTAAATAAGTGGGCTTGACATTGATATTGATTTTTTTTTTTAAATTTTTGGACGGCTTTATTAGTTGGAAGATTGAAACAAAAATAGACAGCTAATAAAATTATTTTTATTATTTGTTCACCTCTAATGTCGACAATATCTTTGTTTTTTAATCATCATCATCTTTATTTATTATTATTATTATTATTAAAAAGAAAGAGAGCAGCCGCTCCCAAGAATTTGGGAGAAGTCCTTGAACTTACCTCCATGCAAGCGAGCCTTGGGAATGGTAAGGACAAGGAGACCAGGGAAGCGACGGCCCCGAGCATCGTGCTAGACGCGACGCGCACCGGGTGCATCAATACCTCTGTCCTCTCCCTCTCGATCGTGGCCCCAACATATACTATCACCAGCTGCCCGAAAGCAATCCTCTTGGACAGCACTCGGGTGGACTTGGGCACAGCGAACCCGAACGAGGTGAGGGCGACCATGGCGGCTGCCACCAGGGGACTGAACCGCGAGGGGTCGACGAGCCTCAGGCTGAGGATGGAGATGAAGAGGACAAGGACCGTGCTGTAGATAACGTCCAGGAATCCCCTCAAGCCGTCGCCGAGGTTGGCATCGGGGACGATGAGGATGACCGTAGCGTAGGAGAAGGCAGAATACGTGAGCAAGTCGCGGGCGAGGGCCGGGCCGTAAAGGGAGGTGAAGCCGATGACGGAGCAGGCAACGGCTGTTCGCAACCCTGACTTGAGGCGGATCCATCTGATCTCCTCGTCCCAGTTGGTCGCCATCGGGTGCTCGTTTCTTTCCCGTGCGGTCCGCCCCGAGGAGGACTTCGAGGTCGACAGAGTGAGTAGTAGTAGTAGGGGGAGTGGACGAGGTATAAATATTCGAACGGCCTCGTCGAGGACAAACATCGTTGTTTCTAAAGTTTCAAGCGCCGTGATGGGAGAGCAAAACGTGTGTCTTCACTTGAGGATCACTTATTAGGACTTGTAAGATGCCTCTCTTCTTCCATGTTCTCTTTTGTATCCTTGGTGTTCGTTTATTACGACGCGTAATATGTTTCCATCCTCGTCCTCGACATGTAGCGTGTCCGAACGCGATTCCCCATCATCGGTTTACTCGTTCGCCTTCTTCTTCGTTAACCTCTCATGGTAATAATAAATTTCCAAAAAATGATTGCCGAACCATCTTATGACCGGAGGAAGACAACTTCTCTCTCTTGTCAATGTAAAATTTCTTGAACTTGTATCTATTGAAAAATTACACTGAGGTAACATGTCTTCTTCGCTCTCGGCCTTCGGTTCCCCAAAATCACAGTGTGTCCGCCAAAGAGAAATGGTTTCGGCCGCAGGGTACTACCCTCCCGACGTCAACAGTCGGCCAAGGTAGTGTTGAGGTTAATATCGCATCCGGATAGCTGTGTCATTAGCAGCGGATGGAATGTTGTTACGGCCATGGCAGCTCCGGAGAATATCCGTTCACCCCCCCCCCCCCCCCCACCAATTCGGAAGACAATTATTTCATTATCCAGCTAAGGAAATGTTGGTGACTTAGCAGTCCTTTTGGCTTGACACCGTGATTGATCCAGTTATTATTGCCGCTTAATTATTACCGTCCGGCGAGAATGAAAACAAGGGAGAAATCTAATCCTTCTCCAACCGTGGACAACAATTTCACCGCCGTCGGGCCATGTCTCGTCAAACCACAGGTCTCTCCAAATTTGTCCAGATCATTTTTAATTTAATTGACAAGTTATTAATCAGCTTAGGAGATTTCGACTCATTTGTCTTTTTGTTTTTTAAGTTTTTCATTGTCACCCGACAGTTAATATGAAATTATTTATTGTTTTCTTTTCCTCATGTCCTGAACCCAGGAGTCGGTGATGCTCTTGGTTGGGTTGGGTTGGTTACGGAGGATAAACTAAAACACAACAGGACACACTTAATTATAAAAAAAAAAAAAACAACAACTCGAGATGGTCATGAGACTCCCCGTCACTTTTTGTCCTCGAGTTGTATGTATCATCTTTTTCTTTTTCTTTTTTTTTTTTTAGTGTGGGTGAAATGGATGCTTTGACAAGTTGAGACTTAAAAAAAAAAATACACAGAGAAAATTCATTTGGCGAGTGTTAATTGTGCCGCAGACATTGTCCCCCCGGATTGAACCAACCAAATTACTCCCCCCCACCCACTCCTACCTAATAGTTAAATTTATTTCAGCTATAAGAAATCAATTCAAAGTAATTGGCGTTTACAATTTGGAATTTGAAAGCAAACCCCGATCAAAGGTTTTAATTTAAGAATGATTCGAATTTATACTTGGTATTTTATTTTTAAGATTAATCAAAGAATGAAAAAGGTCAAAACACTTCGTCGTCCAATCAGAACTATGCCTCACGACTTAGGAAGGGATCATCTCCGAAGCAGGCTTAGGGTGCCTCCACACCCACCAGCTTTCCAACGCCTCCCTGTTGTTGACCCAACTGTCTGAAAGCTGAAACTCCCCCCCCCCCCCCCCCCCACCTATTTATTATTAATCGACACTCCACAAACCCTTGTTCTTCGTCGTCATCTTAGTCGCCATGCTTCTCGTCCGACTCACTTCGTCTGCCGCTGTATGATACAAATTCTCCCGACTGATTACGGACAAATGATTCGTCGTTTGCTTGGAAATTTCATCGTGGTTTCCTTTCACGATCCATTCTCAGCTCCGTCGTCATACCTTCTGCTGCAGGTGAAATACGCGATGGCAAATCCACCCGCCATGTTTCGTACATAAAAAGCTGATTATATAAGACAATCCAACGCTGCTCCCAATGACGTTCCCGCTTACACTTCAAATTTCTTTTTTTTTGTCAATTTATTTCCTCCTGCATAATTCTTTGTTTTTAAATCTTCCAAAGGGAGAAAAAAGAAATCCAAAACACAACCTTAGAACATGGACGTGACAGCAATCTAATCTTAAATTATAGATAATTTTTATATGTTAGTTGCCGGTGCCCCGTTGTGTTAAAGATTTTGCCTTTTAAGGCATCTCACGTCTCGTCGGTCAAGCCGCCTGCCTAACATCTAAACGCTAATTATTAGAAAATTTTCTACCTCGGCAACTCTTCTACAGACACAGGACTTCAGACAGATCGACCTTCGGACGTTTGTTCCTCCCCTGCATTCGGCGACCCTAAGGTAGGTCAAACAACATCAACGAGGAACCTCCAGCGTCACCTACTCAAACCCAACTTCCTGGGACATTCCGACTTCAACAATGGAGTGAGCTCTCCCATTACCAATCGGAATCATCACCTTCATCGACAGACGATCCCGACCTGCAGCTGCAACACCAATGTACTTTCGATTTTCGAATATAGATGACACACCGATCTCGACTCCCTGTGGTCGCACATGAGCGGCCAGGGAGTTTCTTTTATTCTAATTGTTTCTTCAAAGTGTGCAGGAACATGATGCCCTTATCTGAGACATGTCAAATCCGCATCGGCCGTTTCGAAGATGATGAGGGGGAATGTAGCTTCTCACCGACTCTTCTCGACGAACACACACGATGGTTTTCCTTCGTCATCCGGTCCCTCCGATAATCGGAAGCAGCTCCACGCATCTAAAAATCGAGCCAAGGACACCCTCTTAAGGCTTACCAGGAGCCAAGGCCTCCCCAAAGACAACTCACTCCCCTGTGTTCCCGAAAAAAGCTCGAGGACAAAAGGGACACCACCTCCTGTAACGACCCCATTTTTCATGATTATGAATGCGTAATTAAAGAGTGCACGTGATAAGAGAAAACGGGTGAGTAAGTGGGGTTGACGCACGAGTACTAACGGGCGCACGCACGGGTGTGGCGAGGCGACTAAGGGGCTCGGGACGCCAAAATCGAGGGTCTTCAGATCGGCCCGGAATGCGTATGAGGTGATAGGAGATGAGAAATAAGGCCCCAAAGTGGCTGTTAGAATTTTGAGGTTAGCCGTGAAAAGGGCCGCCCGAGGGCCGGCGTGGATGGGGTCAAGGGCGCTGGTCGCCGACCCAGGGGTCGATGGGTGGGCGACGGCCGCTGACCTTGGTACGCCCAGAACTCGAACCTTGAAGAGAGAGAAACCCGATCAGGAAGCGACCCTGAAGGGGCGACGGGAAGGCACTCCCAGAGGCCTGAGGGGCGACACTCGATGGCCCTGGCACGCCCAGACCTCAAACCGTGAAGAGAGAGAAAGTCGATCACGAATGCCTTTGGGAGGGCGATGCGGGGTCGATCCGTGGGCGAAGGCCACCGACCCCGGGCACGCCCGGGATGCCTATGAGGGCAATCTTAAGGGTCATTTCGGCCGAAAAATGGCCCGACCCGAAATTGAAATTAAACACCTCGGGGGTCTTAAGGAGGTCATTAAGAGGCGTTTAATATGGATTAGATTTTTGAGATAATGCTTAGATCTTAAGATAATCGCGAGTGAAGTTGGTCGTGGAAGGGGAGTCACAAATGGAGCTGCGGTCGACAGCTGCCGACCCCGGGACGACGGACGTCGCCCAGGAGGCGTCCAGGAGGCGCCCAGAGGGGACCCAACGGGGGTACAGAGGGGACCCAGGGGGGCTCAAGGGGGGGTCCTGTGGGGGCTGTCCCGGAAAGCAGGGGGACGCCCATGCCCGGATCAATCTCGGCCCTTGAGCCGAATTAAGGGGAGTTATGAGAACCCTTAGCTAATTCATTCCCAAGAATTTACATGAACCGTAGGATGAAGAAAGTGGGAAAACTCTAGCCATTGGATCGGATTTGACTAGTCAACAAAGGGACAAGAATCACTTTTCCTTAAATCACTCATGGGGAAAAACCCAACAATTGTTTATTGTTGACTGGGGGAAGGATGTGACATTTGTCTAATAAAACAATAATAAGTCCTTTCCCCTCCCCCCCTATATTACCGTTCGGACTCCCATCCGGAAGGGGGACTCTTCCTCATTTTTCCACACGAATACACAAGGAGGAGAGAGGGAAAGAAAAGAGAGAAAAAGGGGAAGAAAGAAGGAAAGGAAGAGGGAGGTCGGCCGGAGCTTGGGGAAGGAAGAAGCGAGGCCGACATCATGGATTCCCGCGCGAGAAGGGCGAGACGCCGAGCCAGCCAAAGGTTCAGGGCTGTGCGAAGGCAACCCTCGAGGTTGGAGGTCGTGCGGAGGAGGTTAGAGCTAGTTCGGTTTTGCGCCGAAGTTACGGGAAGGTACCCCTTACGCCCTTAACCTTTATTTACATTGAGTTGTGATGGTGGTCTTGAATGGGTTTTGGATGGTGAGATGAGGCGGGTTGGGGGCATGGCCGGACCTTGGAGAGGAAGGAAGCCGCCCCTAAACCCGTTGGAAGTACGGTGGCACGATGTGGGTTTTGAGCGTCGAAAGACGGGACGTATGGGACACTATGTGTGCGCGACCCTTGAGGGGTTGGAACTCGGCCATGTGGCTGGAAATAGGTGAGGATCCGAAGGGGGACAAGGTACGGAAAAGCCTCATCCAAGGATGGATCCGGATGTACGCTTAAAGAGCGGAACTGCGAGACTAATGTCTCGGAAAATGAAGCGGCCGTGGGGCTGGAATGAGGGACCCGGATGGGGTCTTAAGAGAGCCTTGAAGGCTGATTCCTAGTGCCAAGGGACGCACGGAACATATGCTCGGGGGTGGTTGGGAGGAGACCGTTATAAGCGATACTCGGTCGAAACGAGCACGAACGAAGCGGATGCTTCGGGTTCGGGCGATGTTTGGGCTGCCTTGAAGGGCGCACTAGAGGGGTTAGGAAACTTCGACCCTTGCCTCGTTGGAGGCGGAAGGGACAGCCATAGAGGCTGGAAGGACTCTGCAAGAGCCGGCTAATGTGTGCCGAGCGGGGAGTGGACGGATGTGGCGATACTCGGTTGAAACGAGTGCGAACGAAGCGGACGCTTCGGGCAACCTTGGGCTGCCCTTGTAGGGAGCTCTAGAGGAGTTATAAACCTCGACTCTTACCTTGTTGGAGAGTGAGGGGACAGCCCGAACGAGAGAGAATAACCCCGCATAAGGGCTGGATGTGGAAAGGCTAATGCGGGACGGTTTTAATGAGGAAGTGCTCGATGAACGAATGTCGAAATTTAAGGAATTCTTCTTGTAAGGCTGCGTGATTTATTAGGTCTTGACGAGTGCGAGTCTTTTGCGGGCTAGAATAATCATATGAGTGCGCAACATGTACAAGTATAGTAAATTGCGATTTTCCTTCAAAATCGAGTTGTAACCGATTTGTACCGACTCTCATGTATATTAAGCAATGAAATAAAGTTTTAAAAATTCGTCAAACTTGCGATGCTTTCACCTCCCCCCTCCAGCGGCAGTCATTCCCAAAACCAGCGACGGCCAACCAATGTTCTTCCCAGCGTCTCCAAACCACCGGCAGCGGCGAACCAGTCTTCCCTTGCGTCCTCAGAACCGCAGCGGCAACGACTATGCCCTCCCCGATGTCTCTCGATTCAACAGTGGCAGACCCCTGTCCTCCTGACGTCTCTAGCAGTGGCGGATCCCCGTCTTCCGACGTCTCCTGACCCTCAGATCCGCGTCGCTGAATCCCAGCTCTCCGACGATCAGATCGATATCCTCAACCTCCTCTCGATGGCCCATGGTCTTCCCACGGACATCCCACATCCGGCAGCGGTGCTCTCCCTCCTCGACGACCTAATGTCAATCGCCACGAGTCAAGGCTTTTCCATTTGAACCCCGTCTCATCTCCTAATGCCCAAGCTTTTAGTGTGAATAAAATATCTACAATCTGTGGTAATAATACTAAATAAATACGGAATGGTAGACTGGGTCAAAATCCGACATGGCACGAGAGTTTAATATTCTCATTGTCGACTGATGTTAGTAACGAATATTATCGAAACTTCTAATTCGATTTCGTGTTACCCTTTCACGCAGGAAAGGGGACGAATTCGATTTCCGGGATGAAACCACATTACAAGGAGGTAGTGGAGGCTATGTCGGATAGCCGCTACCCAGTATTCTAATTCAATCTTCTGCCGCGATGAGACAATGGTTGAGTGAGTGGCTGATATTGTTACTGTTACGAGGTGGAGTGGTATTACCCGGCTGTAACGTCGGAGGAGGACGGGGAGGCGACGACCACTCGTGCATGTTCTTGCTGCCGTCACCCGGGCGCTCCCGGAGGAGTGGGTGGGGACGCACTTCGATGGTCCTGACACCGTTTGAAGTGTTGACATTGGTGGAAATAGAGGTCTGAGGGAGTCGTTGTTGTGATGATTTACTTCTTCTGTTGTAATTCGATTGTTGTTCTATGTTATATCCTGAAGAATGTGGTGCGAATGTTATTCGAATTCGTATTTCCTATGTTAATTTGAGAGTGCGTGTGCATAATGACTTTTAAATATGCACGTTAGGATGTTTAGATGTCTCACGGTTTTCGTTCGTACATGGGTAGAACGTACTCAGTGAATTATCGCTGACCCTAAATGGGGAATTTATTTTTAGTGATGCAGAGATACGATTAGAAGATTACACGTGGCGAAGCTTATCAGTCTAGCCAAGGAATGACAATGCGGAGAAGACTGTAATTATGTCGTTTCCGCTATTTGACCGTTCAACTTCGGTTGAATCTCCTAATTAAATTTGAAAATTTTTTTGTAGGTCGTCTCATCGACGGTTCCCTCCTTCTAGATCCACGCCACAATCGTCTCCCGAGCCCCACCGTCTTTTGCCCCACCCCATGGAGATTTACTACCAAAAAATATTTTCTCCCGACATCACGGAAGATGGACATCAACGGGCTATAAAATGCTCTATTTAAATCAACTATTTCAAACGGAATGTTATCTTCTGACATCGCTTATGATCAACATCAACATGCCAAACAACACCCCGTTATCTTCCAATGACACGGAGGATCGGCATCAACGGGCCACACAACGCCATGTGAGTATCATTCTTACTCACTCAGTTAATTCTAATTATTTGACATGTCTTAATTAGAATTTTCTGACCACTATTTTCCTCACCGTATTTTGATTTGATTTGCATGAAAATCAATCGAGCTTCACGGGAGTTCGACAAAACGAAGCTCAAAGACTGAAGGCACGCGAGGAAACCCATGGTGGAAGTACGTCTCGAAAGCGGCCCTAACTAACGAGCTCGGCCGATGTAAATTCATCTTGACGAGCCTTAGGTACATGAGAGAGGTGCGGGCCTCCCGATTTTATTTATTTCCACATGTAACGGGTCGTTGGCCCAAGTGCATAGGCCCTTTCCCGCTCCCATTGATCTAAATTATTGATCTGTGGTTAAGGTGCATGCTGTTAGGCTTTTCGTCGTATGCTGCTTGTTAAACTAACACACATGAGTTCGGGTCCAAAAAGCCCGAATCATGTCCAACGCCCATAAATCATTGACATGAGTCCGAAGTCATGCCTGAATCGTGTCCAACACTCGTTAACCAAAAGCAAACTTTTGGAACAAATGTCACCTTTTCTCATCTTTAGAGTTAAGAGTTAGTAATTATGAATCCCCGAATCTTACTCTGGTTTTCCAACTTAAACTAAACTTTTAAAATTAAGTCAGTGGCGACTCCGTATAGTTTACCTAGGTTAAACAACAACCTTTTTACGAAGCCATTTTGGATGAGCAACTGACGACACGAGCCGCTTCCGAGTCATCCCGAAAGTTCTTTCTTCGGATCATGCTCCGCCTTTCGTCCGCCGTCTCATAGGAACCCAGGGAGGGATCATCTAATTCCCTTCTGCAGCGTCCGACGCTCAAGTCGCGACGTCGACCGATTAGGCATTGGGGAGCGGGTCCGAATCTACGGGTCGTTCGAACCGTCACGCGCGTGCTAGACTGGAAGGCGCACGTACAACTACTTTATTCAGGAGTTCAAGAGGAAGAACAAGAAGGACATTAGTGGTAACCCTAGGGCTCTCAGGAGGTTGAGTACTGCTTGTGAGAGGGCTAAGAGGACTCTTTCATCCACTGCTCAGACCACAATTGAGATTGATTCCTTGTATGAGGGGATTGATTTCTACTCGACCAGCACCCGGGCTAGGTTTGAGGAGCTCAACATGGACTTGTTCAGGAAATGTATGGAGCCTGTGGAGAAGTGCTTGAGAGATGCTAAGATGGAGAAGAGCTCCGTGCATGATGTTGTCCTTGTCGGTGGATCATCTAGGATCCCCAAGGTGCAGCAGTTGTTGCAGGATTTCTTCAATGGGAAGGAGCTCTGCAAGAGCATCAACCCGGATGAGGCCGTTGCCTATGGTGCTGCTGTCCAGGCAGCTATTGACAGTGGTGAGGGCAATGAGAAGGTGCAGGATCTCCTCCTCTTGGATGTCGCCCCTCTTTCTCTTGGTCTTGAGACCGCTGGAGGTGTCATGACTGTCCTGATCCCTAGGAATACCACCATTCCCACCAAGAAAGAGCAGGTCTTCTCCACATACTCAGACAACCAGCCTGGAGTCTTGATCCAGGTCTATGAGGGTGAGAGAACAAGGACCCGGGACAACAACCTCCTCGGGAAATTTGAGTTATCGGGCATTCCACCTGCTCCTAGGGGCATCCCAGTCTGCTTTGATATTGACGCAAATGGCATCTTGAATGTCTCGGCCGAGGATAAGACGACGGGGCAGAAGAACAAGATCACGATCACCAACGACAAGGGAAGGCTGTCGAAGGAGGAGATAGAGAAGATGGTCCAGGAGGCTGAGAAGTACAAGTCGGAGGACGAGGAGCACAAGAAGAAGTTGGTGGCGAATAACGCATTGGAGAACTACGCCTACAACATGAGGAACATGGTGAAGGATGAGAAGATTGGTGCCAAGCTACCTCCAGCGGAAAAGAAGAAGATAGAGGATGCGATCGAACAGGCCATCCAATGGCTCGACAGCAACCAGCTGGCTGAGGCAGACGAGTTTGAGGATAAGATGGAAGGAGCGGGAGAGCATATGCAACCCCGTGATTGCCAAGATGTACCAGGGTGCTGGGGGGGACATGGGGGGTGCCGACATGGACGATGACGTACCTGCGGGTGGATCTAGCGGTGCTGGTGCTGGTGCTGGTGCTGGCCCCAAGATTGAGGAGGTCGATTAAGAGTGGATGGATAAGTGGGGTGGGATGGGTTAAGAGTGGATGTATTTGTTTTTATTACTGGTGTTTTAGAAGAATTGAAATTAATAACAACAATTTTAAGTTCGTTGCTGAACCCAACCGGGCATTTGAAAGAGGAGATGTCCAAAGTCGTCAACGCACCGTCGCGGCTCCTGAACAAGAGGAACTGGGTTATTCCCGCCTCCTGCGTCATCCTCTTCCTCCTCTTCCTATTCTTCTCCGACTCCCTCTTCCTCCGCAAACCACCCCAAACCCCACTCCCCTCTCCCCCCGATCTCGTCGACCTCACCCTCCTCACCGACTCCCAGGACAAAGGCGCACGTAACCCCCTCCCCCTCTCTTCCCTTCCCTTCCTTCCCTTGTTTCTCGATCTTACCCCCATCACGGTTTGTTTCTTGTCTGCCGTATCGGTTTCTTTCCAATTCAGTTTGCCTCGATGGGAGCGCCCCCGGGTACCACTTCTCCAGGGGATATGGTTCCGGATCCGACAGCTGGGTCCTCCACATTGAGGTGATTGTGATTTTCTTCCTCTTTCCTGATTGATTGCCTGCCTGTCTGATTGGAGGATGTCGTGATTATGAGGTAGGGTGGCGGCTGGTGTGATAGCATCCCCTCTTGTTCGTTTCGGGCAGGGACGGCATTGGGTTCCTCCAAGCACATGGAAAGGCGAGTTCTTTTCAAGGGTATCTTGAGTCCTCATCCTTCAGAAAATCCGGGTAACTGGGTTCTCGGAATCGGCCTTCCCTGTTCTTGCAGCGGGGATGTCCTTGTCTTTCTTTAATCTTCGCCGATCGGATCTTATCCTGTGATTGGTTTTTGTTTTTCAGATTTCTATAACTGGAACAGAGTCAAGATACGGTACTGCGACGGTGCCTCTTTTTCTGGTCATCCTGATACCGAGCCCAAGGTTAAGCTCCAGTGTATTCTTTGTTCCTTCTGTATAAATTATGGTCGCGGCCTCATTGAATTGGATTGTTAATTCCTTTTCCTGGTAAACATGTCTTCTTGTGTCTCTCTGACAGGGCAACACTAAGCTTTATTTTAGAGGTCAGCTCATCTGGAAATCGATCATGGATGAATTGTTGTCGGCAGGATTGTCTAGTGCTAGGCAGGTAATTTCTGGTGCTTTTGATTTAGCTCTGTTGTTGTTTGCTGTCACATGCTTTTATAAAGTTACTTGACTCAGCAAAGCTAATAAAGTCCATGAAAATTTATCGTTGCCTAATCCTCAAACATCAAAATCAGTGTAGCTTGACTTCAATGCTGATTTGTTGGGCTGCCATTGGTTGTTACCTCCCGCAAAGAACCAGGAATGCGTTCAATGGATGTTTCACACCACAACCCCTCATGAATAAATGATTGGTTTCCAAATCCGGCTGAATATAACATTTCTACCAGTACATATCATTCATACTTCTACTATCCCAAGAGATGGTATAAGCTGTTACTTTTAGTGAGGCATCAAAGGCTCTTGGACAGATTTCTGTTTGGAACTTTGAGAATTCTTTTGTTTCTTTTTTTTCTACATTCTGATGGCCATGTGAAATTAGCTAGCTCATTAATAAACCATGTTGCCTACTGATGGGTGTTTCAAATTTCAGTCCCTGCTCTCTGGATGCTCTGCCGGAGGATTGGCAACACTTCTTCATTGCGACGAATTCCGTGAAGCTTTGCCAAAGAGTGCAGATGTAAAGTGCCTTGCTGATGCGGGTTTTTTCCTTGATGAGTATGTTCATTTTTGTTCGTTGTTATTCTATTTGGTCCATTTCTGCTGCTTGGGATTCCGGACACTTTTTTTTGTTTACATTCCGGGACTCCAATGTGGGCCTGATTGGCTTTGTACAAAGATTCATTCACTTTTACTGCCAAAATGATCAAGCCTGGTTGTCCTGTATTTGAAATTGAAGATGGATGTCTTCACACCCAGTTCATTGCCTCCTGAAATTCATTGATATGTCATCTCTTTACCGATGGCTCGACAAATTCTCTCTCTTGTTCTAGGGGAATTTAATAACTTCATTATTTGGCCTGATTCAGGAAAGATGTCAGTGGAAATCGCAGTATGAGATCCTTCTACCATAATGTCGTTCAGCTTCAGGTTTTGCTCTAGTTATTCAGTTTTGTGGCTTCAGATCATAGTGTAGTGCTTGTTCCCGACATTGCTTAAGCCCTTAACGTGAGAGAAATAGGTATATAAGGTTGGTATGATCGATTCATCATAAATGCGCATGTGGCTAGTAAAATAATGCTATATATAACTGTTGTTCTTGTTGTAACACGGAATAGTCTTAACTAATTTGAGCTGTGACCTGGATTGCCTGATGAGTTGCATATCAAAAGGCATTAAAGGAATTACCTTATCTTTTTGCAATTCTACTTTTTTGCATGATTGGAAGCTGACCTTTTATTACCAGCATTTTGTTGATATTGTTGCATCATTATTGCTTACCTTCTGAAAATTATCTCAGGGAGTGCATAAAAGTCTGCACCGGGATTGTGTTGCAAAAAAGGAACCATCTGATGTAGGTTTTCATCTCGTTTGCTTCCCATTATTGTCTAAGGCATACGACTTTTCTGCTAAATTATCAACAATCTCCATTAGGCCTCTTGATATGTTGTTTGGTTTTCCAACACAGTGCTTCTTTCCTGTGGAAGTCATTCGCAACATAAGAACCCCGGTTTTTCTGGTTAATCCCGCTTACGACTTTTGGCAGGTAAGTTTACCTGTAGAGAATGCATATATGCTGCGTCGAGAGTGTAGATTATGGTTCCTCTTGTGATATGTTATGCAGATTCAAAATGTCTTGGTGCCATTAAAGGCAGATCCTACAAGAAGTTGGTGGAGATGCCGACTGAATATTCAAGCTTGTTCTCCCAATCAGCTTGAGATTTTGAACGGTAAATAATTCATTGATGAAGAAACAGAGGCATTATCTTATATTTGTGGTATAACTTAACTTGGTTTTGTCATAGTCGTTGATCTCTTTTTTTTTTCTCCATTTCATTTAGCAAGCTAAGAAGTTTTTGAACCATGTTTAGCCTCGAAATTATATCTAAATGATGTTGAAATGCTCTGGCATTCCATGTTCATTGAGGTCTAGATCTATGGATATGAGTTTGAACCTTAATATATATACAAAGCATGAGAACGGCCACTTCACAAATAATTACAAGGGTAAGATCCCATACAGATACAGGATCCTCCTGTATTGACGCTAGTCGAGGAGGGCTTTGTACAGGAAAAATGTTGACGAAGATAATATTGACATTAAGTGTGGCAATGTGCAGGTTTCCGCGGATCTCTGCTCAAGGCCATGGACGAGTTCCAGAAGAGCAGCGACGGCGGATTGTTCATAAATTCCTGCTTCATTCACTGTCAAACATGGTACGGCACGACATGGCATTCCCCAACATCCCCACGAATTAACAACAAGGTGATTGGTCTTCTTCTATCCGCAGCTCTCCGCAATGAATAGCTCCTCCCACAATGTGCATCTGTCTTGTTCCGTTTTTAACTGTTTGGGAGATCTACTATGTGGTTGGCTCAAAGCAGACCATTGCGGAGACGACAGGGGACTGGTATTTCAACAGGAGGCGGCCGGTGAGGGAAGTAGACGGGGAATACCCATGCAATCCGACCTGCATCAACATGGACTTCACCTGATGTGAAAGGGAGACTGAAACCCCCCCGTATAACAAACATTATTGAAGAAGTGTCCTCCTGAGTTCAAAATTGACCGAAGCTTTTGATATTATAATTTTTGTTAATTCAGGCAAGCTTTGTTCAATGACTGACTAGCCACGCATTTTCATTTCTTTTATTTTTTTCTAAGCCGTACAAATTAGCGGCAAAGTCTCACCCGCATGTTTGGACGAAATCGACGCACAAGTCAAATATACCCGACTCATGGAGAATTATGTTTTTGACGGGAAAAAAAATTATAAAATCGGTCAAATAATTTTAAATTTTTAGAAATAATACGTTAAAATTGGACTTCATAAGTTCAATTTTATTCATAAAGAAAGTCCAACTTATAAAGACCTGACTTAAAAAAAAAAACCCTTTAAAGAAATCGAACTTTATAAATTCGACTTACGAAAAAAATTCGATTTATGATAAAAAGAAAAGCTTTTTTAAGAGATTTTTGAAAGACGGATTTTGACACTATTTTAAAAATTTTAAAATAATTTAACATGTTTCGAAAATTCTTTTTCGTTGAAATGGAACAAGCGCAATTGGATATATTGTAGAAGGTCTCGAGATATCGGTGTTATCTGTGGATCAACGGTCCAGAATGCAAGCCAAAATGTGAGAGGCCCAGTAAGGAGGTAGCTGTGGAAACACACCAGGCGAAGACTTGCGGGCGAAGGGATTACCAAGCGACGGGGCTACCAGGCTACGAGGGTCAACGAGGTGACCAAGCGACAGTCAACTGGACGAACGAGTAAAGTCTGATGCGAATGCTAGTGGGGTGATTCGGTTGATCAGTAGCTGTTATTGGAAGATTCCAGACGGTCTCAAGACATGAAAGAAAATTGTTGCCAAGATTGCTCAATTAGAAAGGAGATATTCTATGAAGACTGGCAACAAGGACACGTAATATATGTACAATATTTCATTTTCGTATATATATAGGTCTAGTATAGTATAAATAGTTGTTCTTAGACATTGTACACACCTCTCCACAGACGGACATATAGTTTTTTTATCTTCAAGCATTCAGGCAATCTTGTGCTCCTGTTTCTTTCCGAATGCATCGTCGATGGCATTCGTGAGTGCTTCTACTTAAAGGGTATCTGTCTGCTGCCTTTTCATCTCTTTTTTCATTCATACGACGACCACATAACGAACTTCCGAGTACCAGTTACTCGTAGTACTAAAGAATTCCAACGTGTTTGAATCCGCCTTATCCAACGGTCACTTCCGAAGCGAACAGAGCACGACACAATTTTGGATAGTTTGAAGGTGGTTATTAACAATTGTTTTCTGCTAATTATAATTATATATTTTGTGCTGGGAGGAGTTGGTCTAACCCCCGAATAGTTTACCATTTCCTCCTATGTATTGAATTTATCACGATAATAATTACACAAAAACAATTATGGGCATGATGATTTCCTCAACCGCGCCAACCTAAATCTCTTTTCTTTGTTTACTTTCGGAAATTTTATTTTCCTTTTTTCACACTAACATGAGCTTCATTTACATTCAAATTAGACCGGCTCATGGGCTCGGCCCCCAATTAGCCCTACCAACCCGCTATTTAAGTTGATTTGAACAATATAATTTATCAAATGAGTCGTATTTGACCATAATTTTGAGGCCCTATTAAATTTTGGGTCGGGTTTGGGCAAATAAAATAATAACCTTATCCGTCAATCCGGTCAAAAGTGTTTTTACTTTTGTTCATACTTTTGCTTATTTTTAATTGGCCAAATTATCAAATTTATCATGAACTTTGCAACTTTTTTCCGATCTAACCTGAACTTTGAATAATATCACCACACATCCCAACCTTCGGCCGTTATATCAAATGTGACCTCCGTCACCCTAAACCTCTAAAAGCGTCCTACGTGGCCCGGTCACGGCGTTTATTCGCCGTTTAATTCGTACGTGGCGCCGACGTGATAACACGTGGACATGCCACGAAATGAAAAAAAAAAAATTCGCAATCGGGGCTGATTCGCAATCGGGGGGCTGAGTCGAAATTAGGGCAGAAATTCCCAAATCGAAATTAGGGCAAAAATACCTCCTGACACCCATCCCTCTCCGGAGCACTCGTCACAGCCGGAAGCGTCCTCTTTTGCGTCCTCACTCCGGAGCACTCCTCACACCCGTCCTCGGGAGCGTCCTATTTTGCGTCTGGGTTCATCGGAAGCGTCTCCGAAGCATCCTCTCCTCACAGCCGTGGTTCACCGGTAAGTCTTCGAGGGATGTTCGTGCTTTGCTGGCTGTGCTTGGTCATGGGTTGTTCTCCGAAGCATATATACTTGGTCATGGGTTGTTCTTCGCGCGTGTGCGTGCTTTAGTGGCTGTTTGGTGTGTGTGCGTGCTTTAGTGGCTGTTTGTGATTCCCTTGGCGGGTGAAGATTGATGTCAGCATGATTGAATTCATGGTTATGGTGATGATTTCCTGAATTCGTAAATTTTGAAGGTTATCATTAAGGTCGAATTTGATGTCTTTCTTTGCAGGAATGTCTACTAAACGCACGAGTAGGTCAAGCAGCGCAATGGAGAGCAGCTTAATGGGTAGTTCAAGCTCCATTGAGAGGAAGAAAAAGGTGAAATGCTTTTGCGGTCTGGATTGCATTGCGAGGACTGCCCACACTGAAATGAATAATGGGAGAAGGTTCTTCGGCTGCTGTAGATACAAGATTGATGGAGGGTGTGGATTTTTTCTTTGGACCGATACTCCTCGGTTGATGAAGCAGTTCGCAGAAGAAGAAGCTCAGAAATCAAGCATAGAAGAGGTCTTTTCTGAAAAATCAAGCATGGAAGCACGTTTGAGGAAAGTGGAAATAGATTTGGCTAAAGTCGAAGAGAATGTGAAGACTATTGTATTATTAAGTGTTTTTGGAGTTGTGTGTGTTGGTCTACTTTTAGGATTTTGTGTATTACTGAAGTAGGATATTGGTCATAGCAAATTACTATGTTAGGTTTGAGTTTGAAGTTGTGTAGTTTAGTATGTTAGCAGGATGTGTAATCAAAATATGAAATTATGATCGATTGTGTTTGAATTAGAGTTGTGTTTGAATCATTGCGTTGGGGTTTCACAACACAACAATAAATATGCAGCCATCAAGGATTCGCAATAAATATGCAACCATCAAGGATTCGCAATTGTCGAGGCTTCTATGCTTGCTCCAGCAACTGAAGATGATTGTGTTGCAGAAGTTCCCATGTTGTAAGAGCTTTGAGGCTGACTGCTGCTTCCAACTTCGAAGACGGCTGTTGAACTGATAATGGTACCTCTTCCAGTCCTTCCTCTTCCCCTGCTTCCTCTTGGTCTTCCCCTTCCAGCAATGGCCCTTCCAGATGGTACCTGTAAAAGGAAATTGCAATGCAATTCGCACAATGAAGAATGAAACAAAGTAGCAACATAATGAAGGGATATCAATTACCAGGGCCGTGACAGAACTTGGTCTTTCAACAGTCCCCGTTGCAGATGGTATCTGTAATTCCAAAAAGTAATGCAATTCATTCAAAGAATGACAAATGAAATCAAGTAGCATGTCAAAGAACTAAACAATTAAGGAATTTCACTTACCTGTGCCGTGATAGCATCCGGTTAAGGCTGAATGGCTGACTTACAACTTCTTTTGTTGTGACCATATAACTGACATCGGCTGCACTTTATCTCACCTCCTCTCTTGGACAATCTCGTAGAACTCTTCGGCTCTTCTTCGCGTCCCTTCTTCCGATTCTTCTTTGGCCTCCCTGGCCTAGTCTTGAACGGAGGAGGATGAATTGGTTCCCCAGTGTCTTCTGGCCAGGTAGTCTCTCCTTCCATTGGTGTCAGTGGATGCATGTAAGCCATCATGTAATATGGCTTCTTAAAACAGTCATCCACGTAGCTGTCCACGTCATGTTTCATGAAATGCATGCATGCGATGCTATGACAACAAGGGATGCCGGACAAATCCCATTCCCTACAACTACAAGTCCTACCTCTCAAATCGACAACAAATTTCTCTTGTCTACGCACCACCTCGAAGAGGTCACCTATAGCCGGTCTAGGCACCCATAAACCTGCAGACACCTTTACCTTCTCCACCTTCTTCTTAATTTCTGGACAGATTTCATCGTCCATATCATCAAACAACTTTACCTTGTTGTACATTCTTTCCATCAAAGTACATCTAATATCATCCAGCATGTCTACAATGGGCTTTGTCCTCGCAACAGATATGTAACTATTAAACGTTTCACACAAATTGTTATCTGTTGCATCACATTTGACAGATGTACCAAAGAAGACCTGCATCACAGAGAACCCACACGCATTTACTAAATAACAACTTTTACTAAATAAACAAAGACAACACACGCCCATTTACTAACCTTACAGAAGTGTTCTGGTCCTTGTTTCACAAAATCTTCGGCTGCGGCAGGAGACAACTTACTCATATTATCCAATGCCCTGTTATAGGCTGCTGTATGTGTGCTTTTAACGGCGGTCCAAAAACATTTCTTCAATAGCTGTCCACGATGGCTGGATTTCCAATTGGCATATACATGCCTAGCACAATTTCTGTGCTCAGCCAATGGGGCCAAATCAGCAACAGCATTTATCAAGCCCTGTGTCATAACATTAGTTAACAAACAAATGATAGTACATAAAACATGCTAACAAACTAAAAAGATGTTTACCTTTTGTTTATCGCTAATAAATGTCCATCCATTCTCATCATTCACAGATAGGTCATGAAATAACAACGATAGGAACCACAACCATGACTGGGTGTTCTCACCCTCCACAACTGCCCAAGCAACAGGGAACATGTGATTGTTCCCATCTCTACCAACAGCCGACAACAAAATGCCTCCAGCGTTTGTCTTTAAAAAAGTCCCATCAAATCCAATTATCTTCCTACAACCGAGTCGGAGACCTTTCCTAAGCTCACTGAACCCTACGTAGAACCTTTTAAAAGTGTTGAAAAGGCCTACACCAGGGGTTACTTCCAAATCAAGCTTGAAAGTACCATCCCGATTCCTCTTGCCAAGGTAAGCTACGTAAGACCGGATTTTCTTATAGTGCTCCTCAATTGTCCCATTGACAATCCTCTGTGCGTGCCATTTTGCACGATATACTTGTAACTTATTAACCTGAATGCTATACTTCTCCATCAAATCCACCATCACATCCCTAGCTCTCATTGTATCCAAGGGCCTATTCATTCGAATGAATTCCCTAGCTAACCATTTCACCGTAGCTTGTCTGTTTTTCATCACCCTAGTGCATTTATGCTCCAAATGACAAGCTTTGACAGCAACAGTCAAATCCCTTTGCATCCAACTTGCATACACTCTCCAAGGACATCCATCTTCACATTCAACTTCCATCCTCCTCGGATCCACTCTTGACCAGTTCAAATTCACTCCATTCATAATACCATAATCCTGAACAGCTTCTCTAAATTGTTCTAAACTGTCGAATTTCAACCCAACTTCAAACTCAAGAGTCCTATGATCACATTCAGGTTCATAAACCTTCTCCAGAGCTGTAGACACGCCCTCTTCATCATCATGTTCAAGGATCTAAGCATCAGAAGCAATATAATCAGAATTTGCAGCTTCATCCAAATTCTCATTGACATCACCCATTCCATTTCCAATATCATCATGCACAGAATCATCCTCTACTAGTACTTCCCTAACATCCTCACATTCCTCGGGGTCACTTTCATGTATCTCATCTCCTTCAACATACACATCAATCGATTTATGTTGCAATAACAAATTCACTAACTCAGCCAACTGTGCATCACTGTAAAATTCAACCAATCCTTTGGCTAGACTCTTCCCCGGCTTTTTAAACCACATCCTAGTCGCCTCAAAGCCACACATTCGCACAAAACTTTTAACTGTGAAATATCCCATCTTATCAACATCAACATTGTGGAATGTTTCTGTTTTCCTACCT
This sequence comes from Melastoma dodecandrum, assembly GCA_029817715.1. NCBI lineage: Eukaryota > Viridiplantae > Streptophyta > Magnoliopsida > Myrtales > Melastomataceae > Melastoma > Melastoma dodecandrum. Next base: position 78,055 of record JARUPY010000456.1, on the reverse strand, counting down.
AAATAACTCACCCGTCCTGATAAATTTAGTTTCCCACCAATGTGTAATACCACGTCTCCCCTACCTTCTGCCATAGCTACATTAATAAATCAAACTCAATTAACATAATCAATTCCAGCAATGCACCAAGCCACAATTCCAGCAAGCACGCGCACCAAGCCACAATTCCAGCAAGCACGCGCACCAAGCCACAATTCCAGCAAGCATGCACACCAACCCACAATTCCACTTCACATCCAGAACCTCATCACAGCCACAACCTCATCACATCACAGCCAGCAATAACATCATAACAGCACAGCCAGCCAGAACCTCATCCCAGCCACAAGCTACCACATCACAGCCAGCTACAACGCACACCAACCGACCAAATCACAGCCAGCAAGCACGCACACACACCAAACAGCCACTAAAGCACGCACACCCGCGAAGAACAACCCATGACCAAGTATATATGCTTCGGAGAACAACCCATGACCAAGCACAGCCAGCAAAGCACGAACATCCCTCGAAGACTTACCGGTGAACCACGGCTGTGAGGAAAGGATGCTTCGGAGACGCTTCCGATGAACCCAAACGCAAAATAGGACGCTCCCGAGGACGGGTGTGAGGAGTGCTCCGGAGTGAGGACGCTTCCGGCTGTGAGGAGTGCTCCGGAGAGGGATGGGTGTCAGGAGGTATTTTTGTCCTAATTTCGATTTGGGAATTTCTGCCCTAATTTCGACTCACCCCCCTCCCCCCCCCCCCCCCCCCCCCCCCCCCCGATTGCGAATCAGCCCCGATTGCGAATTTTTTTTTTTTTTTCATTTCGTGGCATGTCCACGTGTTATCACGTCGGCGCCACGTACGAATTAAACGGCGAATAAACGCCGTGACCGGGCCACGTAGGACGCCGTTAGAGGTTTAGGGTGACGGAGGTCACATTTGATATAATGGCCGAAGGTTGGGATGTGTGGTGATATTATTCAAAGTTCAGGTTAGATCGGAAAAAAGTTGCAAAGTTCAGGATAGATTTGATAATTTGGCCTTTTTAATTTGAATGTCGGCTTTTACTTATATATTTAAAAAGTATTTATATGAAACTAACTCCTTTTTTATTATATATTATTTATATTATATTGTATTGAGCTTTTGGATGACCCGACCTTTGGGGCCTGAGCGTGTTTGAACAATGAATAATAATGTTAAGTCCGAATAAACCCGGACCAAAACTACCCAAACCCGCGCATTGAGCAAGTCTAATTCAAATTATGTACTAAAAAATCTACCTACGACTAACTAATTTAATCTATCCGGTAGGAACTGACCGAATACATTTCTTTCCAAATTTTTCGAGAAAAAAAAAACGAAGGAAAAATTCATATCACGAGGAATTCAAAATTTGGGCGGGAATTTTGATTTCTGATGTTGTAATTTACAGAGACGACCGCCATATCCTCCCTTCCAAGGATATGATTACGATAGATACGTCGTCGTGGTACCTCCGTTCTCCCCGCGGTATCTCCAGCAGCTCGTATCTCCATTTCGGCTGTGTACGGCGAGAAGAAACATTTTCAAATCCGCTTATTGAAACGGTTTATCGCATTGCGGACAATCGATGAAATTTATCTTTTACCTGCTTGAGAAAACCAGCACCGAAATGCTCGTGTAACCTTCAAGTAGCCCTTCACCCATTCGTTCACGATTGGGGATGCATCGTCCATATGTTCCTTCTTAATTCTCTCCACTTCCTGCAAGGAAGCACAGACATCGAACTTTTCAGTGGGTCGCTACCTCGGAGAAACTACAAGCAAAGTGTTCAGGGAAATCGTGTCGTCGACTATGAATGTAGCTCATGATCCGTACCTCGTCGACATATGTGCTGTGATCCTGGGTGAGTTGAAATGACTTTAGATCGGATATGGGATTCTCGTCGCCCTTATGCCTCGAGTCTTGACTCGATTTTGCGGTGCCATTCATGGTCGCAGCACTCTGGGCTAAGATGGGTCGACTGTCCCCAACTTTCATCAGGTAAATGTCCTCACCCCTCATCAACATTACCAACACACAGGAGCCCATAAGAGCCAGCTCTGGATTCTCCATCGCCATCTGATCGGATATCTCCAAGAAAGATTCTTCAGTCTTCTTCAACACGGACTCAAGCGCTTTCAAAACATCCGAGTGATCGATAGCCCTGGCTTTGCAGGATTTCGATCCACACTTTTCCGCAGCTCTCTGATCCTGCACCATGATCCTTACGCGGTCCGATCAGGCTTCTGCGATCTTATCATTGGCCGAATCATTCAATCCGGAGTTTTTGCCACAGAACAGGGACTCAATCTCCTTACGGACAGCAAAGTAAAAATTTGATAGGAGGAAATCCGGGGCGCCGTGTCCATTGAACCCATCGTAAATCCCAATAAAAACCCATCCGTCCTCCTCGTAGATCACGACGTTCATACGATCCTCCCGGCCTTACCATGTCCCCACTGAACATTCTCATTCTCATCCTCTCTGCAAAATCCACCGCAGCTATCGTCATCGCTCCTAAACCCATTCCTGTAGCCAACGAGTAACCAATGGAATCCCTGCCGGAAGCCTTACTTTCCCCGAGAATCCCTCTACACAACGCCTTCAGGAACAATCTCAGGATCCTTCTCTTCTTAAGCTTACCTCCACCGACCCCAGGCATGCCGTGCGCGGCTGAGTCGATCGGACCCGACCCATAAACCCTCTCGATAGGACCCGAAAAGAACTTCTGTTGGATCGTTCAGGAACACTAAGAGGGGGGTGAATTAGTGTTTATAACTTTTTCGCCCTTTCTCAGTGTCAGCGGAAGCGTACTGTATCACAGCAGAACGTTTCTCAGAATGAGAACTGCTTTGCTGTAACCGTTACGACTTAATCGTTGGATTCTCGTACTAGTGTTTACGCGATCGTAAGGGACACAGTAGTTTATAGTGGTTCGGCCTTAATCGACCTACGTCCACTTTCCACCGTAGAGGTGATTCCACTATTTGAAAATAATGGGTGCAAAGAGCCCTTGCACTAGGCGTAAGTTTTTCTCACAAAGTGAGATTTAGAATCCTGTACAACAGATGATCACTCCTGGCAACGGTCAGCTCCTCACCCAGCGGACGTCTGCTTGTATCCAGCAGAATGATGCTCACGCTCAGCAGTTGATTGCTCAAAGGATTCGCACACAGCTCGTTGTCGCTTAATATAAACCTGACTATCAAAGCAGAGAGACAACGTTGTGTTAGTATATAAATCCTCACAGATAATTCCTTACAGTGAAGAATGACTTCTCAGAGAGCAGCCCGTTTCTGCTTCACAGCGAAGGAATGCTTCGGCACTTGTTTGCTCAGAAGAGGATTTCCACAAAGATTTCGTCCCTTCTCCGGATGATCCTGTCTATAAGCGCAAGAGAGACAACCACAAAGTTGATCAAATAGATCACCACAAAGATCACGAAGAGAACAACCACAAAGAGAATCACAAAGAGAACCACAAAGACCACTTAGAAGGTATCCGTCCTACACTCAGTTCGGACGTGCACGGTTACCACAGCCGTGACTCACTGCACTGCACACCCAGTGCCTAGGGTGGAATTTTCCGATCCGTTGGCTTCCACGCAACCTGCTTTACTAACCCTCTGTATCAGGCGTTCAAGACTTCTGCACAGCACCCCTGTGCTCGGGAGGAACTCTTTTCACTCCGGCGGCGTTCCCACCTCCTGCTCTACCCTGCAGGCACGAGACTTCTGGCGCGCACCCGCAAGTGCGTGTCTAACTGCTCAAACTCCGTAGGCTCGAGACTTCCCTGCGAAAAGACACGACAAGAACGGCTTCTTGCCGATGGGTCAGCAACCGGTTACTGCAATCAGCACAGGTATTCACTTAGCTTCCCTCAGACGATTCGCCGGCTGCTCGTTGAACGCACCGAGGACACCTAGTCCCTCTCACGACGATCAAGGAATCTGAACTCAGCCCCTTGACACCCTCGCACGCAGTTTGCGAGCAATAAGAACCAGGAGACACTTAGCACCTTCCGCTCTCCGTCGACCACTTAGACCACTCAGACCACTCAGCCACTCAGCCCACTTAGAAATCGTTCGAAAACGTTATTGGATTATCTGAGGGTCGTCTGGTATAAAAAGAAACGAAACAAATAATCGATTTCCCAAAAACGAATAATTTGTTTCCTAAAATCAGAATACAGGAAGCTGTAATCGTGGATCAGCAACAGGATGCTCAACGGTCATAATGACTAAGAAGGGAAGGAAATCTTTGATGATATTCCTTGCACGTATAATCTTATCAGATTAAATGATTATCAGAATCAGATATTTAATCATTAAATATAATTAGACTACAATAAGCAAATCTGGAATAATAATTATTCTTTCATCAGCGCAATAACGCAGAATAGTTTTGCTGTAATGCAGCAAGGTCTTTCTTAAGTGTAACGACACATTGCTTAGGTTACAGCGTAACATTGCTGCAGGATAACATTGCTGCAGGATATCCAAGAAATATTTTGTTTCCAAAATTAAACTTGGAAAGCTAATCTCGTAATATTTAGATGCCTAAATATTATAAATGAGATCAATGAGCCAGATTAAATGAACGTGGACACTCAGATAAATATTCTGAATTTGTCCGAAATAAATCATGGATATTAAAGAATATGTTTCCATATTTTTAATATTTATGCGCAATATCACAGTACCGCTTAACTGTAACGCAGCAATCTGTAACTGTTACTTGCTGTGGTCCAGCAACACAGTTCTCAAGCTCATCACTAAGAATAAGCGAAGTGTTTCAGCAATTATCTTCTCAAGCTCATCATCAAAACCAAGACTAACATTCTCCCCCTTTTTGATGATGACAAAACACGAAGCGCATAGGGAAAAGATTATAGAGCTTGAAACACAAACTCAACTCCCCCTGAATTTAAGCAAGCTCCCCTTGAGAGTAAGCAATACATTTAAGCTTCCCCTGAGAGTAAGCAACACATTTAAGCTCCCCCTGAGAGTAAGCAACACATTTCTCCCCCTTTTTGTCATATCAAAAAGAAATGGAGGATAAAATTCAAGCTGCGTATTTACTTGTGCTGCAAAAATTTGCAAAGCACCCAAACAAAGTCAAATAGTTTGAAGACATTCGAAAGAAACATAGTGGAGAGATACTCAATCCACTTCAAAGTTATTCAAAAGAAACATTTCAAACCACAGCAAGGAGAGTCATCTCAATCCTCGTGCGGGAGTTCCTTAACAACAGCCATCATCTCCTCAGTCATTTTCTCCAGCCTTGTCAACCTTTCCCCAAAGCCGTCCATCCTTTCCAGGAGACAACGCCTGGTAAAGTTGATCTCATCACAAATTGTGGCCATGAGCTTGGAGTAAGAGACATCAGCCTGTACACTAGTGGTGGCTTTCTCGCGTTTAACATACCTCTGCTTTTCAGCAGGAGCAGCTTTCCCGCGTACAGAAGCAGCGATCTCTCGCTTGGAAGGCTTCTTAACGAAAGTGCCATCAATAAACTGGTAGCCCATGCTTTCAACGGAGGCAGCTCCAATAACCTGAGTTGTCCAGGTGTCCATTTTGTTCAGAGGAGTAGGATCAAGATCATAATGCTTCAGGAGAGCTGTGATCACATTTGTGAAAGGGAGACCCCTATTCTCATCCTTAATGCACGAAGCCATATGGCTGAAGATGATACTCCCAAGATTTCCAGGAATGCCCTTCTTAAGATGGACCAGCAAGTTCCAATCACGAGGCATAACAGAATCAACACTTCCAACCCTTGGTGCCAAACAAGACATCACCACTTTGTGCAGCATTCTGTTGCTGAAGCTCAAAGAGGTGTTCTGTAGATAGCCAGAGGGTGTGATAGGGACTCCGTCATTGATGAGCTGATAGGCTTCCAACTTGCCTTCATTGACAACTCTCAGATTGTTGACAAGATTTGCATTAAAAATGCGGCATATGTCAAAGACAGAGTAAACAAGTACTTTTCCATCAACGATGGCCCTAATGAACTTGATATTCGAATCCTCCTTGTAAAAAGTCAGATTCTCATAGAATTGTTTCACCTTAGAGATAGACCCTATCTCATTGAACTCACAGAAGGTTTTCCAACTAAGCCGATCAAACAAGTCAGCAATGGTCACCTGATGAGCAGTAAACCAATCAAAGTCTACTCTCTTACAAGCAGCAACATTCCTTGTTTCCAAATTTCTATTTGGCATCAAGTCATCAGCAAGAATGTGATTCAGTTCAGCCATGGAGACATATTGATCAATCTCAGGCAAGAAGACATCAGAGTCTGTAGCAAGCTTTTGCTTTTTAGATCCAGTGGGATCAGTTTTCGGAGTACCTGGTAAGGAACGCTTTCCTCTGGTACGAGAAGCAACACCAGGGACATAAGAGTGTGCTTTTTCAGGGAGATGGACATCAGTAACTTCAATCTCATCTCCAGCATCCTCAGAGAGACCCTTCTCCTTAAGCAACTCTGTCTCCTCATCCTGAGACATCCTTGTTGCTTGAAGTTTGGTCACCCTCAGAGACAGCATCCACCTTAGTAGGTGCGGAGTCCTCTTTTTCAGGAGTTTCTTGGGTTTCCTCCAGAAGGTCACCCGATTTTTCAACATCAGGGAGAGTTTCCTCATCCACCGATTTTCCAGACTTGTCATGCACAACAGCATCGGCCTTGGCCGGAGAGATTTTGTCAGTGGAACTGACCTTCACGCTAACGGAGGGCTCCTTGGAGACTTTGACAGGAGTTGTCTTAGCCTTCCCAGCGGTGCCGACCTTAGTAGGTGCCGGAGCAACCAGCGATTGAGCAGGTGTCTCCCCCTCAGAAACAGGGGCTTGTTCCTCAGAGCGAGAAACCTTTGATGTTGTGGCCGCAGCCCTGGACCGTTTCTTGGGGGTTGCCTTCCCCTTGGCGGACATTGCCGATTTTGGTGCCATGGTTGATGGGAGTCGAGAGATTTTTAGGGTTTTGAGAGAAGAATGGGTTTTGAGAGAAAGTGGGTGAGAATGAGGATGTTTCGATTTGTTGTTTAAAAAGAAAAGAGCGGTTGATGTATTTGGATTTTTTTTTTTAATTTTAGAAAGTGGAGAACGTAGAGGAGATAGGATTTAAATCACCCATATTTTGGCAACAAATAATTCTCTACCAAGAGAGAAGATATTCTTATACATTTTATCTTATGAGTGAGGATTGCAAATTCCTAACTCATTCCGAGATAGTTAAACCTCTCCTTATCAAGTGGTTTAGTAAAAATATCAGCAAGCTGTTGCTCAGTATTAATGTACTGAATATCAACATTGCCATTTTGCACATTGTCACGTAGAAAGTGGTGTCTCAACTCAATATGCTTAGATCTTGAGTGATAGACAGGATTTTCGTGATAAATTAATTGCACTTGTGTTGTCACACATTATTGGAATACTATTAAAATGAAGATCGTAATCTTCAAGTTGTTGCCGCATCCAGAGCAACTGGGCACAGCAACTAGCTGCTGCGACATATTCTGCCTCTGCTGTAGATAAAGCAACCGATGTCTGCTTTTTAGAGAACCAGGAAATCAACATATTTCCTAGTAATTGACAAGTACCAGATGTACTTTTTCTATCAATGCGACATCCAGCATAGTCGGCATCTGAATATCCAATAGGATCCAGCAATGATCCTCTGGGATACCACAGGCCTAAGCTAACAGTTCCTGCGAGGTATCGAAAGATCCTCTTAACTGCAGCAAGATGTGACTCTTTTGGAACAGATTGATATCTAGCGCATAAGCATACGCTGAACATGATATCAGGTCTCGAAGCAGTAAGATAGAGTAATGATCCTATCATGCTCCTATATAATTTGGAATCAACTTCCTTTCCATCCTCATCTTTCTCAATTTTGGTATTACTACCAATCGGAGTTGACAGAGGTTTAGCATTCTCAAGATTAAATTTCTTGAGCAACTGTTTGCTGTATTTTTCTTGATGGATAAAGATTCCATCTTTGGTTTGTTTGATTTGAAGTCCAAGAAAGAATGTTATTTCTCCCATGAGACTCATTTCAAATTCTCCTTTCATTAGATCAGAGAATTCGGTACATAATTTTTCATTAGTTGAACCAAATATAATGTCATCGACATATATTTGAGCAACTAAAAGATCAGCATCATGTTTCTTAAGAAACAAGGTTGTATCTATTTTTCCACGCTTGTATCCTTTCTCGATGAGAAAAGAACTAAGCTTTTCGTACCATGCTCTTGGTGCTTGCTTAAGCCCATACAAGGCTTTAGAAAGCTTATAAACATGATTACGATACTTTGGGTCGGTGAATCCAGGAGGTTGTTCAACATACACTTCCTCTTTTAGATCACCATTAAGGAATGCACTTTTCACATCCATTTGAAATAACTTAAAGTCATTATAGCAAGCATACGCTAAGAGTAGACGTATTGCCTCAAGACGTGCTACAGGAGCAAACGTCTCATCATAATCTATACCCTCTTCTTGAGAGTAACCTTTTGCTACAAGTCTAGCTTTGTTTCTTACAACATTTCCAGACTCATCAAGTTTATTACGATAAACCCATTTTGTTCCAATAATGGAGCGATCATTGGGTCTAGGTACTAAACTCCAAACTTTGTTTCTCTCAAATTGGTTCAATTCCTCTTGCATTGCAAGAATCCAATTGGGGTCATCAAGCGCATCATCAATGCCTTGAGGTTCATCTTGAGAGATAAAAGCAGAGTGTTCACAGTACAGACTTGCTGTATGTCGAGTTCGCACTCCTGTGTGCAATGATCCTATTACTTGGTTAATAGGATGTCTTTTCTTATATAAAGAAGGAACACGATCCTCTATTTGTATATCCTGGAAGCCACCAGAAGCATTTTCAGTAAGTGCAGTAGGCACTTGCTGTACATCTGCTACAGTGTTTCCGTTAGGATTATGTTCAGCAATCGTTTGCTGTGATGTTTCGTTTGATACTGTTGTTGAGGATTGTGCTGCTGCATCCACAGCAACTTCCTCCTGTGTCGGAGAATCATCAACCTTGACATTGATAGACTCTTCAACAGTTAGAGTTCTTTTATTAAAAACTCTATATGCTTTGCTCGTTAGGGAATATCCTAAGAATATGCCCTCATCAGATCGAGCATCAAACTTTCCGACACCATCTTTGATGGGTCTCAAGATATAACACTTGCTTCCAAATGGATGAAAGTATGAGATATTAGGCTTTCTGCCTTTATATAACTCATAAGGAGTTTTACCTAATGAGTGTCTCAAATGAATACGATTTGAGATGTAGCATGCTGTGCTTACAGCTTCAGCCCAAAGATTTTTAGCAACCTCACTTTCCAGCAACATGGTTCTCGCCATGTCTTGTAAGGTTCGATTCTTTCGCTCTACAACTCCATTTTGCTGTGGAGTGTATGGAGCAGAGAAATTATGATTAATACCATATTCTTCACAAAATGAAGCAAAGTCATGGTTTTCAAATTCGGTACCATGATCCGTTCTTATACTTCGTAAAGAAACACCTTTCTCATTTTGAAGTTGTTTGACTAACGTTTCAAAGGTTGCAAACGCATCACTCTTGTGGGCTAAGAATTTAACCCAAGTGAATCTGGAGAAGTCATCTACCACAACTAATCCATAACGTTTACCTCCAAGACTTTGAGTTCTTGTTGGACCAAATAAGTCCATATGAAGTAATTCAAGCGGAGTCTTGCTTGAAATCATATTCTTGCTTTTAAAAGATACCTTTGTTTGTTTGCCAATAGCACAAGCATTACATATCTTGTTATTGTCAAACTTGATTTTAGGTAATCCCTTAATAGCATCTTTTCTGGCTAGTTTGGACAACAAGTCATAGTTTGCGTGTCCCAACCTTCGGTGCCAAAGAGTTGCTTCATCCTTAATGGACATGAGACAATTTTCTCCAGCGGAGATGTTCTTAAAAGACAGGATATAGATGTTTTTCTTGCGTTCACCAATGAAACACGTAACATCATCCCGTGAAACAGTACATGTTTTCTCATCGAAGGCAACATGATAGCCCTTATCACACAATTGACTAATACTAATCAAATTGTGCTGGAGTCCTTTGACATAAAGAACTCCTTCAATGGTGAGGGAGTCAGAACAGCAAATGGTTCCTGTTCCTTTAACCATCCCTTTTCCATTATCACCAAAAGTGACAGCACCACCATCCTGGAAAACCAGTGTGGAGAATAAGGAGACATCTCCTGACATGTGCCTCGAACAGCCACTATCTAAGTACCATACATGGTCCTTAGCGATGGACTTGAAGCATCCCTTCTCAGTTTCAGCATCAGTTTGCGCCATATAGCAGATGTGTGCTGTTTCGTCATCCTGATCTGATTCCTCATCACTATCACTCCAAGATGCCATCATGGCATTTTTATTGTATTTTGAAGATTTGCCCTTCTCATTCAAAAGTGGGCAATCTGGTCGCATATGACCAGGTTTGTTGCACTCATAGCATACACCACCTTTACTTTGGTGTGGTTTAGTATTCTTCTTTTTAATATCTCGCTTTCCCTTAAAGCGATTTTTGCGAAGATACCTTTTGAATTTCCTTGCCATCAAGGAGACTTCATCCTCAGAATCAGATGAAGATTCATCCTCAGATTCATCGGACATTTCGACATTTCCCTTAAATGCAACAGCATTGGATTTCTTTTCTTCAGCAAACTTGTTCTCATTCTCATAAGCGACAAGAGAACCAAGTAGCTGTTGAAGACTTAAGCTCGTTAAGTCCTTTGCTTCTTCGATTGCCGTTTTCTTGGCTTCCCAAGTTTTAGGCAAAGAGCGAAGTATCTTTCTGACCAACTCAGAATTAGAAATAGTTTTGCCAAGTGATTCCATGGCATTAGTGATTTCGGTGAGTCTATCAAACATTTGATTTATTGACTCATCCTTTTTCATCTTGAATGCTTCGTATTGAGTTACTAATGCATTCACTTTGGATTCCTTGACTTGTTTTGTTCCATCATAGATCAAAGCAAGTCTATCCCACATTTCTTTCGCCGTCTTACAAGTAGAGTCGCGATTGAATTCGTTTCCAGCAAGAGCGCACACTAAATAGTGCCTTGCTTTAGTATTGAGAGAAATAGTTCCCTTCCTTTCATTTTCATGCCGAATATCGTTCGGATTAGGTGGAAGAACTACTAGATCTCCTTCCATAATAATATGCCAGCAATCGGCTTCTTTTGCTCCAATGAACAACTCCATTCTCATTTTCCAATATGAGAAGTGTTGTCCTGCAAAGAGCGGTGGACGTTCGGTCGAATGACCATCAGTCAAGAGCATTGACATTCTGTTCAGTACTCAGCAGCACCTTACTGTGCTTAATGTAAGACTGTCAGCAACAAGCTGTTTTGGTTCAGCAACAGAGTTCTGTACTAGCAATCACACAGAAAGCTTTCCAGCAAACCTGCTCTGATACCAATTGCTGGATCGTTCAGGAACACTAAGAGGGGGGTGAATTAGTGTTTATAACTTTTTCGCCCTTTCTCAGTGTCAGCGGAAGCGTACTGTATCACAGCAGAACGTTTCTCAGAATGAGAACTGCTTTGCTGTAACCGTTACGACTTAATCGTTGGATTCTCGTACTAGTGTTTACGCGATCGTAAGGGACACAGTAGTTTATAGTGGTTCGGCCTTAATCGACCTACGTCCACTTTCCACCGTAGAGGTGATTCCACTATTTGAAAATAATGGGTGCAAAGAGCCCTTGCACTAGGCGTAAGTTTTTCTCACAAAGTGAGATTTAGAATCCTGTACAACAGATGATCACTTCTGGCAACGGTCAGTTCCTCACACAGTGGACGTCTGCTTGTATCCAGCAGAATGATGCTCACGCTCAGCAGTTGATTGCTCAAAGGATTCGCACACAGCTCGTTGTCGCTTAATATAAACCTGACTATCAAAGCAGAGAGACAACGTTGTGTTAGTATATAAATCCTCACAGATAATTCCTTACAGTGAAGAATGGCTTCTCAGAGAGCAGCCCGTTTCTGCTTCACAGCGAAGGAATGCTTCGGCACTTGTTTGCTCAGAAGAGGATTTCCACAAAGATTTCGTCCCTTCTCCGGATGATCCTGTCTATAAGCGCAAGAGAGACAACCACAAAGTTGATCAAATAGATCACCACAAAGATCACGAAGAGAACAACCACAAAGAGAATCACAAAGAGAACCACAAAGACCACTTAGAAGGTATCCGTCCTACACTCAGTTCAGACATGCACGGTTACCACAGCCGTGACTCACTGCACTGCACACCCAGTGCCTAGGGTGGAATTTTCCGATCCGTTGGCTTCCACGCAACCTGCTTTACTAACCCTCTGTATCAGGCGTTCAAGACTTCTGCACAGCACCCCTGTGCTCGGGAGGAACTCTTTTCACTCCGGCGGCGTTCCCACCTCCTGCTCTACCCTGCAGGCACGAGACTTCTGGCGCGCACCCGCAAGTGCGTGTCTAACTGCTCAAACTCCGTAGGCTCGAGACTTCCCTGCGAAAAGACACGACAAGAACGGCTTCTTGCCGATGGGTCAGCAACCGGTTACTGCAATCAGCACAGGTATTCACTTAGCTTCCCTCAGACGATTCGCCGGCTACTCGTTGAACGCACCGAGGACACCTAGTCCCTCTCACGACGATCAAGGAATCTGAACTCAGCCCCTTGACACCCTCGCACGCAGTTTGCGAGCAATAAGAACCAGGAGACACTTAGCACCTTCCGCTCTCCGTCGACCACTTAGACCACTCAGACCACTCAGCCACTCAGCCCACTTAGAAATCGTTCGAAAACGTTATTGGATTATCTGAGGGTCGTCTGGTATAAAAAGAAACGAAACAAATAATCGATTTCCCAAAAACGAATAATTTGTTTCCTAAAATCAGAATACAGGAAGCTGTAATCGTGGATCAGCAACAGGATGCTCAACGGTCATAATGACCAAGAAGGGAAGGAAATCTTTGATGATATTCCTTGCACGTATAATCTTATCAGATTAAATGATTATCAGAATCAGATATTTAATCATTAAATATAATTAGACTGCAATAAGCAAATCTGGAATAATAATTATTCTTTCATCAGCGCAATAACGCAGAATAGTTTTGCTGTAATGCAGCAAGGTCTTTCTTAAGTGTAACGACACATTGCTTAGGTTACAGCGTAACATTGCTGCAGGATAACATTGCTGCAGGATATCCAAGAAATATTTTGTTTCCAAAATTAAACTTGGAAAGCTAATCTCGTAATATTTAGATGCCTAAATATTATAAATGAGATCAATGAGCCAGATTAAATGAACGTGGACACTCAGATAAATATTCTGAATTAGTCCGAAATAAATCATGGATATTAAAGAATATGTTTCCATATTTTTAATATTTATGCGCAATATCACAGTACCGCTTAACTGTAACGCAGCAATCTGTAACTGTTACTTGCTGTGGTCCAGCAACACAGTTCTCAAGCTCATCACTAAGAATAAGCGAAGTGTTTCAGCAATTATCTTCTCAAGCTCATCATCAAAACCAAGACTAACATTCTCCCCCTTTTTGATGATGACAAAACACGAAGCGCATAGGGAAAAGATTATAGAGCTTGAAACACAAACTCAACTCCCCCTGAATTTAAGCAAGCTCCCCCTGAGAGTAAGCAACACATTTAAGCTTCCCCTGAGAGTAAGCAACACATTTAAGCTCCCCCTGAGAGTAAGCAACACATTTCTCCCCCTTTTTGTCATATCAAAAAGAAATGGAGGATAAAATTCAAGCTGCGTATTTACTTGTGCTGCAAAAATTTGCAAAGCACCTAAACAAAGTCAAATAGTTTGAAGACATTCGAAAGAAACATAGTGGAGAGATACTCAATCCACTTCAAAGTTATTCAAAAGAAACATTTCAAACCACAGCAAGGAGAGTCATCTCAATCCTCGTGCGGGAGTTCCTTAACAACAGCCATCATCTCCTCAGTCATTTTCTCCAGCCTAGTCAACCTTTCCCCAAAGCTGTCCATCCTTTCCAGGAGATAACGCCTGGTAAAGTTGATCTCTTCACAAACTGTGGCCATGAGCTTGGAGTAAGAGACATCAGCCTGTGCACCAGTGGTGGCCTTCTCGCGTTTAACATACCTCTGCTTTTCAGCAGGAGCAGCTTTCCCGCGTACAGAAGCAGCGATCTCTCGCTTGGAAGGCTTCTTAACGAAAGTGCCATCAATAAACTGGTAGCCCATGCTTTCAACGGAGGCAGCTCCAATAACCTGAGTTGTCCAGGTGTCCATTTTGTTCAGAGGAGTAGGATCAAGATCATAATGCTTCAGGAGAGCTGTGATCACATTTGAGAAAGGGAGACCCCTATTCTCATCCTTAATGCACGAAGCCATATGGCTGAAGATGATACTCCCAAGATTTCCAGGAATGCCCTTCTTAAGATGGACCAGCAAGTTCCAATCACGAGGCATAACAGAATCAACACTTCCAACCCTTGGTGCCAAACAAGACATCACCACTTTGTGCAGCATTCTGTTGCTGAAGCTCAAAGAGGTGTTCTGTAGATAGCCAGAGGGTGTGATAGGGACTCCGTCATTGATGAGCTGATAGGCTTCCAACTTGCCTTCATTGACAACTCTCAGATTGTTGACAAGATTTGCATTAAAAATGCGGCATATGTCAAAGACAGAGTAAACAAGTACTTTTCCATCAACGATGGCCCTAATGAACTTGATATTCGAATCCTCCTTGTAAAAAGTCAGATTCTCATAGAATTGTTTCACCTTAGAGATAGACCCTATCTCATTGAACTCACAGAAGGTTTTCCAACTAAGCCGATCAAACAAGTCAGCAATGGTCACCTGATGAGCAGTAAACCAATCAAAGTCTACTCTCTTACAAGCAGCAACATTCCTTGTTTCCAAATTTCTATTTGGCATCAAGTCATCAGCAAGAATGTGATTCAGTTCAGCCATGGAGACATATTGATCAATCTCAGGCAAGAAGACATCAGAGTCTGTAGCAAGCTTTTGCTTTTTAGATCCAGTGGGATCAGTTTTCGGAGTACCTGGTAAGGAACGCTTTCCTCTGGTACGAGAAGCAACACCAGGGACATACGAGTGTGCTTTCTCAGGGAGATGGACATCAGTAACTTCAATCTCATTCCCAGCATCCTCAGAGAGACCCTTCTCCTTAGGCAACTCTGTCTCCTCATCCTGAGACATATCCTTGTTGCTCGAAGTTTGGTCACCCTCAGAGACAGCATCCACCTTAGTAGGTGCGGAGTCCTCTTTTTCAGGAGTTTCTTGGGTTTCCTCCAGAAGGTCACCCGATTTTTCAACATCAGGGAGAGTTTCCTCATCCACCGATTTTCCAGACTTGTCATGCACAACAGCATCGGCCTTGGCCGGAGAGATTTTGTCAGTGGAACTGACCTTCACGCTAACGGAGGGCTCCTTGGAGACTTTGACAGGAGTTGTCTTAGCCTTCCCAGCGGTGCCGACCTTAGTAGGTGCCGGAGCAACCAGCGATTGAGCAGGTGTCTCCCCCTTAGAAACAGGGGCTTGTTCCTCAGAGCGAGAAACCTTTGATGTTGTGGCCGCAGCCCTGGACCGTTTCTTGGGGGTTGCCTTCCCCTTGGCGGACATTGCCGATTTTGGTGCCATGGTTGATGGGAGTCGAGAGATTTTTAGGGTTTTGAGAGAAGAATGGGTTTTGAGAGAAAGTGGGTAAGAATGAGGATGTTTCGATTTGTTGTTTAAAAGGAAAAGAGCGGTTGATGTATTTGGAAATTTTTTTTTTTTTTTTATTTTAGAAAGTGGAGAACGTGGAGGAGATGGGATTTAAATCACCCATATTTTGGCAACAAATAATTCTCTACCAAGAGAGAAGATATTCTTATACGTTTTATCTTATGAGTGAGGATTGCAAATTCCTAACTCATTCCGTAGATAGTTAAACCTCTCCTTATCAAGTGGTTTAGTAAAAATATCAGCAAGCTGTTGCTCAGTATTAATGTACTGAATATCAACATTGCCATTTTGCACATTGTCCCGAAGAAAATGGTGTCTCAACTCAATATGCTTAGATCTTGAGTGATAGACAGGATTTCGTGATAAATTAATTGCACTTGTGTTGTCACACATTATTGGAATACTATTAAAATGAAGATCGTAATCTTCAAGTTGTTGCCGCATCCAGAGCAACTGGGCACAGCAACTAGCTGCTGCGACATATTCTGCCTCTGCTGTAGATAAAGCAACCGATGTCTGCTTTTTAGAGAACCAGGAAATCAACATATTTCCTAGTAATTGACAAGTACCAGATGTACTTTTTCTATCAATGCGACATCCAGCATAGTCGGCATCTGAATATCCAATAGGATCCAGCAATGATCCTCTGGGATACCATAGGCCTAAGCTAACAGTTCCTGTGAGGTATCGAAAGATCCTCTTAACTGCAGCAAGATGTGACTCTTTTGGAGCAGATTGATATCTAGCGCATAAGCATACGCTGAACATGATATCAGGTCTCGAAGCAGTAAGATAGAGTAATGATCCTATCATGCTCCTATATAATTTGGAATCAACTTCCTTTCCATCCTCATCTTTCTCAATTTTGGTATTACTACCAATCGGAATTGACAGAGGTTTAGCATTCTCAAGATTAAATTTCTTGAGCAACTGTTTGCTGTATTTTTCTTGGTGGATAAAATTCCATCTTTGGATTGTTTGATTTGAAGTCCAAGAAAGAACGTTAGTTCTCCCATGAGACTCATTTCAAATTCTCCTTTCATTAGATCAGAGAATTCGGTACATAATTTTTCATTAGTTGAACCAAATATAATGTCATCGACATATATTTGAGCAACTAAAAGATCAGCATCATGTTTCTTAAGAAACAAGGTTGTATCTATTTTTCCACGCTTGTATCCTTTCTCGATGAGAAAAGAACTAAGCTTTTCGTACCATGCTCTTGGTGCTTGCTTAAGCCCATACAAGGCTTTAGAAAGCTTATAAACATGATTACGATACTTTGGGTCGGTGAATCCAGGAGGTTGTTCAACATACACTTCCTCTTTTAGATCACCATTAAGGAATGCACTTTTCACATCCATTTGAAATAACTTAAAGTCATTATAGCAAGCATACGCTAAGAGTAGACGTATTGCCTCAAGACGTGCTACAGGAGCAAACGTCTCATCATAATCTATACCCTCTTCTTGAGAGTAACCTTTTGCTACAAGTCTAGCTTTGTTTCTTACAACATTTCCAGACTCATCAAGTTTATTCCGATAAACCCATTTTGTTCCAATAATGGAGCGATCATTGGGTCTAGGTACTAAACTCCAAACTTTGTTTCTCTCAAATTGGTTCAATTCCTCTTGCATTGCAAGAATCCAATTGGGGTCATCAAGCGCATCATCAATGCCTTGAGGTTCATCTTGAGAGATAAAAGCAGAGTGTTCACAGTACAGACTTGCTGTATGTCGAGTTCGCACTCCTGTGTGCAATGATCCTATTACTTGGTTAATAGGATGTCTTTTCTTATATAAAGAAGGAACACGATCCTCTATTTGTATATCCTGGAAGCCACCAGAAGCATTTTCAGTAAGTGCAGTAGGCACTTGCTGTACATCTGCTACAGTGTTTCCGTTAGGATTATGTTCAGCAATCGTTTGCTGTGATGTTTCGTTTGATACTGTTGTTGAGGATTGTGCTGCTGCATCCACAGCAACTTCCTCCTGTGTCGGAGAATCATCAACCTTGACATTGATAGACTCTTCAACAGTTAGAGTTCTTTTATTAAAAACTCTATATGCTTTGCTCGTTAGGGAATATCCTAAGAATATGCCCTCATCAGATCGAGCATCAAACTTTCCGACACCATCTTTGATGGGTCTCAAGATATAACACTTGCTTCCAAATGGATGAAAGTATGAGATATTAGGCTTTCTGCCTTTATATAACTCATAAGGAGTTTTACCTAATGAGTGTCTCAAATGAATACGATTTGAGATGTAGCATGCTGTGCTTACAGCTTCAGCCCAAAGATTTTTAGCAACCTCACTTTCCAGCAACATGGTTCTCGCCATGTCTTGTAAGGTTCGATTCTTTCGCTCTACAACTCCATTTTGCTGTGGAGTGTATGGAGCAGAGAAATTATGATTAATACCATATTCTTCACAAAATGAAGCAAAGTCATGGTTTTCAAATTCGGTACCATGATCCGTTCTTATACTTCGTAAAGAAACACCTTTCTCATTTTGAAGTTGTTTGACTAACGTTTCAAAGGTTGCAAACGCATCACTCTTGTGGGCTAAGAATTTAACCCAAGTGAATCTGGAGAAGTCATCTACCACAACTAATCCATAACGTTTACCTCCAAGACTTTGAGTTCTTGTTGGACCAAATAAGTCCATATGAAGTAATTCAAGCGGAGTCTTGCTTGAAATCATATTCTTGCTTTTAAAAGATACCTTTGTTTGTTTGCCAATAGCACAAGCATTACATATCTTGTTATTGTCAAACTTGATTTTAGGTAATCCCTTAATAGCATCTTTTCTGGCTAGTTTGGACAACAAGTCATAGTTTGCGTGTCCCAACCTTCGGTGCCAAAGAGTTGCTTCGTCCTTAATGGATATGAGACAATTTTCTCCAGCGGAGATGTTCTTAAAAGACAGGATATAGATGTTTTTCTTGCGTTCACCAATGAAACACGTAACATCATCCCGTGAAACAGTACATGTTTTCTCATCGAAGGCAACATGATAGCCCTTATCACACAATTGACTAATACTAATCAAATTGTGCTGGAGTCCTTTGACATAAAGAACTCCTTCAATGGTGAGGGAGTCAGAACAGCAAATGGTTCCTGTTCCTTTAACCATCCCTTTTCCATTATCACCAAAAGTGACAGCACCACCATCCTGGAAAACCAGTGTGGAGAATAAGGAGACATCTCCTGACATGTGCCTCGAACAGCCACTATCTAAGTACCATACATGGTCCTTAGCGATGGACTTGAAGCATCCCTTCTCAGTTTCAGCATCAGTTTGCGCCATATAGCAGATGTGTGCTGTTTCGTCATCCTGATCTGATTCCTCATCACTATCACTCCAAGATGCCATCATGGCATTTTTCTTGTATTTTGAAGATTTGCCCTTCTCATTCAAAAGTGGGCAATCTGGTCGCATATGACCAGGTTTGTTGCACTCATAGCATACACCACCTTTACTTTGGTGTGGTTTAGTATTCTTCTTTTTAATATCTCGCTTTCCCTTAAAGCGATTTTTGCGAAGATACCTTTTGAATTTCCTTGCCATCAAGGAGACTTCATCCTCAGAATCAGATGAAGATTCATCCTCAGATTCATCGGACATTTCGACATTTCCCTTAAATGCAACAGCATTGGATTTCTTTTCTTCAGCAAACTTGTTCTCATTCTCATAAGCGACAAGAGAACCAAGTAGCTGTTGAAGACTTAAGCTCGTTAAGTCCTTTGCTTCTTCGATTGCCGTTTTCTTGGCTTCCCAAGTTTTAGGCAAAGAGCGAAGTATCTTTCTGACCAACTCAGAATTAGAAATAGTTTTGCCAAGTGATTCCATGGCATTAGTGATTTCGGTGAGTCTATCAAACATTTGATTTATTGACTCATCCTTTTTCATCTTGAATGCTTCGTATTGAGTTACTAATGCATTCACTTTGGATTCCTTGACTTGTTTTGTTCCATCATAGATCAAAGCAAGTCTATCCCATATTTCTTTCGCCGTCTTACAAGTAGAGACGCGATTGAATTCGTTTCCAGCAAGAGCACACACTAAATAGTGCCTTGCTTTAGTATTGAGAGAAATAGTTCTCTTCCTTTCATTTTCATGCCGAATGTCGTTCGGATTAGGTGGAGGAACTATTAGATCTCCTTCCATAATAATATGCCAGCAATCGGCTTGTTTTGCTCCAATGAACAACTCCATTCTCATTTTCCAATATGAGAAGTGTCGTCCTGTAAAGAGCGGTGGACGTTCGGTCGAATGACCATCAGTCAAGAGCATTGACATTCTGTTCAGTACTATGCAGCACCTTACTGTGCTTAATGTAAGACTGTCAGCAACAAGTTGTTTTGGTTCAGGAACAGAGTTCTGTACTAGCAATCACACAGAAAGCTTTCCAGCAAACCTGCTCTGATACCAATTGTTGGATCGTTCAGGAACACTAAGAGGGGGGTGAATTAGTGTTTATAACTTTTTCGCCCTTTCTCAGTGTCAGCGGAAGCGTACTGTATCACAGCAGAACGTTTCTCAGAATGAGAACTGCTTTGCTGTAACCGTTACGACTTAATCGTTGGATTCTCGTACTAGTGTTTACGCGATCGTAAGGGACACAGTAGTTTATAGTGGTTCGGCCTTAATCGACCTACGTCCACTTTCCACCGTAGAGGTGATTCCACTATTTGAAAATAATGGGTGCAAAGAGCCCTTGCACTAGGCGTAAGTTTTTCTCACAAAGTGAGATTTAGAATCCTGTACAACAGATGATCACTCCTGGCAACGGTCAGCTCCTCACACAGTGGACGTCTGCTTGTATCCAGCAGAATGATGCTCACGCTCAGCAGTTGATTGCTCAAAGGATTCGCACACAGCTCGTTGTCGCTTAATATAAACCTGACTATCAAAGCAGAGAGACAACGTTGTGTTAGTATATAAATCCTCACAGATAATTCCTTACAGTGAAGAATGGCTTCTCAGAGAGCAGCCCGTTTCTGCTTCACAGCGAAGGAATGCTTCGGCACTTGTTTGCTCAGAAGAGGATTTCCACAAAGATTTCGTCCCTTCTCCGGATGATCCTGTCTATAAGCGCAAGAGAGACAACCACAAAGTTGATCAAATAGATCACCACAAAGATCACGAAGAGAACAACCACAAAGAGAATCACAAAGAGAACCACAAAGACCACTTAGAAGGTATCCGTCCTACACTCAGTTCGGACGTGCACGGTTACCACAGCCGTGACTCACTGCACTGCACACCCAGTGCCTAGGGTGGAATTTTCCGATCCGTTGGCTTCCACGCAACCTGCTTTACTAACCCTCTGTATCAGGCGTTCAAGACTTCTGCACAGCACCCCTGTGCTCGGGAGGAACTCTTTTCACTCCGGCGGCGTTCCCACCTCCTGCTCTACCCTGCAGGCACGAGACTTCTGGCGCGCACCCGCAAGTGCGTGTCTAACTGCTCAAACTCCGTAGGCTCGAGACTTCCCTGCGAAAAGGCACGACAAGAACGGCTTCTTGCCGATGGGTCAGCAACCGGTTACTGCAATCAGCACAGGTATTCACTTAGCTTCCCTCAGACGATTCGCCGGCTGCTCGTTGAACGCACCGAGGACACCTAGTCCCTCTCACGACGATCAAGGAATCTGAACTCAGCCCCTTGACACCCTCGCACGCAGTTTGCGAGCAATAAGAACCAGGAGACACTTAGCACCTTCCGCTCTCCGTCGACCACTTAGACCACTCAGACCACTCAGCCACTCAGCCCACTTAGAAATCGTTCGAAAACGTTATTGGATTATCTGAGGGTCGTCTGGTATAAAAAGAAACGAAACAAATAATCGATTTCCCAAAAACGAATAATTTGTTTCCTAAAATCAGAATACAGGAAGCTGTAATCGTGGATCAGCAACAGGATGCTCAACGGTCATAATGACCAAGAAGGGAAGGAAATCTTTGATGATATTCCTTGCACGTATAATCTTATCAGATTAAATGATTATCAGAATCAGATATTTAATCATTAAATATAATTAGACTGCAATAAGCAAATCTGGAATAATAATTATTCTTTCATCAGCGCAATAACGCAGAATAGTTTTGCTGTAATGCAGCAAGGTCTTTCTTAAGTGTAACGACACATTGCTTAGGTTACAGCGTAACATTGCTGCAGGATAACATTGCTGCAGGATATCCAAGAAATATTTTGTTTCCAAAATTAAACTTGGAAAGCTAATCTCGTAATATTTAGATGCCTAAATATTATAAATGAGATCAATGAGCCAGATTAAATGAACGTGGACACTCAGATAAATATTCTGAATTAGTCCGAAATAAATCATGGATATTAAAGAATATGTTTCCATATTTTTAATATTTATGCGCAATATCACAGTACCGCTTAACTGTAACGCAGCAATCTGTAACTGTTACTTGCTGTGGTCCAGCAACACAGTTCTCAAGCTCATCACTAAGAATAAGCGAAGTGTTTCAGCAATTATCTTCTCAAGCTCATCATCAAAACCAAGACTAACAACTTCCTCTCAAAAGGACCCGAGCCGGACCAGAACGAGCAGCGGGGGACTGACTGGAGGGGGACGGAGGTGAAAAGCTGGGAGCTCTGAGACGAGGACGCCTTATCATAGGCCTGGCCACTGTGGAGGAGGTAGCAGGGGTCGTTGAGGGAGGTGGAGAGAAGGGAGGAGGCGTTGGCGCTGACGGAAGCCCCAGAGATGGAGCTGAAGGCGGCGATGCTGTCGTCGGAGGAGAGCAAAGAATGGGAGGTGATGGTGTTCTCGGAGGAGGAGACAGGGTAGGCTTCGAGGGAGCGTACGTAGCAGAAGGAGAGGCCGAGGCTGAGGCCGTCGTAGGGGGCGGCACGGAGAAGCAGCGGCGGAGGAGGGTGATGCCGTTGCCCATGCAATGCAAGTCAGCAGAGGAAACCGAAAAGCCTCCTCCTTTGAAGTGATGATCGATCTTTTCAAGACAGCCCAAGGTTTCCTCGCCCTCCCATTGCTATGCACGCGCGTTTACTTCCATAATTAAACACCCTCATAATTTTTATATATAATTTTAGTTATGCATCAAGTTTCCATTTGTGCCTGTTACATAAATACAATAGTTATGTTATAAATTTGCATTTTTATTATTAGATAACAGAGGAGGGGTTGGGTTGAGTTGAAGTAGTTGAGTTGAGTTACGATGGAAGGAGTTGACTTTTTGAGATGGTCTCCTCCTCCTCTTCCCGCGTGTTGTCCTCTTTGTAACATGATATTTCAATTAGTAATGATCTTTTGTCCGTGTGTCATTTTAAGAGAGGACAAGGGATTACGAAAGCAATATTAATATTACACACACATCCATGAGCATCGATGGAGGGTGTGAACGTGGGGTACTTCTGTTAATGGATACAATGATGCCTTCGGGATAATAGTAGTAGTAGTAGCAGGATGGGGTTCAAGTTGATGTTTAGGGAGTAAAGGAATGATAGGGAATGAGAGAACCCACCTCGTTTTTGTCCGGTACATTTTGGAAAGTGTCCAAGTTGCTGCCAGGATTGGATATTCTAGCACAGCTGGAATTCCGTTGAACTTACATACTGGGATTTATATTTGAATATGTTTAATATTACAAAATATCGAATCTTGATTAAATCCAAAAAACCTAAACTCAAACCACATTGAAAATAAAAAAAGAGTCTGATCTACGAGATTTGTACATGGTTTCACTATCTCGTTCCTTGTAAAACATTGAGGTTTGTACAAATATAAGATTAATTTAAACAAATCGTCATCTATAGTAATTTTTTTAACAATTATTTTTCAAAACCCAATTTTTTTATAAAAAATAAAGTCATGTTTAAATCTAGTCTCTGTTTAAAAAAAACTAAAATCGTACCAGTATCCAAATCATTTTCCCCTATTAGTGTACAAACTAAAGACTTGTTAGATTATTAATGCCTTATAAGTACAACAAAAATAATAAAAAGAATAATAATATATTTGTGGTTTTAAAATAAAAAGGAGGTGATTTGATTGGGTCGTGGTGGTCGCGGGTTCCTCAAAAAGTGATCCCTCTCACGTATGATATAAACCGACGACACCCTTTTTTCATTGCCCTTCATCCTCATGCATTGCATGTCTTCCCCTTCCACCTCCTGTTCTTCCTCGACCCCCCCCCCCCCTCCCTTCCCGATCAAATCTACCCGCCCCCCCCCCCCCGGTCGGTCCCGCTACGAATCTTGGCGCGGCACAAGGCATCGCCGATCAAGACCATCGCGTACTTCCCCTATCTCTCTCTCTCTCGCGTCTCCAATTGATTTGTCTTGTCTTTTATGATGTGTTCGAGGAAAACAAATAAGAAGAAGAAGAAGAAGAAACCTAACGTGATCCGAGTTACGTTCGCATTGGGAATCAGTTTCGGGATTTGATTTTCTTAAGTTAATTGCGTTTGGTTTCTGATCCGATCATTTGGCCGTGATTTGTTGAAGCAAGGTTTTGTTATGTCTTGTTGGTTTGTGAATCCCGACTTTTTTTTTCCCAGTAAATAGGCACGAGGGTTCGCTGATGAATCATCCAGGTGTGATTGCTTGAGAAGTGGGAGGGGGAGAGGGGATAATACAGATGGGGAAGCATGAGCGTGCGAGCTCGCTCGTCCACGCGAATAGCTCGTCCATCCCGCCGGATGAGAGGTATAGGAGACGTATGTGGGGCTTATTCCACATCCTTAACTACCATCAATGGCGTTCCATCAAGAGGCGGCTTCAATCTAAGAGACACGGTTCCGACAAGCATTCTACTGGTACATATATTCCAGCAGAAAAGTTTCTCTTTGTCTCCGAGATGCTAAGAGAATGTTTTAATTTCAGGAAAAGGTGATCCCGGAAGCGGTTCAGTGGCTGGACTATCCGAAAAGCACACAAGGTTTGCCGAAGACAGTGAAGAAAGCTCGTTGGTGAGTTTGTCTTCTCTTAGCTGGTTTGGCATTGGGTTCTCGGAAAGTCACGAGTATTTAGAGTGTCAGCATGATTTCTGGCAGAACCATAGCACGAAAAGAGAGCCTGGTAGAGCAGGCTCCAAGAACTCCATGAGGCTTCGAATAAGATCCCTTATCCCAGATGATAAGTTCAGGCACAAGGGACGACACCATCGTACATCGACAGCCCCCGGCCCTTTACAATCCATTCGAACAAACACGGATTCTTCTCATGAACCAGCGATTGATGTGAGCCCTACGACTCTCCTGAAGCACAGCAGCAGCGAGCATTCTGCGTTGAATGAGGCAGAAGCACCGTCGACGAGTAAAACACCTCCAGATGGTTGTATTGATCAACACGACGTCGATACCCCTGAGAAGCGACAGATATCAAGTGTGAGAAACAGCGTGGAAAACCCGGAGC
Organism: Melastoma dodecandrum; assembly: GCA_029817715.1. NCBI lineage: Eukaryota > Viridiplantae > Streptophyta > Magnoliopsida > Myrtales > Melastomataceae > Melastoma > Melastoma dodecandrum. The sequence continues at coordinate 52,864 of JARUPY010000456.1, read as the reverse complement.
AACTCATCGATTTACAGAGTCCGGATTACCAATCAATGAATTCCATCAACAACCTCGATGTGGTTGAAGGAATAAACAAGGAACTGCTTCTCAAATTCATTCGTGATGCCGGAGCTTTTTCGGCTCAGCAGAGAAAGGAACATAAGCAAAAGGGGAGATTCCAGAGGTCGGGTACATTCCCACTTCCAGGTCTACATACTGGAAATGTTGGTGAGGAAAACCTGCCTTCACATGAGGAGGGAGCGCGGCCTCCAGGTCCAGAAGAAAGGAACTCACAGGATGGAAATCAGGCGACTTCTCTTGTGGAAGCAGAGGCTTCAGGAGATGTTCATAGAGAGAGAGACCCAGATGTGGAAGATGACGTGCCACATTGCAATACAAACAGGACTGCTTATGCTCCTGTAGTTGTTGGGAATGGTAGGAACCATGGTAAGAATCAAGCGGTCAGTAAGCACTTAAAGGCATTCAAACGGAAGATCCAACACGCGATGAAGGTAAACAGGAAGGAGAAGAATCGTATTGCCATGGATGGGATCCTTCATCGTGTACCCGGTGATAAGGAGTTCTCTGGAGAGCTGATGGAGGAGATGATCCGGAAGTGGAAGGAGGCAACCGTTGGCCGATCTGATCCTGCTGGCCAAGATGACAATAAGCATTCCTCAACTTTGGGGCCACGTGGCGTGGCAAGGACACCTTCTTTGGAAGCATCATTGCACAAGTACGCGCAGCTATTCGAATCTAGTTTCGGAGCAGAAGCCAAATGTCAAGGTTCTTCAATGGTTCCTGCAAGCTGTCCCCATAATGTGAAGAAACTGGGGAGAATCGCTTCTTCACCAGATATTAAATTCTACAGTCCTAATGTCGATATTGATCCTGAAACTCTTTCTGTGAAGAAGCCTGTAGAGGTTAGCGAAGTCGATGATGATGCCACGGTCAAAGAAGAATGTAGCAGCCTAATCCCAGATGTCGGTTCGGAGAGCCAGCCACTTTTGCCAGCCAGCCAAGAGACAGTTCTTGATGAATGGGGTGATGCTGCAATACTCCCTAAAACTCTTTCCATGAAGAAGACTGTAGAGGTTACCAAAGTCGACGATAATGTCACAGTTGAAGAAGAATGTAGCAGCCTAATCCCTGATGCTGGTACAGAGAGCCAGCCATTTGTGCCCGCCAGCAAGGAGATGGTTCTATATGAACTGGGTAATGTTGTCATACACCCCATGGAAACTAATGATGAGGTAGAAGTGTCCACGTCCAAGGAGAATTTGGATGAAAACGAGTCATCTGGTGCCCTCGAGCATGAACTATTTGAGTTGCCTGCTGCTCATGATGAACTCTCCTTGGAGCACGAACACTCACGTGGGAGCTCTTTGTTTGATATCCTGCAAGATGATACAGGTCCCCGCCCCCCATAAATTCTACGCAGTTTCCTTCATATCAGTTGCTGTTTTCGACAGTGTTGAACATCAAAAGATGATCAACTCCTGCATTTACAGCTTTATGCAGTCTCATATTTGTTCTGCATTTCTTTGTCTGCCACAGAAGAAATCGGCACTGACTTACAATATCTGGAGGAGCGAAAGACCTCGGGGATCGACGCTAAGTTAGATTACATTGAGCGAGAAATTTCTAGCAAGGAATTGGAGGAATTCATCGATGCCCAAATCCATTTGAAGGACAGGGATTTCTTCAACTACGTAAGGGATGTGCTGGAGATATCAGGATTAAGCGGGAAGGGATCACTGGGGTCATTGCATCCCAACAACCAGCCGCTTGACCGTGCGATTTACGACGAAGTCGAGGATATCTGGATGCACGAACCCGGCAGCAGCAAGAACGATGAAGGCAGTGGGAACTACGATCACGTGGTGCTGTTTGACTTGATCAACGAGGTGCTCTTCAAAATATATGAGAGGTCATTCACGTATTACCCGAAGACTCTGTCGACGCTCTGCCGGATACATCGAATGCCGGGGGGACACCGGGTTCTGGAGGAAGTATGGACGACCATAAGCCATTACATGAGCATCGAGGCCAGTCTGGACCAGACGATGGATTACGTGACATGTAAGGATCTGGAGAAGCAAGACAACTGGATGAACCTGCAGTGCGACAGCGAGGGGGTCGGGATCGAGCTCGAGGACATGATCCTGGATGACCTCCTGGATGAAATGATCTTCGAATGAGCCACCTTAGTACACAGTTTTGACAGTAGTAGAAGGATCAAACAGAAGAGAATCTGGCGGTGGTAAGAAGTCGTGACGGGAGAGCAGCGGAGCACCGTATGTGATTGCAACTTTCGCATCCTACTGTTCTTGATCGGTAGCCGTTACGGAACCACGTCAAGATATGCTAGAAATATTTGGCGGGGAATAGAGAGAGACGTTTCAACGTCTACTTTTAAATGTATTAGAAAAGGTGAGTCGGTCAAGTCAGCATTTTCTTTTATTATTAAAAAAAAACTCTCAATTATTATTACATAACGGGCGAGGATTCTAAGACCGTCCTTTTTCTTTCCTTCCCTTGCACACTCCTCTCCTGTGTCGTTATCGGGTCATTGGCGGTTGTCGATGAGCTCCCGACTTTAATTCCCGCCACTTCCCCCTCCCTTCCCTCTGCCTCGCCGATTCGTATCCCCTCCCTCTCTCGATAGCAACGATTATATCTCTCCACTCGCTGTCGGATTATCCTCCTCCTCCTTCTCCCGATGTTCTCTCTCTTTCTAGCCTCTTCTCGGTCGTGCGATTCGGTGTTGACCTCTTAAAAGTAAACCCTAGCGGGAATCTCTTCTTCTTCTTCCTCCTCTGATTCGACTATTTGCTCGTTGGATTTTGTATTGCGCGAATCGATTGCTTGTTGTTGTATTGCGCGAGATCTGGGCCCTTTTGGGTTCCCTTTTTTGACCGTTGGAAGTTCCCACGGTTTTTTATTTCTTTATCCAAAGGTTCTATCTGGTTTGGTTTAATCATTTGGGTGTGCCGATTGATATTGCTGCTGAATGAGTGAGGCCATCTTTGTTTTTACTTGTTTTCGGGGGATCCGCTGATTGTGGTTTCTTGTTTGTAGGAGGTGGGTTTGCGCTGTTTTTCTTTTTTCCTGTTTTTGGCGATCGAGATGACGGTGGAGGTGGAGAAGGGGATGGAAGAGTTGAGGGTCGAGGAGCCTTGTCTCGAGAACAAGCAATCAGCAGCCAGTTCGGGCTCCTCCATGTGCGACGGCAGCGGCTATGTGAACGCCGAGTCTCCTGCCATTTCTAGTCCAGCTGTTGGTTCGTCTTCTCATCGGTATCTGCTCATATCTTTTATGTTTTTATGGACGATGCAAATAGGATTTGAGTGGGTTGATTTAGAATTTTGCGACTTCGGTGCAACCTTTCACTTGCAGGAGGACTACTGGGCCGATTAGGCGAGCAAAGGGTGGTTGGACACCTGAGGAGGTATCTGTTCTCTGCGTTTCCTTGATTGCTGCATCTTCTTATACGCCGTTTTTCATTTTTTAAGGCTTAATTGTTCATTCCCCTCCTGTCCGTTGCAGGATGAAACTTTGAGAAGTGCAGTTGCAGCTCATAATGGAAAAAGTTGGAAGAGAATTGGTATTATATCTTCCCTCAGTTTTACTATTTTGTCTGTTTGAATTTCTTTTACTCGCAATCAACTATTATTTTAGCCTTGTGAATTTGTACTTGTTTGCTTTACACAAAGCCTTTGGGTCGTGGCCCATAATAAGTTGATGCAATGTGCTTTATTCTAGTTTCCTATTATTGAATTGTTGATACAAGCTCATCGCCATTTTCCTTATCCTGTGAGAATTAAATAAGGGTTTGGGTTTTCACCATGCCGTGATTCAAATACTTTTTGTTAGGTAATTGCATTTTAATTATAGAGCAATTTTTATTTCATCTAGATGACATTCTGCGCATGATCCAGTTACTTATTTTTTCCCTCATTTAATATGCCTGACTGGTGATCTTTTGGCAGCTGAACATTTCCCTGACAGGACAGAGGTGCAGTGTTTGCATCGCTGGCAAAAGGTTCTGAACCCTGATCTTGTGAAAGGACCTTGGATCCAAGAGGTAGAGATTTTGTCTGGTTCTTTATCCAGTATCTGAGGGTTATGTACCACTAACTCTCTTCTGGTTGGCTGACTTTTAGGAAGATGATAAAATCATGGAATTGGTGGCAAAATATGGCCCAACAAAGTGGTCTCTCATAGCAAAATCTTTGCCTGGCCGTATAGGAAAACAGTGTAGAGAGAGGTAGGTTCCAGAATCTCCATCTGGAGTTGTCAATGTTTTTTTATGGTTGAATAGTGTCAAATCGTAGGTTGCTTTCCCTCATAGTAGTTTTATTTGCCTTTCATCCTTTCTTAAGCTCCTGTGTGAGTGGCTGATTAAAACTCCATTTTGGATGCACAAGCTCTGAGTTAATTTTGATGGGAGCTGAGGTAGTTTTTGGTACCGTAGTTTTAATTCCTCTTGATATGCAGATGGCACAATCACTTGAATCCAGATATCAAGAAGGATGCATGGACGTTGGAAGAGGAGCTTGCCCTAATGAATGCCCATCGAATGTATGGGAATAAATGGGCCGAAATTGCTAGAGTATTGCCTGGAAGGTTAGCATTTATTGAAATATCAGACTCCAAAAGTACACTGTTTAATAGGCACGTGAAATAATGCCTCCCTTCTTCCCTCAATTATCTTCTTGGACAGAGTTAAAATGATTGATAATAAGAGAATTTAACGGACATGTGGTACATTTCCCCCATTATTTCCATATTGTGGATCTTACAATAATCAAAATATCCTTACTAGGTTTTTGTCGGGCATTCTGCTGGATATTGCATATAGTTTTATCCTACTGCAATGATATCCAGTTCCAGTGGAAATGAATTGATATCAGCTTTATCTGTAGTCACTGCATGCTAATACATGTTCCTCTTACTACCAGGACTGACAATTCCATAAAAAATCATTGGAATAGTTCTTTGAAGAAAAAGTTGGACTTTTATTTGGCTACCGGAAACCTCCCACCCATTTCGAAATTTGGTGTACCTAGCAACTCCAAGGAAACTAGCGAGCAGAATTTGAGCAAACGGGGTCTTGCTTGTGATCAAGCATCCAAATTAGACACCCCACATTTGATGAAAGTGGCAGTTGCAGTTCAGATGGAAGGAGATAAAAGGGACTACTCAGGGCTGACCATTCTACTGCGAGAAGGATATGAGTCCTCAAGCTTTCAGCCTTCTTGCTCTGCTGAATCTGGAAGTGTCGAGGTCAAATCTAGGACAGACTCTGCAGCTGCTTCAGAGATTACAGAATCAGTTAAGGATAATGAGATTGGAACACCCTCATTAAATGAAGCTGTAGCAAATGGTTCTTTGCGCCATGAGCCACCTTCCTTGGGAAGGTGCATTCAGCGACATCAAGAACTATTGGATGGACCTTTTAGTCAACAGCCAAATAAGTACGGTCATTTGGATTCTCCTATGAGTTTATCTACTCCAGCTGCAGCTAAGCAAAACGATTCTTCTATGCCAAGTCCAGAATATATTCTTAGACTTGCTGCTGAGAGCTTTCCTAATACCCCGTCCATATTGAGGAAAAGAAAGACCCAAGCCCCAAGACATATTTCACCAAGTAAAACCTACAAATTAGATGATAAGACCATTATGGACGACAGTTCCAGTTGTCCAGATCAAAGAAGTAATGCTCATTCGGATGAAACGGGGTCTCCAGATACCATCACATTGGCTAGTCCTGGTCAGCTAGAAAATGGCTCAGCCTTTTCAAGTGGCGGTCCTTTAAATGCATCTCCTCCTTATCGGCTGAAATACAAAAGATCTGGTCTTTTTAAGTCTTTGGAGAAACAGCTTGATTTCTCTTTGGGAAAGTTGAATTTTGATGCTGATACCAACACTGGGGTTATACCCGTAGAAGGAAGTGGTCCTGGTCTGGAAGATGTGTCTCCTCTTGGGACAAATATCCCTGCCTCTAAGGAGTGGCAAGTGTAAGTACCTATTAATTACTCGGTGTTTTCTTTTTATATTTGCTACTAATGAGGACACATCAGAAACAACATGAACAGCTATTTCATGTTTCACTAATTGTTCTCGTTTCTGATGTGTCCTCATTATGTTGGCCTTTTAACATCTTTCCGAGGTTGTTGTCGTGGTCATCTTTGCTAAAATGAACATTTTAGGATCGATGTGTACTTAGAGGAAAATGCAAGTAAATATATATCATTTAGTTGGCTTGTAAAATATGACAACTTAAGTGTTTAAATTGGCGAACTCTTGAAGTAAATTTTATTGACATAATGTTTTACCTATGTGTTGATTCATTTGTGATATTGAGACCTCAGTAATGTGCATGAGGTGCCAATCGGTTCATCAAGGCCAATTGTAGCAGCAGTTTGTAGTTTCAAGCTGTAGAATATCAAAATTGATCTTCATCTGATCAGTTACCAGTTGATCAAAATTGATCTTCATCTTGACGTTCTTGTAACTGCTCTGCAAAATCAGAAGGATAACACTATCTCCCCTTATTGATTGTGTTTGCATGTTGATAATAAGTTCCCTGTTATAGCAAAACTGAAACTTAACATATCGTTGTCATATAAATCCCGAGGGACGATAAAATGGCAGAAACATTGCATGTGCAATAGCAATTAGAACAGACTATGAACTGGCTGTGCATGTGATCATCCTCTTTGAAATTACTACTTAATGCTTTGGTGGGGATAATGAACCAATGAGCATTCCCTTGTCTAGGCCATCGTCACTTGATTGTTGAAGCTGTACTTTGCCCTCGCTCTTTACTCTCTTTAATGACATTGATGTTTGACTAACACTGTATAATGTCCCATTTGCAAACACAGGGAATGATTAGCAAGCCACTATTCTGCCCCTGAAGAGGAAAGCCAATTATTGGAACAGGCCACAACAGAAGTGCAATTAGTGACATGCGACGATGTTCCATGAGAACTTCCAATTCATGAAGTCCCTTCAATTGTTTGACTTCTCTGCAGCATCTGCTGCAAGAATTGTGGAAGTGCTGGGTGGAGACAGAAGAATGAACATCTGCACCGTCTTTGTACAGTAATTATTTATAAAGGAAAGGGATGTTCCTGCAATAAGAAGAGAGCTCAATGCAGGAACTGGTAGTTTTTTAGATATTGGGAGCAGCTGAAGTGATACAATCAGGAAGTGGTTATTAGATTATTTTAAATTCAATTACAATTATTCTTTAGGCATCCTGTTCCTTTGAATTATGGAGCGAGTCCCCGGGACAAGAAAGTTATCGGTGTACCTACAATTTGCAGATGACCGTCAGTGTTTTGCACATGCCTATACAATGTCACTTATTAATGCATCAAAGCTACTAAATATGATGCCTCTGATGAAAGGTCCACAAAAGCTGGTATTTGTCAGGCGGAAATGTCCAACCATTTGAAACAAGCTACTAATTCTGACTTAAGAGTTGTACGCGCATTGTTCGACATGAAACATCATGAATGGGTTGTGTTCTGTTGTAGATCTTGGCATCTTGTGTATAGCGAACCTCTATTTCTGTATATCCACTTCCAGCAAGGAATCCGGGATGGACTTCGCCAGGGATACTAATCCGGCACTGTGGAGAACTCCAATGGCTTCCATCTGCCAGGAGAGATTGAATAAAACCATGAGATCATGACCGTAGAATCCTCACCTCAATTACCCAACACTTATCTCCTAGAAAAAACATGACAGATTCAGATAAGATGTGGCAAATAAAGTAGCATTACGAGAACTTGAAAGACAAGATTAATAGGAAAATGTGCACATAACCATGTAAGGAAAAAACTGATATAACCAACAGCTGCTGCAGTCCCAGGAAAATAACAGCTTCAAGAACCAACCGACCTTCCTTCTTCAAGAGGGAGGAGCTCCTCTGCATATGTCAATAAAGTGATATATCACTCGTTCGTCCGGAACCAACGCAATGCAGGGAACCAACGCAATGCAGGGAACCCAGACATGAGTACAGAAAGGAAAAGTAAGAAACCGGATACTGCTTCTAAACAGACAACTCAGATTCGAACGTGCCTGCCTCTACCATACAAATGGAGATGAATGTTACTTAATAACTTCGCAAAATCTTTTACGAAATAAGTCACGTGATTACAGCCGGCGATTACCCAGAAAAGATGGAAACCCCACAAACCTCTTTGCTCACCGGAGAGGAGCAGCAGCCAATTTAACGGTGGGTTTCATTTTACAAATTTTAATAATTATTATTCTATCCCGCGAAATATTTTTTTTCTGAAAAGAAACGTCATTTATGAATGTGGTTTGGTTATCTCAACATACCATTAGTTTATGCACTGACTAGCAATTCTTAGAACAACTCTCACTCCCTGCTCCACATCCTGAGTTACAAACATTATACAAACAAGACCGATCCAAGGAACAAGTAAACACATTCTTTTTGTTTACAATAAAGCTCTTTCTTCGGTCTGAAAGAAAGGGGGAAATCCCCTCTCCATCGTAACCTAAGGCTAAGTACCAACACATTGCAAGAAGATATAAACAGGGTTGCACGGTTTTGATCCGATGGAGGAGAAGCTCCCCCTCATGGAAAGAATCGTAATACTAACGGGAGGGACCTTTAAGCAATCTGCCCAGAAATGGGTGTTGCTTGTTTTCTGTCAATTACAGAGCTGACTACATAAGCTCTGAATCTGAGAGGTCGTCGCACCGGGCAATGTGTACATGCCGGACTTCCCGTCGGCTGAGCATGTCAAGTTCAGCTGGCTCCCCATCTGTTCGGTCTGCAATCAACATGGGAAAGGAACAATTACGGGTCAAGAGCAAGTCATATGCACATGCATATGTGTGGGATAATGAACAAGCGGGAGAAGAAAGTACCAGGCAGGAGGCGGGGCTTGTTTTGCAGCTCCATTTAGAAGTAGGAACACAAGATAAGTAATGGCACCATTTACAATAATTGTTAGCGTTCACCCCCCGTAGAACCATTATCATTCCCGCAGTTAACCTGTAATGTAGACATGTAAATATCAGGATTCATATGCATCTTTAAACTAATTGTTCGTTTAAAGTTAGTGGACCTTAACCTTCATTCAAATAATTCCCCCACAGCAGTCAATCAAAAGATCAAGATGACATCGAAACAATGAAAGCCTCCAACCAAACACCATACTGGAAACAGATGAAACTCACCAAGCAATGAGGATGATCAGAGAAATAATCCACAACATGAGCTGGTACTTCTTAAATTTGGATGCGACAGAAGAAGAGAGATGGCCTGCGGGAGCGTGTCTCTGGGTAATCCAGCCAAACTGAGGTCGGATGAGAAATACAAATCCCAAGAGAAAACCAGTGATGAATCCTCCAATATGAGCAAAGTTGTCCACGTGTGGGAAAATTCCAACCGCCAAGTTGATTAAAATGATGGCCAAGAGAGTCACCAGTGTTGCTATCTGAAGACAAGTATCGAAGTAGGAAGCCGGCCATCAAGTTCAGCCAGTGGCTATGAAACTAGTTCGTATTGACATTGAGATAGGGAAATAGAGCACCTTGTTAACGTAAATCGACCAATTAATTATTAACTCGGACAGCATTCCTCCTAATAATCCAAAAACTGCACCAGAAGCCCCCACGGAGATGCTCGACTGTAAAAATAGTGCCGACAACAGACTGCCGCCAACTCCTGATATGATGTATAGCAATCCAATTCGTACTGCAAAACACAAAATAAGAGATCTCCGTAAACAAAAAATAAAAAACCGTTCACGCATGAGTAATCCTCAAATGTACACCTTCATGTTAATGAAGAAAGGGTGGTTAATACCTTGTAGCCACCAACTTAATGCTTACATAAGATCTTGTCGGAAATCGAACTAATAATATGAATATCAAAAGGAGGACCTTGTCAAAATTTAATCTACAGCAGAAGGGCAATGAAATGCAAAATCCCAGTTGACAATGAAATGAAGGCTAATGGTTTTGACGTTATTCTTGGGTCATGCACTGAAAAACTAGCGTTGCGGACACGATCGCTAGCAGCATAGGTAGATTATGCCTGCAGCCAAATCTATCACCACGATGGACAGTAATGAAGAATCGCAAAAACTATCTTACTGCCGATCTCAATGTAAGCAGATAATTGGCCAACAAATCAAGAGGCAAGAGAGGTGGCAAGCTCAGAAAGCAGAACGGAAAATGACGTAAATTCCCATAGTCTGGTTTTGCTTGAGGGACTCACCGAATCCAAATTCTTGTTCAAGCCGGATCCCGACGGCTAAGAGGCTCAACATATTGGCCAGGAGGTGGAAGACTCCTCCGTGCAACCAGATGCAGGTGATGAGTAGCCAGACATGGTGCCTGTCCTCAACTTTGCTGACTTCAAGGGCCCCCATTTTGAGAAGCCTGAAGAAGTCGTGACAGTTTTGTATGAGACATTCCGGGGGCACTTTCTAAAAATAGAAACATAGACACATAGTCCGAGGAAAATCAACAAAAAGGTAAAAAAAACAAAAGATGGTGGAAGGAGGGAAGGGCTGACGTGGTAGAGGAAGGGCCGAGGAGGGGGTTCTCCTTGAAGGGCTGGAAGGAGAACCTGCCGAGGAAGCTGGCGATGCAGTTGAGGGAGTTCCTGGGGCAGTCGTTGACGTACATGGTGACGACGAGCATGACGGTGTTGGCGGCTACGAAGGAAGGGACGAGCCAGGGGAACCACTTCCTGAAGTGCTTGACCTCCCTGTACTCGATACGGGGAGGGGGAGGGGTGGGGGTGGCGGTGGAGGTGGGGTGGACGGAGTTGCTGGCCCTCCAGGAGCTCACCCGGACATGAACATCGGAGGGGGATTGAACCCCACCGACTCCCACTGCCATGGATGAATGAATGATTGAAAGGGGGGAAGAAGTGGACCAAAGAGGGGAGGGGGGGGGGGGGGGGGCGAATGGGAATGGTAAGCTTGCCGTTTAATATAGAAAAATAAAGGAGAGGAAGAGGACGTCATTGGAAGGAAGTGGGTGAGCCGATTACCTGAACATACTACGAAAGTTACAGCAGATTTCATTCTGCAACGTGATCCGCTAAGAGACCAAAGCCATTAATCTCTTTTCGGTAATAACTTTTTTGTAATACATGAATTTCAAGTAATTATTATAGAAACCTAATCAAATTCGTTAAAAGTAAAAGTTGTTAATTTCACTTAAGATTTCATTTTGGACGAAATGAAGTAGGGCTGGAAAACAATCGAGCAGCTCGAGAGTCGAGGCTCGCTCAAACTTTCGGGTTTTCGAAATCTTCGAACCGAGAGTTCAAGTAGACTTCAAGCTATGCATATTATCGAATCGATTTCGAGTTGTCGAGCCGATTTTAGGCTAGTCTATATTTAAGACTTGCGTGTCGAACTCGATCTTCTTATAATTAAACTGAGTCGAGCTTGAGCTCGAGCCTAGAATGTCCGATTTCGACTCAATTACTTCTCACCCAAAAGGAAGTAGCCGCTTCCCCAAAATGTGAAATCAAAATGGAAGACGCTAAAGTTGGCCTTTTGGCGTCGTCCAAACTTTCAAGTAAAATCCAAATATCAGAGGTTTGACGACGGGAACGAGAGAGTGAGAAGAAGGCAGCGAAGATAAACTAATAATGAACTCAACACATGCTGTGATTCAAGCAGGAGAATGACGATGTCTGATGATGGGGGTTGAGTGACTGGCCCCGTCTGCGGGAGTTCCGGTCACCAACCACGACCCGGTTCTCCCATTAACATAAAATAGTACTTGATATTTTTGCTTTTGGGGATGAATGGATCATATCCTCCCTTGATCATATCTAAACATTATCATAATTACATATCTATAGACACCCGTCACTGCTACAATTTCTTTCTTTCTTTTCTTAATAATAATAATAATAATAATAATAATAATAATAATCACCGTAATAATACCTACTGTTAGAATATCGAACCGACCCATATGCCGAGCTCATCATACAAGTCCAGCGGAATTCCTCTCTAAAACCAATTGGCTATACAGGGAGTAGTCCACTAGGCTATATATACTAGGCCGGACTCTTTTCTCTATCCGATGTGGGATTGGGTTTGCTATAGCAAACCTTTCAACACGCCCTCTCAAACCCAAGCCCACATATGGGCTTACAAGCCGGCACCCTTTTTTTGATTGAACCGTACCACACACGCGACCCACATATGGGCCCTCGTCGGCACCCTTTTTTTGGGTTGAACTGGTCCACACACACGGGCACCCTTTTTGGGTTGCACCGCACTACACGGGCGACCACATATGGGCCCTCGTCGGCACCCTTTTTTTGGGTTGAACTGGTCCACACACACGGGCACCCTTTTTGGGTTGCACCGCACTACACGGGCGAGGGGGGCCCACAATCGGTTTTTACTGGGCTTAACCTGCTCTGATACCATGTTAGAATATCGAACCGACCCATATGCCGAGCCCAGCATACAAGCCCAGCGGGGTTCCTCTAAAACCAATTGGCTATAGAGGGAGTAGCCCGCTAAGCTATGTATACTAGGCCGGACTCTTTTCTCTATACGACGTGGGATTGGGTTTCCTATAGCAAACCTTTCGACACCTACTAATCTCTTATACGTGTGAGGTGTCTTCACATTCCCACCCCACCTCCACGATTCATTCCACTCTTTCTTTATCCAAGCAGGATACCGCACCATCTCACGTCACTGTGGTAATGGATGGAGACTAAATAACCGGGCTCTGAAGTTGATGAAGACCCCGTGGGCCCTGCGTTCGTGGTTCGGCCTGGCCCCCAGCGAAAATACTTTTTTAAGTCTTTCTTCTCACATGCAATGGATGAGGATGAACGAACAAAACTCGTCTTGCATCGCATTTGGGTTATTATTTCTGACAAATTTATATCATAAAGCTGCAATGCAAAATGTAAAGTCGATAGATTCCAGGCTTAGGAAAAAGGAAGAAAACAAAAAAAAAAAGGAAAAAGCCACCACGAGATTAAAATATATAGGCAGTTTTTGTTCGCGCATAAGGCAGCCCGGAAGCCGGCGCGGTATCATCGGACCACCAACGACACCACGATAAGCACGAACTCAAAGTCCATTGGGCGGCGGCTCCATGGTCCTAGGCATACACCCCATCTGCTCCACCAGCTTCGACAGTCTCAAGTGCTTGACCGCCCACTGCTCCACCAGCTTCTGCTCCTTCGCCTCGGCGTCCCTCCTCAGCCCCGCCAACTGTTCCCTGTACTCTGCCTCTATCTGATCCAGGCACGCTTTCTGCTCTTCCCTCAGAGCGCTGATCTTTGCCTCTATTTCCTCCATCTTCTCCCTCCTCTTGCACGCCTTCTCCGATTCCAACTGCAGCTCCAGCCGCCTCAGCCTCCACGCGGCTTCCTTCTTGTTTGATACCAGCGCACGCTGCCCTTCCTCCAATTCCCTGCAACACTCCATCAGTTCCGACATGAACACGCCGTCACTTGCAGAGGCACCCCCATGAGGGGGCGGCAAGCCCCCCAGGGAGAGTGGGACGTTGCCAAGCCCCCTCTCGTTCTGCATCCACGGGACAGGCTGAGTCACAGTCACCGTCGCAGGGGACAGACTCAAGGTTACAGATGGCGAAGGAGGCGTTAGGCCAGTAGCATTATTTGAAGAATTGGAAAGCCACCGGGGAATCATGGTTGCCGTGACGGCAGGCGCCTCCGCGTGTATGAAGCCGTTATTCGACGTGGCCATCAGGAGCGTGGATGTAGATCGCTCCTTCACCAGCTTCTCGGCAAAGTTCTCCAGTATCTGATCGTACTTCCCCTCTTCAATAGGGTATGCGCTCTTATTCTCTTTCTGCTCCCTTTGTTGCTTCTCCTTGAATACCTCCCACCACTTCCCCAACCTCTTGGCTGTTCGTCCAGGGATCTCAGCGGCGATCTTCTTCCATTTGTTGCCGTGCTTCGCCTGGAGTTGTACAACTAGCCGCTGCTCCTCTTCGGTAAGGGAACCCTTCTTTATCCCTGGCTTCAGGTAGTTCTTCCACCTCTCCAAACAAGACTTTGCGTCACGGTTGAGGGGCGCGTTCATGCGCTGCGACACGAGGTGCCACTCCCTTGGGCCATACTGCTTCACATAAGAACGTAACAACGCGTCCTCCTCAGATCTCCAACGCTGCCTTTCTTTCATTGCAGGACGTAGACGCCGATTCCCATTGCCTTGAGCTCCCTTCTTTCATAGCTCAGCTGCACGCAGAAACATCAATCACACCCAAAACCAAAAACAACAAATGTCTAACCGGATGAATGCAGTCAGGGAAGCCAACTCGTGCTAAACCATACAACAGTTTCGATCATCTAGTAACAAGAGACCAGACGAGCAAGACCCAATTACAGTCATCACAAGTCGTCAATGCATTCGATGGTAAATTGGGTGATAGAGTCAATCACCTACAAGGTTCGAACACACTCAGAACACACACACACACACACACACACATCATCACCCCAATTCACTCAATCAATCGAGGAAAGCAAAAAAAACTCGGAGAGCGCAAATCACAACAGGCTAATGAATGATCCCAGAAGAAGAAGAAGAAGAAGAAGAAGCCCATAAGCAATCTCTGAACAGCCTCAATTTTCCTCAGAAAAGCGAGAGAATGAATCACCATGAAACGCCAGACGAGGGAAAATCCCCAGAAACACCAAAGAGAAAAATGAAAAAGAAAGACAAAAGGGGCGGCTCGACCATGAACAATGAATGGAAAGGTGGGGAGGGGTCTGCAGCTAAAAATGCTATTGCCTTGCCAGCAACCATTAGACACCCTCCCCCCCCCCCCCCATCTCAGAAAAATTTTGAAACCCAAAACTTCCCATATGACAAGACTGGATAAGGCTAGAGGAACATGAGACACATAGGGGGGGAGGGGGACACGTGACAGGCTTGATTGAGGCTTATGATGATCCCTACTAACCCTTTTAACAGATCTAACTGCACAAGTACAGCGAGCTACACCCTTGGAGTAGCACCGCATCCCCGTAAGCTCAAACATCCCCCCACCACCCAACAAGAACACAAAAAAGAAAACCCAAAACAAACCTCTTCACAACAGATAAGCTCTGAGGAACCGGGTAGAGAAGATGAAGAAGGGAGTTAGGAACATGGATGGAGAGGGGCTTACAGGGAGGAAGGAAGGGGAGCTGTGTGTTTTACGTAACGGAAAGGGAAGATGAGGAAGGGATGGGGGATGGGAAGCATCCCTTTCTCGTTTTAACTCTCAGAAGAACACCCAGCAGCAGCAGTATGAAACCATAACAAAAAAAGATATATATATATATATATATAAAAGAAAAAGAAAAACACCCTCACCGTCAAATACTTGGGGCACCCCTTCACTCCACCCCGGCCGTTAATATATTAATACCGTAATGAAAACAAAAATAATAAAAATTTGGGTGGAGCAGTTGTGCATCGAAGTTTTGCTCCCCCCGCACGAGTCACTATCGGAGGGAGGGAGGGAGGGCGAGGGGGGAAGGGGAAGGGGAAGGGATCTCGATCTTGATGTGAAGGGGGAGGCGGTTTTATGCGTTTTGGGGGGAGGAGGAGAGTCCAGGATGGGGGGAGAAGACGGGAGGGAGGAAGAGTACTGTTGTGGTGTGTGGGGATGGATGGAGGGAAGAGGGTGAGTGCGGGTTTTGCGGCAAACAAACAAATGCTCCTTTGAGAGAGTGGGGGGAGGGGGAGTGGGGTTGGGGTTGGGGTTGATAGAGACAGGACCTTCTGCTGCTCTGCTGCTTGCTGCTACTACTGCTACTTGCTGCTGCCCCCTGCTCCCTCCCCCTCCACCTCTTCACCCACCTATCAGTTGTCAGTAGTCACTCACTTGTGCTCCCCTCCCCCTTTCCTCTTCCCATCATCATCATGCATGTGGAACGGTATTTGCCTCCCCCTCCTCCTCCTCCTCCTCCATATTTTTTGTATTATTTAGTTGGTAGGGCAATTTGGGTTGTCTTGTCATCCCCTTTTTTCCTTTCCTTTTTACCCCCCCCCCCCGGGGTTAAAATCTCACCATGTCCATCCATTTTTTATCCCCTTTATTATCATTATACTCGTTCATCCTTTCCAATGAAAAAAAAGAAGGGTTTTATGTTCATTATTATTGTTTTTTTTTTTGTTTACGTTAATCTTCCTGACATAAACGAAGCCACAAATCACATCATATCAATATCCACGAACAACAACAACAACTAATGCACATGATCATCAGAATCGATCGGGTCTTTCAATTTTATATATATTTGGGGGACATACCAGACCAGACCAGAACACCCCCCCTCCCCGCCCGCCCTTTTTCTTACAAGAGCCATGACAAAAACCCCTTCAATCATATGCATTTTCGGACAGAGTCCACCCCGCCCCACCCACCGAACCCTTATGCGAATGCTGGGAGCTTATGATGTCGAGGGGGACTACTACACCGACATCATCCCCAGGACATTATAATATATATATATTTTTTAATTTTCTACCCTCGGGAGGAGGTCATTTCGGTGGGATGGACATCAGTACGAGGATACATATGGTCAGTAGGATTGGGCTAAAACCCTGAGAATGGGCTGGACATCTCTGTCCCGTAAGCCCAAAAGCACCAAAATAGCAGTTTCCGAAAGAAAAAGGGGTCTTACTGAATTCAATGTGAATGGGACGAGAGGTGAGCGATGGAATCAAAATTGCATGGGCGTTGGAATAAAATAGGGAGACCGTTTACTCCAATCATAGAAGTTTGCGGGTATAAGAAGGAAGAGGGTGGATTAAAAATTCAATGCTAGGGCTGAGGGTTGAGGCACCGAATAAGATGCCATTTTAAAAAAAAAAAAAGAAAAAGATTTCTGCAATTCTGCAACTCCTCCCCCCGGTAACACTCTCGACTCACTGCCCCCTCCCCCCACCATTCCCTACCACAATCACCCCGATTGAGGGACTCTTGTCTGTGAATGCTTACTGTTTGACATGACAAATCGGGCACGAGCGATAGTCCCCACCCCCTCCTCCTCGATTCAGACAACTCACTGTCACCACCCCCCGTTAAACGGAACAGCTGCCTTCTTTAAACTGGTCCCCCCCCCCTCCTCCTCCTATTTATCTTTTTTTTTTTACCTTCCTTTCTCTCTCTCTCTATGACTTCCCCTTTCCTTATAACCCCCACTCTCTTCTAAACTAATCTTTGGGTGATGTTGGTTTTTTTCGTGATTTTTTAGTCATGATAAATTTTTATAGGATATATCAATCCTGATTTCAAATCTCCCCTTCTGCACATTCAATGTAATTAATGTATGTATAGTTAGTTACTCTTCCGTAGTAGTTTTTCATTTAACTATTTTATATCTCATTGATTTTTATTTTTTTAAAAGAATGTGGTAACAATTTGATTTATAAACAAGCATTTTTATCAAGATATAGATTAAAGAAAACAATGCAAGTTAAAACCAGCAAATAATTCGTTATTTCCATAACAAACGTCCAAGAGAAGGGCTGGTAGAAGAACGATGTGGAAATTTCTCACCAGACAGGGGGAAAAGACAATTCCTTTTCCCCAAACCAAACATCAACCTCACAAAAGGAGGGTCTGGCTCGTGAACGATGGCATTAATGCATGGAACGTAGAATCATTTCATCACCAATAGTGATAGTACTAGTAATAATATCAACCCTTTCTTGTTCGTTTTCTTTTGTTATATCGACCTGCCGTAAGGTTCTCTGATTTATCGATTAACGACAGTAACATGACGTAGTTACTTGGATTATAAGTAGTATCGCTTTTACGTGATGCATGGATCCAGGCCGCTCCCATAGTAATACGTCGGAGGATGAACAAGGCACGATGGAGGATACAAAGGCGAAGCGGGCCGGGTCTGGCTGGACGCCGACGCCAGCGATGACCATGACGACGAAGCAGACGGGCTTGGGGTTTTGGTCCTGTCCGGGTTCAGGACACTGATGGGCACGACGTCCTGGAGCAGCCCCTGATGCCCAGTTGCTTCATCTTGGGCCCTTTCAAATTGTTGGGTCTGCAGGGGATCCTCTACTGGAGCGTGAGAGGGCTCGTCATTTTCTTCCGGCCGGAGTATTATTGGGCCGATGTCATCTGCCTAATCGGTCTTCTTGGGCCTCTTGATGGGCTGGTTGGATGCGCTGGCGGGGAAGAAGGGGTAAGCGAAGTGGAGGTGGAGGCCCTCGTAGGTGACGAGGAGGGTGTCCGGGTCGTCGCTTGACCTCTCCACCTGCTTCTTCGCATTGCATCTCGGGTTCGTGCACTTGTAGTAGCTCCTAAAACCCAGGCCCAGATAGACCACGTTAATTTCATTGGAGGATGATGGAAGAATGTTTCCAACGCGAATAGAAACGTCCAACCTTGGGTTCGGGCTATTCTTGATGGCTTTCTGTCCATACTTCCTCCATTTGTATCCGTCGTCGCTCGTGGCCGCTGCGCCATCGGCAGACGAGCTCTTGATTCTGAGGGTGTACTTGTGCTCGAACTTGTTCGATCCCCTTAGGACCGATGGTATCCTGCCGAACAGAGAATTATGCAGAATTGAAGTAAAGCATGTGGCGTGGAGACAAAAGTTCAATGAAGCTGTTGGAAACTGACATTTCTTGATAAGAGGACGGCCCCAGCCAGGTCGTATCTCCTCCCTTGTGAGTCATCATGTTGAGAGCAGCCTCTATGTCCCGGATGGTGGGACTGGAGTAAATGGTGGACACAAGCTTCAGGATCGCGTCGTTGTCGTCAAGCTGCTGCTGCTGCTGCGACAGGCAGCAGGAGTTCCCAGAACCAATGCCATCCTCAGGGGAGCCAGCCGACCGCAGTTCCACAAACAAGGGAGACACGTCGTCGAGGAGCTCCCTAACAATATCGTCGTCCTCCAAGTCTCCAACCTCGTCGTACATTATCCCAAGGCGGCCGAATCTTATGAAGATAGTAGATGGGGATGGTGAGGAGATGATATCAGGAACGAGGATTAATTTTCTTTTAATGAAGAGGAGATGCTGATAAAAGGGAGGGTGTGGAGAAGGAAGGAGGTGGGGAGGGAAGGAATATCATGTCCTGCTAAGCACGATTGGAGCAGATGAACTTCATCATTTATGGTGTCTCGCTTTCGCCCTTTTTGCGTTGATTGTTTGATTTTTCTTTTTCTTTTTTTTGTTGTTCACGTGTTCTCTGTAGATTGACTTGTTGTGGAGAGGAAATATTCAACCGCCCCGACGGTCCCTCCTCCCTCCGGTCTGAAGACCAATACGCCCCATAACTCCCTCGATCTGATTAATTTCACGTCTTAGACACGGTGTAGGGTAAAAGTTTTGTCCTCAGTGAAATTGTTGTCTTCATGCAATCTGATTTCCAAATCAAACGTTTAGTTGGGAGGGATTTCTTTTAGATTTTTAAATCTAAGCTGTTGTGTTGTGTCCCCTAGGTTTTTGTCCTCTCTGCTGGGAGGGGTTCCAATTACATGTGTTTTGTGTAATGAAGTAGTGCGGATAGCTCACCGTTCTGGTACCCGGCTGAACTTAAATTATACTGAGTTTTTAGATTATTTCGACGGTGTAAAAAAAAAAATACCATCGGTGCTTTGGACCGGACACGCCATGGGATTCACTGCGTAAACTGTTGCGTTTGGATGGAGTCCTTAGAATCGAATCGGTTTTCTTTCGGTTTCATTCCACCTGAGTATTATAGTCAGGAAAATGATTGGACAAGTGTCGACGTCTGATTGGATAAAGGGATGAGGCCTGATGATTAGGCGAGTCAACGTGGTTCCCGAAATTCTCGAATATTCTCTCCTCCCTCCCGTGGGAATTCATCACTCAATTTTAACCTCGTCTCGTCTTCTTAACAAATACATCCAACATCTGACGTGACCAGGGGTCGGGTGGCGGCATCAAATCCCGTGGTCGTTATCTCGTCATCCTTGTCGTTGTTTTGGTCGTGTCGGGTGGAGGCGGCAGTTGCTTCATAGCGAGGGAAAGTGTTGTCTGGACGTGGCTTTGACTTTTTTTATTGGGGTTCGACCCACGGGGGAAACTGACAACAGCCGTTGACTCTTCACTCTCCCTGTGTCCTACAACAAAGTAGTAAGTAGTAAACTAGTCGTGAGTGGATCGGATGGAGGCATGCCCCACCCCCCCCGGGTGGGCGCTCCATACGTTTTTCTTTAAATCCAACCTCCCCCTTTTGTCCCGATTTACCCACCCGGGTACAAGAATCACATCCTTGGAAAGTTCGAGCAAAAGCTTTTCAAATAAATGTCAAACCGCAAAAGTCAAATACACCCGGTTGGTCTGTTCTTAAGGCTTAGGTTCATGCACGCCAGTCAGTCGTAAGGAGGTTGCGGAGAAGGCCTACCTGATCTTTGTCCGAATGCGAGCGCCCGCTTCGATGTTGGTATTACATGTCAAAGTCTATCATTGGCCTTCATGATTGGATTCTGTTCTCGGTTCTGTCCGCTCTGACCCCAAATACATTATGAACGTATTATTTTTCTGTCGCTGGGTCTTATTCACGAGATGGAGCGTGGTCCGCCTGACCCCAAATACATTATGAACACGATATATCATTTCCGCACACGAGAACGAGGGTCAGTGGAGCTTTTGATGGAGCGTGGAGAAAATACTGTGAAATGTGATCGCTAGTCAAAGTATATGTGACAAAAAAATGGGCCTAACATATGAATCAGTGAATCGAATAAAATAGTCAAAGACGCCGGTCATTTCTAACATGAAGGGAGTATTGAAAATGAAATATACAGTACGTCACATTATTTCCGATTTTTAGTTTAACTAATCAAGTGCAGGAGATATGCATTCATTCCTCGTAGCTGGCCTTATTATATGTTAAGCCCCTCTTGATAGCAATAACACCATTCGTTTTTTCACGCTTTGAGGAGATGAAATCGTGCTTCATCCAGCCAGAAGAAAAGGCCCTGACGCATGAGCAACGAAACGCGGAAGCAAACTTCGAAAGATTGGTGGATCTGAGTGCTCTTCGGCTGTTCTTAGACAGTAACCGTGATGGCCTTGTAATGAATTCGCCACTAGGCTAGATGCCATCACTGTAGAATGAACTCTCTGGTTACGAGCTTGCCATTAGCCTATTTACGTCTGGAGAAACATGGCTTTCAGGTGGCTGTCTTTTCCTCCCAACATAACTGAATAAAAGCTAACACCTTCTAATTTAAATTGACAGCCATTGCAAGGCAGGAGGAGGAGACTGTACTTTTAAATAAGATGCGAAACCCCGGGACCATAACAGTTCAAGGCTACTTCGATGTAAGCTCGATTACCCCATCATTAACATTATTGGAAAACCTTTAGCTTGTCTAATGAAATGGACAATGGACTGCACATATGCAGAAGCTTATTCCAAAGTCTCAAACTTGAACGAACAGTCCCATACTTTACATGAAAATTGGGGAAATGAGCCGCCAAAGACTTGTCCATTAGCTTTCTTCGGCAAACACTTATCGGAAAACACTACAGTTTCACCAAAACCACATGGGCTACAATTTAAACGTAAGCTCCTCACATCATAAGCATGGAGAAGTATTCCTCAAACTCAGTGTCGATGGTTGGTCTTTTGGTGCCGTTTAGAGTTTCTGCAAAATCGAAAGATAACATTTTGGTAAATGATCTGCAGTCTAAACCAGCTCACGCTCAGAAAGCATATTAAGCATTAACGACATTCGGTTCTTGAGGGATGAAACTAGTGAGCCACATAGGATAGCACAGTTTACCATTGTTAGCGCTACTTCTTCCTGACGATAATGCGTAACTGGTAGATCCAAGCGCACTCATCAAATCGCAATCCTCTGCTTCCTTATTAATACGGAGATCTTCGCATGCACTTGCATATTCTGAGCAGCCAGAGTTTAGGACTCCATGCTCCAAAAGCTGCTCCTCGAGCATCTGCCGAATTTGCAATCCACATTCACGAGAGTTCTCTCCATGACGACCGAAAACAACATTGCCCTCTTGTCTCCTACTTTCCATTATCACCTCCTTTGCACCCTCAGATGTAAAACGCATCTCTGGTGGATAATCACGGTCTGGCCATTTCCCAGAAGTGTAGGCTGTATCTTTTCGGCCGGCAGGACTGTAACCGCAGTTAAAATCAAAATAGGCAGACATGGCTGTATCAGCATCGTCAGCGATACTGTTACTGTCTTTCACTGATTCGACTCGCGACGCATCGAAAGCATGTTCCCTGTCAGCGGTCAAGGCCTCATCCCCAGCTTCTACCAGCAGACTCGTAGCATCGCAATCGCTCTCCAACTCAACGCATTTGTACTTCGCTTCGGGCAATTCCAGCTCGACAGATGATAGTTTCCTTTTATTGGTCGGGTCTTGAACGTCCGCATATGGTGTCCTCCTTGTTTGGAAACTGAAAAGCAGGACAAGGGGAGATAAACAGAACGAAATTAACTCGGAAATCAAATAGTGAGTATTCTGAGAAAAACATTAAAATGTTTAAGGTCAGAGCAACAGAAAGCCTGATTCTGGAGGACTGTTAGGAGGAGCTTAAAATCATATCATTCTTGCTAAAAGTAATTATCCAATTCCAAATCCAAGACTTCAAGAAGTGAAAAGTGCCGCCCTCCCTAAACAAGGTGTTGACTTTGCGAAAAGGCCATTGCACGGGTTTTGTTAGCCTCACAGATCCGATAGGTGAAGGCAACCGATAAACAATGGCGCGAAACCTCTATGTCCAATCCAAATACTTGAAAGAAGATCCGATTCTTATTACGAACTACAGCTTTTACCATCTGCCCCGGGTCGAACCGTGACATATGCAGAACATTCTTAAGCTAACAGGATTCCTAACATATTCGAATTATGGATCAACCGAAGGAGGAGGTCCATACCTGATATTGTGAAGCAGGTCTCCTCCTCCCCCTCCTCCCTCTTCATCCATCCCCAAGTCCTTCTAGTCATTGCAGCAAGAACTCCCATCTTACTTTTTTCTCCTTTTGTTTCAATCCTTACTTTTTCTTGATTTTTTTAAGAAGACAAACCTCAGCAAAGCATGGAGACCCATGTGATGATGGGCATGTATTTCATCAATTTCGATGAACCCCAGATTGTTCCAGGAGATGTACGAGTGGGGTGCACCTAGTTTCAAAAATTGTTTTTCTTAATTACTTTAATGATATGATTTTAATAATGTTTATCCTAGTTGACTTGATTTATTAGGAAAATATAAATTGAATTTTTTTTTATGAAAATCAAAGGCAAGTGATTAATTACGAATTTGATAAAATATACAAAAAGAATTCTTAAGAGAGTAATTTTTATTCATTTATTTATTTTAGTCTGGATAAAAATAGGCGTGGGTCAATAAAGTTTACATCAGGGTTCTGGAGTCGTTGGCATTTAAAAAATCCACAACCATCAATATTTGGTAATGGCTAGTAATAAATATAATATGAGTTGGCGCTCTTCCACAGGTTCCGTGGGAAAAATAAGAAAAAAAAAAAATATCAATACGTGGGCCCATCCCGACCAAGAAGTGTTGTATCATGGGCTCCGAAAGGAAATGAAAGGCTGAAATGCTAGAAAGAGTCTTTCGTTCCGATGTGATAGTCTCCATTTTAGGAACGTCAGTGCAAAATTAACTGAATAGGTAAGTATGTCAATCCCTAAAATGAACCATGTAATGTAATTTATCCACCGTGTTACGTTACGAGAGGACATTTCACTAGAGGTTTTTATTCTATCAATTCACCTTTGGTGATTCCCGTTGAAACATATACTAGTAGGGTCGGCGTAGGCCGGACGTATTTAAAAGGAACTCTCCATTCATTAGAGATAGAAGATCACTTAAATTTGTTGAAATATCCCTGACAAGAAATGAACGGATTTTCAAAATTTGTATTTTTTTATAAAATTAATTCATCCAAACGATAATATAAAAGTAATTTTTAAAATATTAATCATATTTAGTGATTTTTTTAAACTAGTACAAATCTCTATCTTTCTAAAATAAATGGAAATTTTCTTTTTCTTATTTACAATTTTGGGAGAAATAAGCTTCCTCATGTTGATCAGTAAGGGATTATCTAATTTAATAATAAAACTTGTGAATGCCACCCATTTAACTGCCACGACAGTCCACACTATGAACGAACTCCCAGGCCCAGCAACTAAAGAATGATCTAACAAGAAATTAATATCGATTTAAGATAAGATGAATGTTTTCCAACAGCACGGAATTCAGCACTTCGCAGGGAATTCAAACTCGTGAACAAGGGGCAAGTAGGAGTGGGGGGGGGGGGGGGGGGGGGGTCTCGTCTACGACCGAGAAGTTAGTTGAGTGGAATATGATATATATCGTGTATTAGTATTGCTCTTGTTACTTTTGCCATAGGCCAGATAGAGATTCTAGAATGCAAATTTTTACCGTCGGACGATCATCATGACCAAACCTTGAGTTGAGGGGATCAAATTCAATAAATAAAGTGCATCGTAGCCCCTCGCCCACAGATTTCATTCGTCCCCAAACCAAACCTTTCCTAATGTTCGCCTGCATTTCCTCCTCTTTCACACTTGACCCACGGATACCTTTTTCGATATTTCAGTTCCGATGAAGGGAGAAAGGAGTCCCCCTTGCGCTCAAAACAGTGATTGTTCGTTCCTACATGTTTAATACCCGGCCAGCGCTGTCACACCGCCTTGTCACGTAATCTCGAGATTGCCGAGTACGTTCCGATGAGCGAACACAGGACGCCGACGGCAATCGTTAGCCAGCACTTCCCGATCTGGAAAATGAAAATTGGAAAAGAAAACAAGCAGGCTGTCGATTGACAAGACACTTGGATACGCGAAAAACAGACGAGGAGAGTTGGCGATTCCATTACCTCGTGCTTGCTCAATCGTCCCTTGCGGAGTCTGAGGTAGCATGCACAGGGGATTATGAGTGCCTGCATCAGATTTTCAGACAGAAGGATGAGTTTTCATTAGGTTTAGTGATGCTTGTGCTGTGAGATTTGAGTGGCACGTAGAACTGCCGAGGTACTCACCACCAGCATTGCGAGAAGAGATCCCATCATCGCCATCATGAAACCTGCGGTTTGATACGAGGTTATGATCGAGAAATACCGAGCTTATAAAGGGGAGATGGGCCATATCTAAGTGGAAGAAAGATTACAGTACCAAAGAAAGGGACCGCGAGCGCCACAGCCAGAGTGCTCATCACTAGAGTGGTTCTTATCATAATCACAATGCCATAGGATTGTTGGTGTGATGGCGGAAGGAGCTCCTCCAAACATAACGCAACTGGGTTTATCGTCAGCGCGAACTTGGATAAAGGATTTATGACCTGGAGAAGATAAGTGGGGAAGTTCCTCATTCAGTGAGAAAGTAAAAGAACTCATGGTAGTCTGCAGTTTGTTCGAATCTCACCGTGGTCCAGATCGCCAATTTAGTCGCCATAAACTGGGTAGGCATGTTCAAGGTGAATTGCGACTTGATATTGTCCCCGAACATCAAGTATCCGCAAACAGCTACCCCAAGGTACATAAACAAACAGAAACCAAAGCTGCGGTTTTTCCAAAAATGAAAATGTGTCAGCGATACCGAGTTTTGTTTCTACCAGTTGCCGGCATGCCATGAAAAATTACAGGTACCTTAGTATTACGACCACTGGAAACTGCGATGGCCGTCGCATGGAGATGTATATATTTGGGAAAACTGAATGTCCGGCATAGCAGAAGCCATATATTCCTGCCGCGAAAGGAAGGCTGGCGATTTTTATGGCAGTTCCGCCCGGATGAAATCCAACATCATTTACCACTCCCACCCACAGCAGGCAAAAGACTATCAGTATCGAAGAAACCACACCGCCGACTGAAAGTCACAAAAAGAAGACGTCACATTTTAATCAAAATAAAGTTCTTTAGTCCAGATGGTGTTCGAACTCAAGACTTGGATGGAATTAAATGAGCAGGAGGAAAATGCAGAGACCTGATATGTAGGAAAGTAAAGTGAGGTTGCGTAGCCAGCAAGTTGGAAGAGCAACGAGAGTTGCTGCGATTGCAAATAACTGATGAGGACCAAGTCCCAAGCCGGCTACGTTGGCATATGCATTTGGGAAGAGTGTGGCCAGATTATCACCGATCATTATTGTGTACTCTACACAAGAAGCCTGTGGGGACAACAAAAGAGAAGAATTCGACTTGATAACCTAATTTCTGAAGATTGAACACGGCCGTTAACGTGCTTTACTCACATATAGTTCGATGTACAGGATGATCTGGAAGAAGAAAAGACCAGAAGTCAGTATCCCTCGTGCGATAAAAAGCAAGAGAAGAATCAGGGGTCGGTATCACGGCACGCTACTTACAGCTACGATGAGGCGCCCATACACCCCAAATGCTGCCTGTCCAATGTCTGGGTAAGTTTTGAGTCCTGGGGAGCTATCTAAACATCGTTTCAACAAAACACCAGTGTAGCAACAGACTAAGCTGAAGACAGCAAGCAGTAGCAGACTCAACCACCCCGCCTCATAGATCGCCGAAGGCACCGCAAGTATCCCAATTCCACAAAGAACATTGATTCCTGTTCCCGAGTCATCATATTCATCCAGATTACGAGACCTCGAAATGTAAACCCAGTCTAAGGCATAAGCTAGGAAAGGATAAAGCATTCTCCTTACCATTGAGAGTCGCCTGAGAAAGTGAGCAGTCCGCTTGCGGTGGCGGGAGCTCATTTGCAGAAAGTTTAGAGAACTGAAGGGAGGGCTGCTGTGAAGCTGTGTTCACATGTTTTTCTGGCTCCACTGATATGACAAGTGGTTTTGTCAAAGAGAAATCCTGCTCCGGTAGTTGCGATCTTCTGTACGCTGAAGATAGGAAGCTGCTTGCCTTGGCCGAACTCGAACCAACCAAGAAACTCATGGGAGGGGGCGTGACCCCTGTAAGCATGTCCATTGACTGCCTGAAATATAAGGAACATCAACCTTTTAGATGGATTGTATAATGAGATTCACGCGGGTCCATCAGACAACTGAAGGGTTCCGGGATGTATTGGCAGCCTCATAGGCTTCCGCCGATGCTAGCCTTCCCGATATTTCCTTAAACCTGATAACAGGCGACTGCCATCCCTAATTGCACAAGCCACTAATGCCCAAAGGACTCATGTTCATCCCCCCCGACAACTTGGGTGAGACAAGCTAACCTGTAGCTCTGCGGCCATGAAGGCCCACTGCTGTCATGTTGCACACCTGACGAGATACGCGACATATCATCCACACCATGGCCGAGGTCGTCATCGTCCTCCTCGTCACCAAACTCCCCATCGCGCTCGGCCTGATTCTCCTCATCGTCGGTCTGGAACTCATCCTCGCGGTCGGGTCCCAGGTCCTCGTCCAGCTTCATCTGTCAGATTCTCAACCTTTTTCGATCCTTTTTCCCTTGGAAACCGTAGAAGAACAATGAGAGAGGGGGGAGGGGGGATTCGGGTATCAGTTTTTTTCCCAAAGTAAGATGGCACAGAGGAAACAGGTTTGCAAGAGGAGGGAATTCGCCAATCTGTACTCCACCGAAATTCATGGAAGGCGCAGACACCCAGCGATTCTATCTGCCTCACATTCCCAGCAGAGGTCAAGGATTTTTCGTCTCCCGCTCAAGAAAACATAATTATATGATACGATCCAAGCAGATTCAATCCCTCCAACAAAAACATTAGAAGAACACAAAATCAGATTTGATCTCCCGTATGAATCAGGGATTACAGTTTTACCCGGGATTTTTCTAAATATGGGAGAAATATCAGGCATTTAATGCTTGTCTTAATTTAGGGGAGTCGGAGGAAATATGAGGAATCTTATCAGGGCCAGTCTTGATCACCAAATCAAAACAGTAGTGGATCCGATTACAGAACACCAACAGAAACTGAGGAACAGAGGAGGGAGGGAGTTTTTTATTTGTCGATCTGGTTGAGCTTGCCAAGGCCGTTGCACCGAGGACACACAATCTGCGCCTGGTCCTTCCTCGCTGCATTGGCTCTGAGGGTGGCAGCCGATTGCCTGATGAACCCGGCTCCATCGCACTCCGGACACCTGCCATCAGGAAACGCGCCCCATTAATGAATCGTGGGGTAAGGCTGTTTTGGTCTAGGAAGGGAAGGGAGGGGGGGGGGGGGGGGGGGGGGGGCATACAAGTCCTTGCGGGAGAAGAGGATGGGGAATGCGGTCCCTATCAGAGCGACAGCGGCCGCGCCCGCAATGAGGTAAGTGGTGCCGTCTGCTGATACCTCACCAGCGGCTGCAACAACCGTCAGGCTCCTCTTCTTGTTGGTCTTCAGGGAGATAATCCTCTTTTTCCCACTGAGTGGGATGGCGGATCTCATGCGTGAGGAGGACAGGCAAGGGGAAAGCGTTGGGGAAGAGCAGGAAGAAGAAGAAGAAGCCATGGCTGCCCTCGCTGGGAGCATGATTCGGGAAGGTATCTTGGCGGACTGGAAGATGATCTAGTTACTGCGAGATATCTGGATAAGGAAGGCAGGAGGGAGGGGAGGACAGACAGCATCCCAGTCATACTAATCCTTCGTACACACCTCGCGTTGTGGATAAGTTGGGGGGTCCCAGCAAATGGATGGATATCGCCCACCCCTCCACGTTTGAAAGTATCCTCCAATCCAATGACCAAACTGACTTATGACTGATGACGTTCGAACAACTAAAACAAACAGTTCACTTTTTGTAGAAAATGGATCAAAATTACATATTGAAGTTGATGCATTAACTCCGCAACTAAGGAAGCACAAGCACGTACGAAACTCGACTAATACATAGGGATCCTGTGTCCTCCCGGAGGTTGTCGTCGCCGTCTTTTCATTTCGGAGGACAGAAGGTGATAACGTACCTTGGAGCCCTGCACTTGTTGAGGCTGGACGTATCATCGAATGCGTAACTGTAAGCCTTTGGGCAGATTGCCTTGAACAGGTGAGAGAATATGGTTGGTTTGCATGTCTTCGGGTTCGCATACTCCCCTGTGCAGCAGTACTTGGCCGACTGCATCGCGAGGCATGCGCTCTTGCACCCCACCACCTTCCCTCCCTTCTTGACCTCCAGCGCAGACGGGCAGCACACGTTCAGGTCGACCTCACAAGCTGCCACCCCGCACCCAATCCCTCCCC
The DNA here is from genome assembly GCA_029817715.1 of Melastoma dodecandrum. Lineage (NCBI taxonomy): Eukaryota > Viridiplantae > Streptophyta > Magnoliopsida > Myrtales > Melastomataceae > Melastoma > Melastoma dodecandrum. The sequence continues at coordinate 23,678 of JARUPY010000456.1, read as the reverse complement.
CGACAGGCCTCATCGACACGGGGAGGTTGAACCCGTCGACCAGACTGACGTCATAGAAGTGCAGGGGTGAAGTGGAAGATCCTAGTGTCATCTCAACGACAGTCGCTGGGGGAACCCCTCCGGTGCCCCGGCAGTGTAAAAGGCCGGAGCAGTCCCCGGTCTCGCACGAGCCCTTGCCGTCTCCGCCGAAGCAGCATCCCTGCCTGCCCCAGATCCTCCCGGACCACTTGTCGGGGAGGTCGATCACGGCCTCCTCGCCGCTGCTGAGGTGGAACCCCCCGTCCCTTGGGGTGGCCTTGCCGGCACTGCCCAGGATGCCGGGCCAAATGCTTTCCTGGCAGTTGTTGACAACGATGAGTTGCTCCCCATCTACAAAAGACAACCCTGAGACATTACAAAAAGTAAAAACAACACAAATGCGAAATCCCGGAAGTGAAAGGAGCAGGGGGTGGTTAGTTTACTGATGAGTAAGATGGGAATGCAGAGGCAGATGGTGAAGAACAACAGGGGGTGAACCGGAGAGGCAGACATCATCATGGTCTTTGGGTTTGGGGAGGAAATGGGTGAGGGTGAATGAAGAAGGGAGAAGAGGCGGTTGTCTTAACTGGTCTTGGAGAAGGGCTTAAAAGAGAAAGAGATAACCAGAAACAGTTTCTTGCAAATGTTAGTGGGGGAGTGGAAACAGCGAAAGTGAGGGATGGGGGGGGGGGGGGGGGGGAGGAGTATATATTCATTGCTTGGCATTTGGGTTTGTGATCGATCAACCTCTACCCAAGGGGAAGAAAAAATATGATGGGTTTCATTGGGCAAACAACCTCGTACAAGTTTCCCTTTCGTAACCAATAAAGAGAGACAAAAAGTAGGTCGATGTTCATGCACTGGACGAGTCATGGAGTGCCTTAGGATCAGGTGTAGTGCATAGCTGTTTCCCTCTTCTGTAGACGCTTTCATTTATAAAATCATCATTGGCTTTTAAGGAGCAAGGGGAACATTTGGAGCTCCCCCCCTCCTAATCTTTGCTTCCCTTTGAAGTAAAGAAAAAAAATCTTGGAGATTCTCAGGATGTCTGCCCCCGCATTGTGTGTGAATAGGAGGAATTAATTGAGTCATCTTCCGACCCGTTTTGCATGTTGCAGCAGTTGGCTAAATTGAATTAATGGGATTTGCCTTTTCTTGTCTGATAAAAAATGATGATTAATTTAGGATTACTCTTATAAAATCTTACCAAGCATCTTGATGATTCACATGAGTGGCTACGAGGAAAAAAAGTTTATAACACCCGCAACTCCAAGGAGAGGCTTTAGCATGGGCGAATGCAGTAACAGTCCTAAACCAGGTGCATGAATTGGAATTGCTCGCAACACGTCTCGCCACGATCCTTATCGCAGTGTCCTCTCAGAGGTATAAGTGTAGCACACTCCACATCAACCGGTCATGCCATTGCTTTGAGCATAGCTAGAGAGCTTTATGCGTCCGTACAGTTAATTCAGAAAAAGGTTTGAAATTACAAAACTTTTAAAATATCGTGGTGAGTTTTAATTTACAAAAAATTCACTATTAAAAGACTATTTAAAAAAAATTAAAAACTGCAACCATATTTCATATTTTTTTTATCAAGCTAACCTTCCGTGGACTCTGCATACAAAACTAAGGTGCTGTCGGTGTCAGGCGAGTGCGAAAGTACTTTCTGAAAGGAGTTTGTTGATGTTGGTCTCATATCTGTTGCTACGAATCGATAATTATTGGTGTGTTATGAGCTTTCTTGGGACCTAAAGCCAAGCTTGACGATTGGGAGTGCTCATGGGGCCTTCTCGCATTCGGTGACTAGCTTTGCGCTAGCTTTACCTAGCTCTGAATTGACTTTGATACCACCTGCTATGGGCTTCTTCGAAAGCCTAATTCAAAAGCTAACTCGAGTGCTAGAAGTGCCCATGGCCTTATATAGTCCACATATCATGTTGTTCCAGGAACTAGTTTGATCAAGCAGGTTGTCCATTCCACAAGAAATGTTTATGAAACGTATGCTTGATTGATGAGATTGGTGGCAATTTGGTAAGGGTGGAATTCCACGAGCTTGTGCTTACTCATGTTTGAAAATTTGTTTCAATTAGGTGCGGGTAAAGGCATCATTTTTTTTTCCAGCTTTTCTAAAAACTGAGTTTACAGAGACAAGGCAAAGAGTTGCAGAGGTGGAGTCGATGGGGTCACTTTTTCAGAGAGGAAGGTTGAGGCCTTTCCCTACTTCGACACCAATCAATTGCAGTATCCCCTTGTTTATGATCTGTGAAAAATAAGACAACCCCATGCAACCCACAAGCTGTCACATAAGATCGATGCATCATAGAAGCTAGAGAAAGCAGAAATCTCGTACCAGCTCGACAATGAATGTTCCAATGCAAGCCCGCGAGTTCCAAACTTTGGCAGTCGTCGTGAATCAGAGGAACGGGGCCTCAAACTTGGGCTCCACTTTGGGCAATTCCACCTGCAAACGCAACTGCTTCCTCAGGAGAAAAATCCCCTCCAGAGAAAGAAGGGTGACCGAAACAGAATCCAATGGCCTACCCCGGGGGGAAGCTTTGCAGCAGAAGCTTGAATCCGGAAAGGAGGTGCAGTCGGCTTCTTCTTGTGGTTGGAATCTCTGAGGATGAGGAATTGCTGCTGCCGCCGGCTTCCGAGGAAAGCTTGAATGGGAATGAGACTAGTAGACAAGAGGGAAGAGGTCACAGCCATTTCTTCCTGTCTCTTGATGTTGTCGGCCTCTCTTCGACTCTCAACCGAACTGGGGATTCCCTGAAGAGCGTTATCTTAATGTCCATTTAGATTAGTGGACCATATTCACCAGCCAGTCACCATCTCCAGAATTCGCCTTGCGATGAAGACTACATTTTTATTTATTTATATTACAATAATTGAACCAAGACTAAACTGGAGATCAGTGATGTGATTTCATGATCTCAGTTAGAAGAAACTTCTGTTACTAAGTGACGTTTTCATCTTCTTCCCCAGAAGAGAAGCTTCCTTCACGTGCTTGCCCAACTCAAACTCTCTTCCCATTCTCCTGTTCCCTCCATAGCTCAAGAAACATCAGCTGGGGTCGTCCTCGGCTGCTCGAACTCTGCAATTTTTCATGTTTTTCACTTCATCGCCAAGCATTTCTGCCCTTGAAATCATTTGTGAACAAGCGACACCATCTTCCACCTAGCGTGTGAAGTCGATGTCTTTTGTTCGACAATGATTTGTAACATTTTGGAAGAGAAATAAGAACAATTACGTTGCTCACAACATGGGCAAATATAGATGGTCTTGTGAATAGAGTATTTAAGTATAGCGAAGGAAAAGATGTTTCCCTAGCATTCAGACCATATACCATTCATCGTATTAAGGAAAGGAAACCGATTAAACATTAATTACAAATACACGTCCTTATCCTTGGTCATGGCGCCTATGCATTGTGAAGCAACCGCGGTTGTAAGAATTCTCGGGCACCCGTGTGGTGTCCATGCTTCCTTGGCAGCCTGGGGGCTTTGTGCCAGGCCTTTTGCACGGTCGAGCACCGCCTCATCGATCCAAATCGCTGTGGCGGGGTTCAGGGTTGTCGTCATAATGCTAGCGACGAAAACCAGGCAAAGGATTATCAGTTGCTTTGGCTACTGGATTCCCATCTTCTAGAACAGGCGGAGGCTTCTCGTCGTGACGTAGCTCGATCTTCGGGGTAGGGTGGTGTCTCTTTCGTGTCGAGTGACACCATCTTATATAGGACATACAAGCAGCAGTTCAGAAGTCAGAACAGGATCAACGATGAGTTAGGCCGAGTGAGAGTTAATGGTCCTGGTTTTTGAGGTGATCCATTCGCTCTGGTGGCGAGAAAGAAAACAAATTTCAAGCAGTTTTGGGCGGTTTCTTCGGATGATACGAAACAATACTATTGGTAAAATCTATAAATAAAATATTATTAAATTATTTAAGTACAAAAAATAGTATTTTAAATAATCGTAGGCGAGAGTTCAACACATAAATATAAATTCAAAATGAAGAAATATTTATTACTATTGTTATTATTTGTGTTATTTTATTTTCTTCCCCGAAGTTTTCTTAATTCACAAAATGTAAGCAAAGTAACAAGATGAATGGTGATGGTTACTCTGAAAAATGGGAGATATGACAAAGGCTTCAAAATTTTTGAATTATCAGTCCTAAGTCGCTATTTGAGTTAGTGACTTCGGTTCACGAGAAAGTTGTTATTTCAATCCGCGACTTAGTCTTTTTAAAAAGATTTTATTGTGGTAAAAGTTCATTATATTATATTCAAAGTCGTTACTCTAAATAATGATTAAAAAAGTCATTATTTGATGCTCTGGAGCATTATGACTAAATGAAAATGCGCAAATAAAATTGGAAACTTAACAGTTTTTTTCAGAAGGAAGCTATTATTATTTAACAAAATATACGGTTATTGCCTTAATTTTGAGCCACTTTCTTTTTTGTCATTATTTTAGTTGTTATATAATTTTGTCACAAACTTTTACTTTCGCTAGCAAAGGCAAACAATGCCTTAATATATTCTGACTCGTGTCTTATAATAGTGGAGTTTCAACCTCTCATTCCTTCACCTCATAATCCACTTTACCCATACAAGTGGTCTCAAAATAACGTCATCATACGACCTTCATCAATTTTGAGTTTTTTTTACAACATCGGCAACTATCGTCCAACTTTGACTTCCAACTCACTTCATCTCGCTATCGAAATTTTAAAATAAAATAACATTTTAGAGGTTTTAATATTATTTTCAATTTTTTAATTTTTTTTTCTTTTTTAGTCAATAAATGAAAATTGTCTATTGTGGCCTTGTTTGCCTTTCGCTAAAAATAATTTTCATATTGGCCAAAAATCAATATGAAAGCAAAAGTTAGTGATAAAATTATATAACAAACTAAAATAATGACATAACATAAAATTGGCTTAAAGTTGAGACCATAAACGTATATTTAGCTTTATTATTTTCTTCAAACTAAAAGCAATGGAAAAAATGAAAGAAAAATCCTAATGGTTACATTTTTTATAAGAAAGAACCAAGGAAAGGGCTAAAAAAAGGGCAGAAGGAAAAACTGAAGGGTTAACGTTTTTATAAGAAGTAAATTCCTACTTTAAATAATGACTTTTTTTTCTAATTTAGAGACTGGGACAAATTAAAATGAAAGGAAAAATACTAAGGTTACCCTTTTTGAAAAAAGAAGTAGTTGCTTTGACAAATGAAATTGAAAAGAAAATTATAACCTAACTTTTAAAAAGTAAATTGCTATTTAAAATAACGATTTTTTTTATGCATAAAGAAAGCGGTAAATAATAGAAAAAAAAGGAACAGTTACGTCCCGTGATACCTTGACGTCGACCCAATGATTTGTAACATTTCAGAAAAAGGAACAGTTACGTTGCCCATAACATAAGCACATACATATGGCTTTGCGAACGGAGAATTCAAGTACGGCGACAAGGAGATAATTTTTCCCCAACATCATTGCAAACCATATACCATTCATCATATAAAGCAAAGGACACGGACAATAACATTAATTATGTATACACGTCATTATCCTCCGCCGCGGCACCTATGCATTGCAAAGCAACCGCGGTTGTAAGTATTCTCGGGCACCGGTGTGGTGTCCAGGCTTCCTTGGCAGCCCGGGGGCTTTGTGCCGGGCCTTTTGCATGGGTCGAGCACCCCCTCATCGATCCGAATCGCTGTGGCAGGGTTCAGGGTTGCCATCATAATGCTAGCGACAAAAACCAGGCAAAAGATTAGCAACTGCTTTGGCTTCTGGATTGCCATCTTCTAGAACAGGCTGAGGCTTCTCGTTGTGATGGATGTCGATCTTCGGGGTAGGGTTTTGTCTCTTTTGTGTTGGGCGCGGGCATTTATAAAAGACATACAAGCAGCAGTTTAGAACAAGATCAACGATAAGTTAGGCCGAGTGAAAGTTAATGGTTCCGGATTTTTAGGTGATCCATTCGCTCGGGTGCCGAGGAAAAAAAACAAATTTCGAGCAGTTTTGGGCGGTTTCTTCGGATGATACGAAACAATACTATTGGTAAAATCTATAAATAAAATATTATTAAATTATTTAAGTACAAAAAATAGTATTTTAAATAATCGTAGGCGAGAGTTCAACACATAAATATAAATTCAAAATGAAGAAATATTTATTATTATTATTATTATTATTTGTGTTATTTTATTTTCTTCCCTAAAGCTCTCTCAATTAACAAAATGTAAGCAAAGTGAAAAGATGACTGTTGATGGTTAGTTCGAAAAATGGGAGATAAGGTAAAATGTTTTAAAATTCTTGAATTTATCACTCCTAAGTCTCTACTTGAGATGAAATCGCTAATTAAAGTATTAATTTTATTATGGTAAAATTTATTATATTATATTCAAAATCTATGATTCAATTAGCGATTTTGGAGCATTATGACTAAAAGAAAATGTGCAAATAAAAGTGGAGAAAAAATGCGAACATTAATTTTTTAAGAAGGAAGTTGTTATTATTTTCTTTTAACTAAAAGAAATGGAAAAAATGAAAGAAAAACCCTAATGATAACATTTGTTATAATAAAAAACGAAGGAAATAGTTAAAAAGGGTTGGAAGGAAAAACCGAAGAGTTAACGTTTCTATAATAAGTAAATCATTGCTTTGAGTAACAATATTTTTCTGACTAAAAGAGTAGACAAATTAAAGGTGGAAGGAAAAATCTTTAGGGCTATGCTTTTCTAAAGAAAGAAAATTGAAAACAAAAATATAACTGTTACTTTGAATAAATGACTCGCTATTTAAAATTTTGATTTTCTTGTGATTAAAAGAAAGCGGCAAATGATAGGAAAAAAAAATAAAGAAACAGTTACGTCCCGTGTTACTTTGACATTTTTATGCTTACAATGATTCGTAACATTTCATAAGAGAGAAAGCAACAGACAGGCGCATACAGATGGTTTTGCAAACTTAGAATCGAGAATCCAAGTACAGCTACAACGACATAATGTTTCCCCAACATCATTGCAAACCATATACCATTCATCATACGAAGGAAAGGACACTGACAATAACATTAATTAAATATAACTTTATGAGTTAGGATTCCGACAAAAACATTTTGCCATTAAAACTTTTAATCTCTCGATTGCGCCTCTAAACATTTTACTTCTGAAAACTTAATCTCCCTCTTGCGCCTTTATAAGCTTTTAGCGGCAAAATGTTTAGCGGCCTAAGCAATTATTTAATCTCCCTCGCGTGCCTTACATCTAAAATTATTTAAAGTCGGTTACCGATGAAGGGGATTAAATTGGGAAACAAAAATTTATAATATCAATTAAGGCCAAAAAAGAAATAATGTTAAATGTTATGATAAAAAAGAAAGTCGGCCTAAAGTTCGAATAAACAGCCAATATTTTTACCTCCACGTAAGATAAAGAAAAATAATTACTACAAGCGTCACAAATTATTTGATCTCTATTACATAAATTGGTGACGACGTCTAAATTAGGCCATAAGAGATTAATAATATTGATTAAAGGCTACAAACATAAATTTTGAAACGTTAGGCTAAAAAAGAAAGTCAGTCCAAAGTGGAGCCATGCATCAATATTTTGCCAATTATTTAAGTATAAAAATGGTATTTTAAATAATTGTAGATGAGAATTTAACATATAAATATAAATTAAAATTAAGACATATCTAATTAAAAATTTAAAATAATAATTACAAATAAATGTATTATTATATTTTTGTGTTATTTTATTTGTTTTATTGGACCTCCCCATCGCTTTCTTAATCAACAAAACGTAACCAAAGTAACAAGATAATGTAAATGTTAGTCTAAAAAAAATGTGAGATATGGCTATCATTTAAAAAATTTTTGAATTATTATTTCTAAGTAGTTAGTTGAATTCGCGATTTCAATATATGAAGAAATTCGCTATTCAACTAGCGGCCTCGGAGTCGGAAGTCGCTAGGGGTGGCAATTCGTGTTGAACGGGTTTTAAACGGGTCGTGTCTTTTACGGATTTGTGTTCGAAAGCTTCAAACATGGAATACGACATGTATAACAAATCGTGTCATCGGATAAACCCGAAGACTAACACAATTAATGAACATGTTAATCGTATTAACCGTTTAAAATATTAATAAATATTATGATATAATATTAAAAATTATATTCATTCAAAATCTAATTTAAATAAGAAAAATAATAAAAAGATATTAAATATCACTAACTCAGTCTTTCAATTTAAATCAACACTCGACGGGGTAACATTTTCAATGTCCGGACCTACCACATCACGGATAGATCTTCGAGAAATTTTGCTGAAATCTCTAAGAAAAATTACATTAGAATAATTAAAATACAGTTAACTTAAGTAATTATTAATTACCTTATCTATAAAGCCAATCCCTTCTACAAAGAAGTGTCTCCGCAGTTTCTGGTTTTAATGAACTCCGATATTGGTCTAGGATTCGACCTGCTGTACTAAATGCGTATTCTGAAGCCAAAGTAGAGATCATCGCTCTTAACACATCACGAGCCATTCTTGCAATGTTTGGAAAGCGAAATTGATTATTTTTCCAATATGCCAACAGGTTTCGCGGTTCATCCAAATATTGCTCATATTCAGATTTGAACGAACGTCAAACTTCAATGCTATTTATTTGGGCTTACATCAATTTAATGTGAACATGCCGATCTTAAAATAAAATAAAAATATTCTTTAGAATTATCATTTTATTAAAAATTATACGGGTTATACATGTTTATAAACGTGACAAATTTTAAAACCCGAACGCGGACACGGATTTTGTCGTGTCTAATTGTGTCTTGTCCAGTAAAAATAAAAAACACATTTAATTAAACCCGAACACGCTTTAAATCGTATCGTGTTCGTGTCTGAAATTGTCACCCCAAAAAGTCATTATTTTAACTAATGATTTAAAATTTTATAAAATGAAATAACTACTCGTTATTTCATTTTATGATGATTAGAGAAAATTATATTTTATTCAAAATCATTACTTTAAATAACGATTTCGAAAAGAAGTTATCGTTCGTGGTAACGGAGCATTCTACTAAAAGAATGAAAATGTACTCGTTATTCTTTTGAAAAGTAAGTTGCTACTATTTCCCTCAAACTAAAAGAAATGGGAAAAAATGACATAACGATTATATAAGTGGCTATTTCAAATAATGTTGTGTTTAAAGAAAGCGACAAATAATAGGAAAAAAGGAAAAGTTACGTCCGGTGTTACTCCGACGTTTGTGCCACAATGATTTGCAACATTTCAGAAGAGAAAAAGTAACAGTTTCGTTGCTCATAACATAGACACCTACAGGTGGCTTTGCGAACGGAGAATTCAAGTACAGCGACAAGGAGATAATGTTTCCCCAACATCATTGCAAACCATGCACCATTCATCATATGAGGGGAAGGACACTGATAATAACATTAATTACGTATACATGTCGTTATCCTCATCCGCGGCACCTGTACATTTTGAAGCAGCCGCGGGTGTAAGTATTCTTGGGCACCGGTGTGGTGTCCACGCTTCCTTGGCAGCCCGGGGGCTTTGTTCCAGGCCTTCTGCATGGGTCGAGCACCGCCTTATCGATCCATTTCCCTGCGGCGGGGTTCACGGTTGTCATTGTTATGCTGGCGACCAAAACTAGGCAAAGGACCAGCAGCTGCTTTGGCTTCTGGATTCCCATCTTCTAGAACAGATTGAGGCTTCTCGTCGTGACGTATGTCGATCTTCGCTGTAGGGTGGTGTCTATTTTGTGTGGGCTGCGGGCATCTTATAAAGGACATACAACCAGCGGTTCAGAATAGGATTAACGATTCGTTAGGCCGAGTGAAAGTTAATGATTCCGGTTTTTTAGGTGATCCATTCTCTCCGGGGCCGAAAGGAAAACCAATTTCAAGCTGTTAGGGTGGTTTCTTTGCACAAAGGGATAATATGAGCAATATTATTGCTAAAATCTATATATTACTAAACGATTTAGGCAAAATATCGATCCGTGCTCGAACTTCTGGCCAACTTTTTTTTCTAGCATAACGTTTAAAAAGTTATGTTTGTAGCCTTAAATCAATATTATAAATCTTTTGAGGCTTAATTTAGACGCCGTCATCAATTTGAGTAACGGCGATCAAATAATTTCCGACGTGTATTGTTTTAGTTATTTTTCTTTATCTTACGTGGAGGTAAATATTGGTTTTTTTTTCGGGACTTCGGACCGACTTTCTTTTTTGTCATAACATTTAACAATATCTCTTTTGTGGCCATATTACAAATTTTTGTGGCCTAATTTAAACGCTAACCGACTTCCAATAATTTTCGATGCGAATTTTAGTTTTTTATATCCCATATTAATATTTGACAAAAATACAACTTTATGAGTTACGATTCTCACAAAAATATTTTGCCCCTGAGAACTTTAATCTCTCGATTGCGCCTCTAAACATTTTACCTCTGAGAACTTAATCTCCCTGTTGCGCCTCTATAAGTTTTTAGGGGCAAAATGTTTAGCGGCCTAAACAATTATTTGATCTCCCTCGCGTGCCTCAAATCGGAAATTATTTGAAGTCGTTTACCAACGAAGGCGTTTAAATTGGGCCATAAAAATTTATACCCTCGATTTAAGGGCACAAAGAAATATTGTTAAATGTTATGACAAAAGAGAAAGTCCGCCTAAAGTTCGGGTGGAAAACCAATATTTTGCCTCCACGTAAGATAAAGAAAAATAATTAATACAAGCGTCGGAAATTATTTGATCTCTGTTACATAAATTGGCGACGGCGTCTAAATTAGGCCATAAAAAATTAATAATATTGATTCAAGGCTACAAACATAAATTTTGAACGTTAGGCTAAAAAAAATTCAGTCCAAAGTGAGGCCGTGCATCGATATTTTTTTCAATTATTTAAGTATAAAAATGGTATTTTAAATAACTGTAGATGAGAATTTAAAACATAAATATAAAATCAAAATTAAGGAATATCTAATTAAAAAATTAAAATAATAACTATAAATAAATAAATAAATTATTATTATATTTTTTTGATATTTTATTTGTTTTATTAGACTACCCCATAGCTTTCTTAATCGACAAAAACGTAAGTAACAAGATGAATGTAAATGTTAGTCTAAAAAAACGTGAGGTATGGCTATCATTTTTAAAATTTTTGAATTATTATTTCTAAGTAGTTATTTGAATTAGCGACTTCAATTATATGGGGAAAATTCACCATTTCAACTGCAGGCCTCGGAATTGAAAGTCGCTAGGTGTGGCAATTTGTGTTGTACGGGTTTTGAAAGAGTCATGTCTTTTACGGATTTGTGTTCGAAAGCTTCAAACATGGGACACGACATGTTTAACTAATCGTGTCATCGGATAAAACCCGATGACTTACACAATTAATAAAGGACATGTTGAGGCTTCTCGTCGTGACTAAAAGGAAGAAAGAGGTAAAAAAAAAAAAGAAGCGGAAGAGGTGGCTAAAAGGAAGCGCACGAGAGATGGAAGTTGGCACATCATTCTCGCGAAAAGGGGAGGGGGTTTGTTCCAAAATAGCGCTCGTAATGTCCCGAAATCGGAAGTTGACAACTTCGATATGTTTTCGAAACGAATTTACCAGTTCCGATATTTCACCCTATTGTATGTTTCTCTGAAAATCGGGGTTCCACAACTCTTATTTCGTGAAATTTAGTTGCTAATTTTAATTTTAATAATTATTTAACGAATTTTGATACTACTTATTCTATTCGCGGAATAATTTCAGAATTAACCTTAAATTATCAAGTAGCGTGGATTTATGTTTGGTCTTTTATATATACTGACATAATTAGTAATAATGCCTCCTGCGAACTCTGACAGAATGCCGTTGCCTAGATATCTTTTGTTGGTTATAACGAGAATGTTATGTCAGCCATAAGGACCAGAAATTCGTCTAATTCTTCCAAGTCTCTTTTAACTTTGGTCATATTTCTGCAATCAGTATATAGGTGAAAGTTTGGGGTCATTTGAACTTATTAGCCTCACTTTTATGTGGTTGTCTATGAGATGCCAGAACTCATGCTTATTTGAAGCTAAGGTTATTGCACCTTGGAAATTATACTTGAAGTGGTTTGCTAATAGTGTGCATTAATAATTTGATAGACAATGGTTTTCTTATCTTACGCTTAAAAACGATGCTTCTGTTTTTCCAGAGTTGAAACAATCCTAATTGAAGATTGTCTGAAGTAGCTTGAAATTATTAGTTAGAGGTATTAATGGCGGCTGTACTCCTTCTTGTCGTGAGCAGCCCTGTTTGGCTACTGAAAATAGCCTGGTTGCAGCTCATATTCTAATCCTCAACCTACTGTTTTCGGTTTACTCCATTCTGTAAGTTCTGATTCTTACGGATCTGGATTCTCTAATGGTAAGTTGCTGATTTTTAAGGATATTGGGCAGAGGTTCTGATTTCGTGCAGATTCGCGATTCAGGGAGGCTCGTCCACCACCACCACCACCACCACCACTGCTTTCAAGTGAAATGTTTGCTTGCGGAAGCATCATGGAGAAGGCCAAGCCCTTCGTAGGGGTCATCCTCCTACAAGCTGCCGTCTCCGGGATGGACATCCTCACAGCCCTCAACCGTGGGACGAGCTGCTTTGTCCTGACTGTCTAGTATCACGTCTTGGCCACTGTGGTAATCGCCCCCTTTGCGATCATCCTTGACAGGTAAGACTGAGGCTCTGACTCCTTCGAGACTGCCCCGAAATGGTTGTGACTGCATGCTGCTTAGCTTCGTGGCAGGAATACACGGCCGAAAATGACGCTTCCAATATTCATTAAGCTGACGGTGCTCAGCTTGTTAGAGTTAAGCATCTACGCTTCCTTTACAATGGGTTTCTAACGGCGAACTCCTTTTGTTCAGGCCTGTGATCGGCCAGAACCTCTGCTTTCTAGGGATGAAGAGTACAACGGCGACATTGGCGGCCGCTATGAGTAATATCCTGCTTGCATCTTTAGGTAACTTCTTTCATCGCCCTTATGACACCGCTCCCATACTTTAGAGTGAAAAATAATGGAAATATGTTGTTTGACTAACAAAAAACTATCGTAGGCTGGAGAAAGTGAAGTTTAAAAGCCATGCACAGCCATGCCAAGGTGTTCGGTACAGTGACGACTATTGCTGGGGCCATGATTATGACCTTAATCAAAGGCCCAACCATCGAGTTGTTTTGGCAGAAGGGGAGGACCGAGCAACAGATTGGGACAAACGGGACGAATTCCCACAGTTCCATAAAGGGCGCGATCATGATCACCATTGGGTTATTCTGCTGGACGAATTCCCACAGTTCCTTGGCCCTCGTTATGGAAAGAGGCAACGAATCTGTTTGGGCCATCCACTGGGACAGCGGACTGCTCGCAGCCCTTTACAGCGTAATGATTCGAAATCGCAGAATGAGAGGTCATATGAACAACGAACTGACTTATGTGATTCTTGCAGGGATCGTCTGCCTGGGTGTTGCTTATTACATCCAAAGGGGTCGTGATGAAGGACAGTGTACGCGCGCCTTCCGGCCTAGCATGCGCGCGGCGGTTCGGACGACCCGAGGATCCGTGCCCGCTCCCCTAGAGTCTTCCGGTCGGCGTCGTAACTCGAGTATCGAACGCTGCGGAAAAGACCAGGGTGGTCCCTCCTTGGATTCCTGTCCGAGTCTGCCCAGACTTTTCGCTGATCGTCTCCATGCTCCTTAAGAGGCGACGAGCGAAAAGAAGCGCATGACCCGAAGAGGAAGCTTCGGGAGATTCCAAAAGAGCGGCTTGTGTCGTCAGTCCCTCGTCCAAAATGACTTCGTAACAAAATGTGTTGTTGTTTAAACCTAGGTAAACTATTACGGAGTCGCCACCGACTTATTTAAAAGATTGGTTTAAGTCGGAAAAAACCAGAGTAGATTCGGGGATTCCTAGTTACTAAATCTTACATTTAAACATGCGAAAAAGGTGGCGTTTGCTCCAAAATGTTTGCTTTTGGTTTAACGGGCGTTGGACCCGATTCAGGCGTTGGACCCGAAACTCATGTGTATTTGTTTAACAATCACATGCGACGATAAACCTACGGGCCTAAGGCATGCGGACAGGCCCAGACAATTATTTAGATCAAAAGGAGCGGGGAATGGCGGTGATCGTGGGCCTATGCACTTGGGCCCATGACTCGTTACATGTGGAAATAATAAAAAATCGGGAGGCCCGCACCTCCCTCATGTACCTGAGATGACGGTTGGGGCCGCTTATTATCTTGGCATCGCGGTTGTTTTTAGGCCGAGGTGGATCCACGCGGTTTTGATACACGCGCCTTTGAGTTAATCTTCGAGAATCCGGGGTTTGAAACTTTCGAAATTAAGCGCTCGATGTACATGTCAAAAAAAATGTAAACGTGGTTAGTATCGTCAAATTCAAATGAAGTTCGATTAAATTAAAAGAAAGGTAAGGCTTGTCTTACCGTGATCGGAGATGTGTATTTGATGTAGATCGTCGATGATATCCGAGAAGTCCACCGTGTTTTACATGCAAAACAAAGAGAGATGGACATTAGCAATGTTTATCATAACCGAACATGATCTAAGAAAACGTAAATGAATTCAAGTGGGCTAAAGTCATTCGAATTTCATAAAAAAATTTTCTAAAATTTTGACTATAGCAAAGAGTTTAAAAAGGAACATATTCGTATTAAGAAATCCAATTGCTAAAGAAATGTGAACTCGAACATGAACGATTGCCATTTATTATTAAAAAATAATAATAATAATAATGATGCAAGAAGCCGTGAATGGCCATTTCAAATTAAAAAAAGAAGACGGAAGTTTTTACCTTTGGTGTAGGTTGATCGATAGACATTCAAAAATTAAAAAAAAAAATAAATAATAAAAGAGAAAGGTGTTTTTTACCGTCTTTGTAGGCTGATCGAAGACGAAATCAAAGGTGGGGAACTGCGTCTGGGTATCAAGCCACCCGAAGCTGTTGTTGATCGAAGGAAACAAAGGGGATCCAGGTCACCGAGGGATTACTGGAAAAGAAGACCCCGAGGCCACTAAGACGTCACTGGGGAGGAAGACTCGTCCGTTGAGGAATCCAAGGTCTCGCCACGGGTTTATCGTGGTCGCTGAGCTGGGATCCGGGGGACGCCGGGGAGAGAAGATCTTGCCACCATGAGGCTAGAGACGCCCGGAGGGGGGAGGTAGACCCGCCGCCGCGAAGGTCGGGGAAGCGCCGGGGGAAGTGGAGGCTTGTCACCGTGGGCTAGAAACGCCGGGGCTGAAATATGGGTATTGCTGCTACGGGGGGGACGTCGGATAGGGGGTTTGCTTCACCCACCGCTAGGCCTGGGACGTCGGGGAAGAGGTGATCATTGCCACCATGAGGGGATCCGCCGACTGTCATGAAGACAGCCGATGGGAAGCTCGCCGCTGTGGGTGTTGTTGGACTTCAGGATGGCGTCTTGGGAGGAGCGCCGGGAGGTAACTGGGACAGAGGAGTCGCCTTGGGGTTGGAGCTGCCATTATCGCGGTCACGGCCAAGGCTGGTCGTCGTGATTCTGTAGGTGTCGCCCATCATCGATGCAGCTTTGGGAATGGCGTACGTTCGCCGTCGCTGGAGGGCGCCGGGGGAGGTGGGTGATTGGCTGGGAAAGTATCGAGCTCTCTGTCTGTCCGTGGAACGCCGGGAGGAGAGTGATGACGCCGCTGCGGCTGGGTGGTGGCGGCGGTTGGTTCTGAAGGTCGACCGGGGACGGAAGGTTCGCCGGAGAAGGGAAGTGTGAGCTGGCTGCCTTGGAGAGTTGCTTCGCTGCTGCAATGGATGTCGGGGACTGCATGTTTGATGCTGCTGCGAACGTCAGGATTGTTGTGAAGTATCGCCGCGGGGATTCGCTGGGTGGTGAAGCCGGTCACTGGAGAAGCAGTCTGACTGCGTTCCTAGTGGAGCGATGAGCTGAAGGACCATTGCTGCTTTAGGTATGGAGTTGTCCCTTCTGCTACTGTGGTCTGCTTGCTTGGTTTGGCCATCGAGGGGGTTTCCCATGGTGCCTTCCTCTTCTAACCTCGGTGAGGAGATTGCAGGTGGGTTCAGACGATCTCCTTAGCCCCTGTGGAGGTTTTTTTGGACTCTTTTAAAGGAGTGAAGAAGGAAGGGAGAAGACGCCATCCCCTCCTCTCCCTGTCAAAAGCCAAATTTAACCCCCCCGAGAATTTGGTCGGTTTTTTGTAACTGTTCTCCCCACTTTCTATTTGTCTGTCTGCTTTCCTTTTATTGGCCTCCTTTTTATTGCTCTCTTAACCGTCGAGAGAGGGGGAGTGAAGGTGGCAGTCGGAGGCAAAGGTAAGTTTTGTTTTGTATTGTGGGCTTGTTTTGTGGGCTGGACAAATTGTTGATGGGTTTGGCTTGATCAGCCATTTGCTTTTGGGTTGGGATTTGACTTGGCCTTTCACCTTGGCGTCAGGCTTTCATTTTTTGTTGTAATTGTTTAGTCTTCCTCTTGGGTTTTTGTATGGCTTTTTCTTTGGTTGGGTTGGAGGTGAGTCTGTTTTAATGTGTGTGATATCATCAGGCTTTGTGGCTGCTGTTACTGCCTGTAAGGCTACTGCTGCCTGCATGTTAACAGTAGACGAAGCAGGGTCTTGACCACTGGCTTTAGTAGCAAGCTGCCATTGGAAAAGTGATTTTGCTGCTGAGGCTAGTACGTGCAAGTTGTCTGTCGATTGAATCGCATCTGGTGAGAATTGCTGCAGTGTCTGGTTGGCCTCTTCGGGATAAGCCATTGATGATCTGGACGCTGCGGACCTTTGTGATTGATCCGGCCTCTAATTTCCAAGTGGATTTGCGGCATCTTTTTTTTTTAATTGTAGGCATAGTTTTCAAAGGTCTCCTTTTGTAGTATATGGTCGGAGATTGGATTGTCCTAATCTCTTAACGCGGTTAATAACATAAGTATAATTGAGGTATTACAGACAGAGGGGCAGTTAGTTAGTTTTTTGTGACAGCATTCAGCCACACTGAGCATGGTGCACGGCTTTGGCTGTAATGGAGGCACCTTCATTTTGACAACGGAACAATTGTTTTAGGGAAGGTATTGCGGATTCAATTCTCGCACATCGACAGCCACACTAGAATCACAATAGGTTGATTCCTTCAAGCTGACGTGTTTCTTAGTTCTATTGTCTTTCTAAAGGGTGATGGGAGCTATTGTCATCGTTTTAAGGGGACTGTTACCACCCCCCCATTGGGTTAGTGTGGGGGAGCGCAAAGGACGACAATGAATCTTTCGCCTTCGACACATGCTGCTCCCTTGACACACAGCCCCCGCTCATCCCACATTAACAGAAGCGAGAGTGTTATTGTAGTTCATCTCTCCACTGGTTGGCGTTACCAAGAGCTCACAGATAGTTGGACAATACAGCAGAGACCACGGAGAGAGAATCATCATTGAACACACACTCCATGAGCTTAAGAGACATGAAATGTAGGGGTGGACAAACAACCCACCAACAGGCAAAAGTCCTAGTCTATAAGCCACCTTCCCAAACCTTTGTCAATTATCTTGTGATTGGCCATAAAACAGAGAGAGTGGTTGACAAATTATTACTCCTGATCCTCACCACACTTTGCTGTCTATAAGGGCTTAGCTTAACATACAACCAATTCTCCAATTTGAGTAACACCCTTTCAGTTCTAGTGCTGGTTGGCTAATTGTTTGCAGTCGATGCCTTCGCTCTATCAAAATGAAACCCTAACAGCTGGTAAAAACTGAGACCTTCCCTA
Source organism: Melastoma dodecandrum (assembly GCA_029817715.1). Taxonomy (NCBI): domain Eukaryota; kingdom Viridiplantae; phylum Streptophyta; class Magnoliopsida; order Myrtales; family Melastomataceae; genus Melastoma; species Melastoma dodecandrum. The sequence goes on along the minus strand of JARUPY010000456.1, from coordinate 5,832 downwards.
ACCTGTAAACCACCATGATCTACAGCTGGAGATAACATGTTCGATGAGGGAAAATTGGTATATTGAATGGGATGTGGATATCCATAAAGGGCTTCAAAGGGAGTCATATGAATAGGTTAATTGTATAGGTACACTATTGTACCACCAACTTAACAAAAGGAAGCCATTGGACCACGACCTACCAAATCAATCTCAAACCATACACCTTCAGATATGTCTCCAAACACCTTGGATTAACAACTTCAGTTTGACCATCCGTTTGTGGGATGGTGAAGCAGTTGAAAAGGTGTATGTAACCGATACTCCTCTTATGCAAAAGTGAAAAAAGCTCCTCGCCAATAACTTTGCTCAGAATAGATGAGATCCCTACCACTCTTCAACCCATGTAGTTTAAAAAATTTGTCCATGATAGAGTCGGAATTGTTGCTACTGTCTTGGCAGAATAAGGATGTGGCAAAAGCAAAGGAAATGGCTTAACGATCAAACTACCACCAATATGGCTTCTCTACCTTGTGATTTTGATTTAATCCTTCAATAAAGTCCATAGTTATGTTCTGCCATAGTCCATTAGGAACAGGTTATGGTTGTTAACAAACCAGGAGAGGCCCAACATTCTCATGCCTAGCATGTAATTTTTGTAAAACAGTTAGCACCATGCTCTCACAAAATTTCATTACATATCTCTGTGCTCTCTTCCAGAAGAAGAACCTTCCAATTCTCTTATGGGTAGCTAAAAATCCCAGAAATGACCTCCCTCAGGACCATAATAAAAAATGGTTATAATTTTCATCCTCCACTTCAAGGAACTGACCCCACAACCAATCTAGACCCCCTTTTCAAACAATTCCTGCTGCCATTGATGTCTATGTATAGGTCCAATCCATTTTTTTCAATTCTGCAATTATTGTGGACTTATATTTATCATCAATGACCCAAGTAGCTTTAAATATAATCCAATTAGAGTAGGAGATTAATCTTGCACCCTTAAAGCGAAAAACCTCTGCCCCTTGGGTACCTGAGCGAAAAACTCTGACCCCAGCACGGATATTCTCTTTACACTTCTTGCTATCGTAATCTCATTGTAGATTAGCAACATGAAGTTTGGTTAACTACCTAAAAACTGGCTCCTCTGTATGCCATCTCTGCTCCCATACAAAGAACTTTAAATTTTTATGATTCAGTACTGTAATAACAAAGTGTCTTCCTATGAGATAGTAGATGCCACTTCCCAAACAGCGATTCTCTACTTGAGTAAAAACCCCTTTAACTGTTTTCAGAAGAAATGGGTGTACTGTGCCATTCCCCTCACAGCTTCGAACATTAGATGGATCCGTAGCAAACTCCCTCTTTTACTCGATTAAGTGACCCAAATGCCTCAACCCTGTATACATGCCAAATACACACTTAGACTTCTTTGCAAACCAAGACATACTTCCTCAAAATAGACAGAACAAAACTAAAGGTGCGTCACATGTTCAACTAAAAGATCTTCTATATATGAGTATATCACTTAAGAAATAAAACTATGATTGTCACTTCCTCAGATTAGTGTCTACAATTTATCTGAATTCAATCAAGCTTATAGGATGTTGAGGTGTGCATTTTCAAATCCAAAGGGCTGATTACCAGAAGCAAAACTCATTAGTGGAATCCCTTCATCAGATGTTCTAAAGGCGGGTTTTATGCACATCACTCAGGTTTCTATGCGAATATGATGAATTGCCTGCCCGGAGATCAAATCCTAGAAAAAGATAGATCAAAATAATTCGTTCCAACAAACTCTCTCAATAGCAGGGATGGGGTATTTGTCCTTCACCTGGTTGTGCTTGTTAAGCTCCTTAATAATCCACACACCATTCTCCAAGTCCCATATTTCTTCTTAACCATGACTACTGGAGTTGAGAAAGCCACTCCTTACTCTACTGTATCACTACCTGTCTTCCTGTTTGCTTGAACCATTTTCTCAATTTCCATCCTTCTACATTAAAAAGACGTGCTTATAAAGGCCGCAAAACTTATACCATGGAAACACCATTCTTTGAGTACAATTGCCATTGATCATAACCTTCTAAATAGGATGTAAGCCTGTCGAGCTCAAGCAAAGATACCTGCATAAAGCAGTCAATACCTCTTCAAATCTTCATGTTGTACTTGATACTATAGCAGATGACTGAGGGACAATGACAATAGTGAGGCATTTGTTGCCTCCATAATACTTTCAACCCAACCAACCACAGTAGAGGAACGACAAATCTTATCCAGCTGTTTACACTATTAAGACCAGCTGTAACATACAATCTTCAGGGTTGGTTTTATCTACCCCTCAATACCATCTCCTTTCCTTCTCAGTTGAAACTTCATAGTTGACATTGGAAAATTCCACTACAATGTCACCGAGCCTGATGAGCCAACCATTAACATCCATCCACACGATTTTCACATTCCACCCAGCGTGTTGATAAAGATTAAAATCAGCGCCGTAACAATAACTTTATTCTCCTTTGCATACAACTCCATACCAAACTGTTTTAGCATTATTTATACCAAACATTCACTCCTTCCTCATCAGCTATTTATAGTTACTATAACTGGTTGCAATAGTCACGACAGCCATAACTTGTTTTAGCATATTTCTACAAACAACACTCCTCCCATCTGCTACAATCACTCTAACTGGTTGCAATAGTCTCCAACAAGCCAGATCTACACTCCCCAAATCAACAAGAGTTGCTGTGTACTTTCCGAGCTTTAATCAGATATATCTCAAAATTCCTTTTTTCTCTTAAAGGCCCCCCTTTAAGAGATTACTCATCTTTTAGTCCATTTATGATTAAACTCACTTGAAAGGAACATCAGGCAAATCTATCTTCTCAAAAACCTTTCGTAGGACACATATACAAAATCTCTTCCATATAAGCATACTAATTGTCAATTTCAACCTATTCCTACTTCAATTTCTTCTTATTACCCATCGGCGTCTTTCAAACTACACTTCTCTACCATAATATGTTATTCACAAGCGACAGCATACTCTTCCCACTCCAGAATTCCATCTCTCCTCCTTGTTCTTTATCAAAGAGTAGTAAGCCATTACAAAGTAGATCCATATAAAGGTACAAACGAGGACCAACTTCACCATTTTTATCTTCTAGGAACATGCTCTAAACTCAAAATATCTCTGATATATTTATTAAAACCAATTCTCCCAAATCAATTCCATTTAAAACTGCCGTAAAATCAAACTTTGGGCATAATAAAATGAACTTGTACCCCTAACTCCACTTGTTCCCCTCAGCTTCCCACTTAGGGACTCCATCCTCTCCCCCTCAACCTCGTGTACTTCTTTCAATTCCTTTTCACCTCTAACCGCCTGGCAGTTTTGGGAAGAAAGGGAAAGCAGCATTCCCCATTTCTCATCTATTTGCTAATTGTAAAGTGACCTAAGTTTGCCACTTTGAAAACCTCCCTTAATTTTGAGTGGTAAAGCACCCTACCTTCGCAACCAACCTTTGCTCCACCATACTCTCCTGTAGTTTCCTGATCCCCGAACGCAACTCATCAAACCGAGTTTCCTACCATGATTTACACTTCAACAAAAGTAGTGCACAATCAATGAAACAAAAAATAACATCAAGGTTTAACAGCAACTTACTCCTCTCAACATTTGCCGATCCTTCACCTAATCTCAATCGCATACTCCAAGACGATCCTCTGATAACCCTTGATCGTCGTGTAAGTCTTTCAGAATTAACAATTTCAAGTTAGATATTCTATTAACAAACCAACACAAATGCTGTTTCCACACCAAAACAATGAACACCAATTTCATCTACGCACCACCAATCTCACCAACTCATTCAACCTCGAAAAAAGGCCAAGGGATGACAAACTCCGCCTTCGGCAGCACACCACAAACACACTACACACCACCAACACAACAGGGAAATATCTAACTTGACTTCCCCCTCCGGCTTACCTCAGCCCATTTCTAACTAACTATTTAAACCGGACTTGAAACTGGACCGGTCCACTAACACTTAAATCGAACCGGGACCCCAACCCCCACCAACTACTTTTAAAACAGTCTTCCCTCCAAGCCTCTGTCTTCCAACTGCATTCCACCTCCCAACTTCGACAATCTCCGGATCCATTCACCCCACAGCTGGCACAAGCCAATCCTTCTTCACGTATCTTCTAGAACTTGTTCCACGCCATCCACTGCTTCTTACTGTGACTGGGGCAGGTCATTTGTTGTCCGTGGAAGGTATATAGTGGCCGATCTATTCGGAAAGGAGGCTGGGATAGAAAAAAACACCTCTGATCCGGTTCCTCCTTTAAGTTTCAAAGGTATGGTATTAGTCTCATAAAATACTGCATGTTCCATTTACCAGCAAAATTTCTTACCATTTCTTGTAATAAACACCAGCACAGTTCTCAGTAACATCGATCACAAGTGCTTCTTGCGATTTCCTTTCTTTGCTGATGCAATCGAAAGAGAGTTTTGTCGAAAACATACCCGGATACAGTTTAAAAGTTACAAACCGTACTCTAATATTATTAAGCAAAGCAATATCTGCCAATGATTGTCTGAGTCTGAGGGACTCTGAGGAATGTTCCTTTGTACAAAAATTACCTGGGGCATTATTTACTTAACGTTCTTCGCCATCAATAGATACCCACGGCTCAGAAGCAACACAAAGCCAATTCTGGACTCCGTTATCTTATTGATACGTAAGTTATTTACAAAGCATCTCATCTTGCAGGAAAATAAAATCGAGCAGAATGTTGACCTGCTGCTGGGATGACTTGCGAGTGTACAGGCATCAAACCCTTGCACCATTGGATGGCCCCTTCACTAATGGCCTTGATAGGAGTTGCAATCAGGGACCAGAAGATGTCCATCTCTGTTGGAAGGCCATTTTGTCGACCTTGCACTCAACACAGAAGAGAGGAAGTGGACACTTATTAGTGGCGTGAAGTTAGATTACATATCTTGTCCAAGGAAGCTATCTCATACCTCCACAAACCAAAACATTGCCCCACGTTATCGTATTGCGTGAATCTCTAGTAGACCTTTCTAAGATTGTCAAAGGTAAGCGGCTAATAACCCTGCGCCATTTCGAGGAACAGTTCGTGTTTTCATTGCATGTTCATCTGCATCAGAATTAGTCAACAATTGATCTAACAATCCCAGGTAAATGACATCTTTGCAGTGCAATATCAAGCTAGAATGATATCGAAAAAACTTAATTATATATTGAGTATCTGCTCCGAAAAAGTAAATATTCTAGGAAAACAACATAATCATTGCCAAAATTATGTAAGAGGTTTGGGGTATTCAAGAAAATTTTCTGACTAGGAGGGATTCATTTTTCAACAACCTACGGCTCTCCTCAAATAATCAGATTTTGGCAGAATTTTCCCACTTCTGTTAAAATTTTCGAGAGAGGCATACCTTAATAAGCATGTGTACCTGGTTGACTAAGATATCTGCACGGCAATAGGAACATGTTTCTATTCTTGCCTTCAAACAACAATGCCTGGTGAGAAATCATTCATCAGAGCTGTTCCACTGTTTCTGTTTGGTTTCCTAAAGATAATTTCTGAAGTACATCAGCAATAAGCCACACCCCGATTATTAATTCGGCAAATGGAAACACAAATGCCATGATTCAAAAGACAAGGGACTAATTGACATATCTAGGAAAAGAACACTTGCACAACTAGGAGGTACATGTGGGGAGAAAAAGAGAAAATAATTAAGCAGATTCAAAATATTAAAGCAGTATTCATTTTCCAAAATGGAGGGAAATGGAAACGACATTCTTTTCC
>JARUPY010000232.1:0-111874 GCA_029817715.1 Melastoma dodecandrum | reverse complement strand
CGTCGTGGAGCCGCCGCACACAGATCGCGATCGGAGGGCACGATCTGCGCGGAGCGCGAGGACGACCCAGCGCAGAACAGGAGCACTGCGCCGATCGCGTTCGGCAGCGCGGCGATGCCGGAGCCCTGCTGCGCGATCGCTGCGCCGACGCCGAGCAGGGCGCCGCCCGCGCCGCCGAGGATGAAGGCGATCGCCGCGCCGATGAGCGCCGTCCACCAGAACTCCGACAGGCTGGCCCGCCCGGAGAACACGGTGTACCGCAGCCAGAAGCGGCCGGTAGAGCGGACCGGAGCTGGCGCGGCCGCCGTTACAGCGGCAGAATCGGGATCGGTTCGGATCGGCGGGCATGCGGCTCCTCGCGCGGACGGGACGGACCGCTCGACTGTAGCGACGGCCCCGCCGAGTCCCCCGTTCCGCCGCGGTCGGCTACGCCGGGCGGGCCACCCGGGCCAGGCGGCCCCAGCTGCGCACCGGCACCTCCCGCACCCGCTTGCCCGGGTAGGGCGCTTCGATCATCCGGTTGTGCCCGACGTAGATGGCCACGTGGTAGACCGCGCCGGGGCGGCCGTAGAAAATCAGGTCGCCCGGCTTGCGCTGCGAGTAGGACCGGAGGCGGTGATGCCGATTCGCGAGCCGCCACTGCGCGGTCGCGCTGTGGCCGCCGATCGAGACCCTCACCGCCTGGTACGCCTTCATGGTCAGACCGGAGCAGTCCCACCGGTTCGGGCCGGGCAATCGGCGAACCCGTACGGGTCGCCGATCTGCTTGCGCGCGAACGAGACGGCGCGGAAGCGCGCGGGTCCTCCCCGACCAGCGCCCGGCCCGTGGTCGTGGCGGTGACGTCCGCCCTAGCGTCCGGTGCACGGCCGCTCCGCGGTGAGCCGGGTCGAGCAGGCTCGTCAGCTCCGGCGTCTGTTGCGCCGCCAGCGCGGCGAGGCCCCGCCCTCCGCCCGGTTCGCTGGGGCCGCGCGGTTGGCCTCGTGTTGTCGTGCGCGAGCACCGCCTCGTCCGCCTGCTGCGCGACCAGCCCGGCGGCGGCCGCCTGCGCGGAGAGGGCCGACAGCCGCGCCTCCACGACGCGGACGACGGTCGCCGCGTCCTGCTGCCGGCGGGCGCGGCCGCGACGGCCGACGCGGGGCTGGCGCGGCCCGCGATGGCAGGCCGGCGGCGACCGCTGCGGCGACCGCGGCTCCGGTCAGTGCGAGTCCTGCGTTCCGGACGGTTCCTCGGCGCACGGCGGTCTCCTCGGGCGTTGGCCGGCCGCCACGAGGGCATGCCGGAGGCGCGCGGGATCCCGGCCGGACGAGGGGTGTCGTCGGCCGCGGCGATCGCGCGCCTGATGTGGCTCGCCACGCGGGTGGAGCGCGGCGGCAGGTGGTGCCGAGGAAGGTAACAGGACGGTCACGAGCGGGGCGAACGGAAGGCCGCACCCGTTGCGGTGGGCGTGCGACGCCGGGTGCGCCGGACGGCCGCGGATCCCAGTCCCCGCCCCGGATCCCGGGGGTCGGGCGGGTGGAGGGGCGGCGCTCGGACCGATCCCGCTCAGCGGAAAACCGGGCTCGGGGTCACCCCGCGGTGCGGTTCACGAGCCGGGAGAGCACGATCGCGCTCCTCGTGTGGTCGACGTTCGGGGCGACCCGCACCCGCTCGAGCGCCAGCTCGAGGCTCGGGATGTCCCTGCTGCGCATGTGCACGATCGCGTCGGCGCTGCCCGTGACGGTGCCGGCCGTAGACGACCTCCGGCACCGCGGCGAGGATCCGCCGCTAGCTCGGGTGGGGGAGACGGGGTTGCTGCCCCACGGCAGAACAGCTCGACCCACGCCTCCGTGCCACATGCCCTCCGTGTCGCCGGGTCCGACCTGCACCGTGAAGGAGCGGATGACGCCTTCGGGCGAAGCAGCACGGTCCACCCGGCGCTTCACCGCGGAGGCGGACAGCCCCACGACGGCGCCGATGTCGCCGTAGGCCGAGCGGGCGTTCCGCTTGAGGAGGTCGATGATGCGGGAGTCGATGGCATCCATGCTGCTCGACGGTACGCGGCGTTGCGTGTGGAGGCTCCCGGGCGCAGCCGCCGTTTGCGTGCCTCCGCATCCGGATCCCGCCCCGGACTGGGGAAGCGCGCACCGCGGCTCGTCGCCGTACGGTCGCGCCATGGTCGAACCCGTAGCCTCTGCGCCGCCCCACGTCCGCTGCGTTGGTGGAGATCGGCGTCCGACGGGGCTCACCGTCCTTGGGGGGCGCTGATCCGTCCGTCGTGCACCTCGGCTCGATCCCGGCGTTCGTCGCCGAGCTCGTCATCGGGTTCGTGTCCGTGCAGGACTTCTGGCCGCTGGTCGGCGGCGCGCTGCTGCTCGCCGCGGGCGTCCTCGCGATCGTCCGCGGTCGCCGCGGGGCTCCGGATCCACCGCAGCGCCGTCGACACGCGGTCGAGGCGATGCGGATCCGCGCCGAGGCACCGCCCGCAGCTACGGTCAGGGCGGTCGTCCAGCGCCGGGGTCGCCGGCACGGCGCACCGCATGCCGACCGAGTTGCCTCCGCAGCGCTGAACGGGGCCGCGATGCGCGCACTTCGTTGCGCGGAAGACGGTGCATAACGCAATTCGATTGCGCGCGAACCGTCGCGTTTGCGCGATTCCGGAGGCACACTGGAAGCGCCGTCGACCTGGTCCGGCAAGTCCAGCACCGCTGAACCCGAGAGGACCACCGTGGTCTCTGGCCATGTCTCCCGTGACCGCGCCCCGGAAGCGCACCGCGGTTGCGACGCCCACTTCCTCATGTGCCGTCCCGAGCACTTTCGAACTACACCCGTCTGCGTACCGGATCAACCCCTGGATGAACCCGGAGGACCCGACGGACACGTCGGTCGCCCTCGGCCAGTGGCAGACCCTGTACGACACCTACGTCGGCCTCGGCCACGACGTCGAGCTGATCGACCCCATCGCCGGGCTGCCCGACATGGTCTACGCGGCGAACGGCGGCTTCACGCTCGACGGCGTGGCGTACACCGCCCGCTTCACCCATCCGGAGCGCCAGCCGGAGGGCCCCGCCTACGGCGCCTGGTTCGAGCAGCGCGGCTTCCGCGTGCACGAGGCGCGCGAGATCAACGAGGGGGAGGGCGACTTCCTGCTCGTCGGGGACGTGATCCTCGCCGGCACCGGCTTCCGCACCAGCCTCGAGAGCCACGCGGAGCTCGCGGCGGTCACCGGGCGCGAGGTCGTCACCCTCCGGCTCGTGGACGCCGCGGTTTTCTTACCAACCTCGACACACGCGCCTCGCTGTTCCTCGACCCGACGGGCGCGCGTCGCCAAACATCGCGTTCCTGCCGGAAGCGTTCGACGACGCGAGCCGTGCCGAGCTGCACCGCCGCTACCCGGACGCGGTCGAGGTCGGCATCGAGGACGCGCGCTGGCTGGGCCTCAACTCCATCTCCGACGGCCGCAACGTCGTCATCGCCTCCCGGGCCACCGGCTTCGAGGCGTCGTTGAAGGCCCGCGGCTACACCCCGATCGGCCTGGACCTCGCCGAGCTGCTGCTCGGCGGCGGCGGCGTGAAGTGCTGCACGCTCGAGCTGCGGACCGCCCGATGAGCGCGCGACGCGGAACGGGGACAGCGCGCTCCGCGCACAAACTACCACCCGCTCCCCGGTCCGTGATCGCGACGGGCGAGTGCGCGTGGGTCACACGACGTCGACGGGCGGATAGTACCTCGACCTGCTCGCCGCGTTTACTCCGCGAGTTTGAACTTCGGGCACGGCCACCCTCGGCTGATCGCCGCGGCGAAGCAGCAGCTCGACCGGGTGACGCTCGTCAGCCGGGCGTTCGAGAACGACCGGCTCGAGCCGTTCGCCCGCGAGCCCGCGGCGCTCGCCGGCAAGCGCATGGTCCTGCCGATGAACACGGGCGCCGAGGCCGTCGAGTCCGGCATCAAGGTCGCCCGTGCCTGGGGCTACCGCGTGAAGGGGGTGCCGGAGGGCACGGCCACGATCGTCGTCGCGAGCGGCAACTTCCACGGCCGCACCACGACGATCGTCTCGTTCAGCGACGACCCGTCGGCGCGCGACGGGCTTTTCGGCCCGTAACACGCCGGGCTTCCGTGATTCGGTGCACTATGGGCTCGTCGGAGGCGCGTTCGAAGCCGCGGATCGACCGACTCGACCGTCGCCGTGCTGCTCAGAGCCCGTTGCAGGGGCCGAGGCGATGGGCGTCCGTCGTGCCGCCGGAGGACTACCTGCCCGCCGTCCGCCGCATCTGCGACGAGCAGCGCGTGCTCATGATCGCGGACGAGATCCAGTCCGGCCTCGGCCGCGTCGGCGCGACGTTCGCGTGCGACCTCGTCGACGTCGTGCCGGACCTGTACCTGCTCGGCAAGGCGCTCGGCGGCGTGCAATCGTTGCCCCGTTCCTCCGCGGTTCGGTCCGTGAACAGAGGTACGTGCTCGGCGTCCCTGCGGCCCGGTGAGGCACGGCCTCGACGTTCGGGTGGCAACCCCCTCGCCGCGTGCGGTCGGCCTACGAGGTCGGTCCGGATGCTCGCGACGGGGGAGCCGCAGCGCCGCGCCCGCGAGCTCGGCGAGGTTCCTCCGCGGCCCCGCCTTCGAGCCGCTGATCGGGGGTGGGTGCCACGGCGTCAACCGCGGTTGCACGCTGTCCGCGGCCTGTGGGCCGGCCTTTCGATCGACATACGGAACCCCGCGCTCGGCACGGCCCGAGAGAGTCCTGCGAGCAGGATGATGGCCCGGCGGTCGTTGGCTGGCGAAAGGACACCCACGGCCAGGGACCGTTGCGCTTTCGCCCCCGCCGATCGTCATCTCTTCGGTCGAACCCTCCATCACGCAGATCGACGTCTTTCGAGCAGTCCCCTCCGCGCCGCCTGACTTCGTTGTTCATGACAAACCGGCGTTTCCCGCGGATCTCTCCTGGACAACGGAATCAGGGGCTTCCAGGGCGATCAGGAGGCAAGTCGCAGGCGAGGCCCGCGGCCGGTCGCGCGGGTTCCGCGGCGGCCGGTTCAGCTCGATGAGCAGTGCCGGCAAGCGGACGACTTGCCCGCGCCCCGTCCTCCTCCGGGGTCGTGCGGATGTGCGGGCTCATCGTGCCGCCGAGGGCCCCGCTCCACGATCCTCCACGGTCGTGCCCAGAATGCCGAGCAGGAGGCCGCCGGGCGCGAGCGACTCGGCCGCGCGGGCGATCGCGGCAGCGAGCCCCTCCGGCGGCAGCTGCAGGTAGCAGAGCACCGCGAGGTCGACGGGCTCGGGCGCGACCCACGCCGTCGCGTCCGCGACGACCGCGTCGATCCCGTCCGCCCGCCTCCGCTCGACCGCGGCGGGGGCGAAGTCGGTCGCGGTGACGGTCCAGCCGCGCTCGCGCAGCCAGCCCGCGTTCCGCCCCTCGCCGGCACCGAGGTCGACCGCGCGTCCCGCTGCCAGGGCTGCCGCCCGCTCGGCGATCCAGCCGTTCGGCGGCGACCCCCACAGGCTCGAGCCGTCGGCCGCGGCCGTGCGGTACCGCCCCTCCCAGAAGTCGCGGCTGCGGATCCGAGCGCGCGGCGTCCATCTCCAGCATTGTCGAGCCGGCGGGCCCGTGGGCGCGCGGGCCGTCGGCCGGCCGGAGGTGCACGGATCAGCGGCCCGAACGGCGTGGCGCGCGCACGACGATGCGTTGTACCGGAGGTGTCGCTGCCGTGCCTCGACGCGCGCGGCCGTTCCCGCTGACCCTCGGCTTCTGGCTGGTGCCGCTCGGCATGTTCGCGGTCGCCTTCGCGGCCCTGCTGCTCCCCGTCCAGCTCGCCACCCTGCCGATCGCGATGGCGAACGCGACGAACGGCTTCGGTCTCACGATCACGGGCGCGCTGCCCATGCTCGGCTCGGGCGGGATCGCGATCGCCGGCGCGCTCGCCGTCGTCCGCGGCCGGATCCTGCTCTCGAGGCACCGCCGCTACCTCGAGCGCCGCGCGGCGCGCATCGAGCGCAGGATCGCTCCGGACGCCGCCGGGGTCAGCCCCGGCGTCGCCGGCACGGCGCACCGGAGGCGCTGAGCCGGGTCAGTTCCGCACGGTGAAGTCGACCTGCACGAGCACGTGCGTGTCGCCGATCCGCACGTCCGCGCGGGCGAACGCGGTGCGGAGCAGCGGCACGAGCGGTGCGACCCGGCTGCGACGCGGGGGCGCCGCGACCGGGAGGTCGAGCACGAGCCGCGCCTCCCGGTCCTGCCCGCGCGCCGACGCGGTCCCGGGGTGCTCGAAGTCGGCGAGCGGGAGGCTCGCGACGGTCGTCCGCAGCGCGGTGCGCTGCTCGGCGGTCATGCGCTCCGTGTAGCCGTCGGGGTCGTCGACCCCGAAGCCCGCCTCGGCCAGCCAGCCGCGGGCGAGGTCGGCGACGAGGGCTGCCCGCAGCTCCGCCATGATCGCCCGCGCACGGTCGGCCTGCGCGGCGGTGACCGTGCGGCTGCCCGCGACGGCCGTGAGCAGCGGGATCGCCTCCGCCTCGAGCCACGCGATCGCCTCCTGCTGCACGGACAGCGCCGCCTCCGCCGCGCCGCCCGGCAGCGGCGCGGCGCGCTTCGCGGCCAGCCCCCGGAGGGTCGTCCGCGCGAGGGCCGCGGCGGCCAGCGCGGGCGGCAGCACCTGGGTGATCGCGATCGCGGCGCGCCCCGCCGCGAGCAGCGTGGTGACGAGGAACGGCGACAGCGCGAGCACCGTCGCCGTGATCACGACGACGGCGACGATCCCGCCCGCCAGCACCTCCCCCGGCGGCCGGAGGGTCGCGAGCACCAGCAGGAACACGGGCACGACCGCGAGGCCCCAGTCGTCGTGGATCAGGATGTCGCGGCCGCCCTGCGCGATCTCGTCGAGCACCGCGGCGAGCAGCACGAGGGCGAGCACCGCGATGTGCGACCCGGCTCGGAACGGCGCTCGGAACGGGCTGGCGCGCACGACGACGACGACCCCGGCGGCGACGAGCACCGCCAGCGCGGCCGATCTCTCCTTCGGCCAGGAGGCGATCTCCGCCCGCCCGAAAAGAAAGGCACCGTTCTCGAACGGACCGCCGGGGTACGCGATCCGCGGAGGGCCGTTGCCGCCGTACGGCGAGCACGGGCGTCCGGGGCACCGAAGCAGGAGGGGTTCAATTCGGGCGGGCGCGGGGTCCAACGGTCGCCGCTCCCCGGCGTCCGGCGTCCGCTTCGGACACGCTGAGCAGCACGGTCCGTCCTCCGATCCCCGCGCTGCGCGGAAGACGCGGAGACGGTGCCAGCCGACCTCCTCGATCCTGGCGCGGGACCGCGGTTGCTGATGCCGAGCCGGTCGCGATCCACCTCCTCCGGGGCGAACCCGGCGCCGGCATCCGCGACCATCACCGTCAGCCCGTCGCGGTCCGCGAGCACCGTCACGTCGGCGACGTCGGTGCCCGCGTGCTTCCCGGTGTTCACGAGGCACTGCTCCACCGCGGCGGCGAGCGCGTGCTCGACCTCCGGGGCGAGGCCGCGCAGCTCCGCGAGCTCGCCGTCGAGCCGCACGGACAGCCCGATCGCTCCGGTCCGGGCGATCGCCGCGAGCACGGGGCCGCCGACCGCGGGCGGGGTCGTGGCGGGCGCGGTCCAGCCCGGGGAGGCGAGCAGCTCCAGCGTGTGCCGCAGCCGCTCGACCGCCGGCGCCGGCAGCCGGCCCGGGCCGATCGCGGCGACGGCCGCCAGGTCCCCCAGCACGGTGTCGTGCACGACCGGCACGCGGCGCGCGACCGCGCGATCGAACGGGTCCGGTTCAGGGACTCCTCACCGGCCGCGGCCTTGGAGGCGCGGCGGGGCTGCTCGGTCCGCCGCCCGGCGATCAGGAAGCCGGAGGACGCGAGCGCGACGAGCGCGAGCGTCGCCGTCTCGGGCAGGTCGAACGACCACCGCACGCCGAGCGGCGAGCCGATCACGGCCGAGGCGACCTCCACGATCGCGACGATCGAGAGGCCGGCGAGGATCGGGGCGCGCCGCCTGCCGGCGTTCACCGCGAAAGGCGAGCCAATCGGCGGTCTTCACCGGCGGACAGCGGGGGAAACGCGGGCGGTCCCGTCGCGGGCGGGAACGGCGACCGGGCGAGCCACCACCAGCGTCGCGGCGGGGCGGCCGCGCCGGCGCGGGGGGCGGGGGGGGGGGGCTAGCCCCGCGGCCATCACGACGATCGCCGCGATCACGGCGGGGTCGCCGTACCGCGGGGACACCGGCAGCACGAAGACGAGGCCGCCCCCCAGGACGACCGCGGTGGTGACGGCCAGCAGCCCCATCGCGGGCATGGACCAGTGGATCAGCGCGGTCGTGCCCCAGGCGAGCAGGAGGACGGATGCCCCGTACCAGAGCCCGGCGGCGCGCAGCCCGTCCGACAGCGCGCGACGCGCGGTCCGCGGCGGGCCCGACATGGGCGCGATCGTACGGGCAGCGCGGCCCGGCGGGTCCGTAACAAGCCCGGAACACCGGTCTGGCTACGCTGCCGGGATGGCGGACCTCTTCGACGGGTACGCGAGCACGGCCAGCCCGTCCGCGCCGGGAGCGGAGACCCCGTTCGACGAGATGTTCGCGGACCTGCCGATGACGACGGCCGACGCCGTCCCGCGCGGCACCGTACGCGGAGGTGCACTCGGCCCTCTCGTCGATGACGCAGGCGGAGCTGCGCCGCCGCACCGCGGCGCTCGCGGACTCGTACCTGGCGCAGGGCGTCACGTTCGACTTCGCGGGCGAGGCGCGGCCGTTCCCGCTCGACGCGGTGCCGCGCGTCATCGCGGCCGACGACTGGGCGTTCGTCCGAGGCGGGGCGTGAAGCAGTCGTGTCACGGCGCTGGAGGCGTTCCTCGCGGACGTGTACGGCCCGCAGGCCGCGGTCCGTGACGGCGCGATCCCCGCCGGCCTGATCAGCTCCTCCTCCCACTTCCACCGGCAGGCGGCCGGGGTCGTGCCGGCGAACGGCGTGCGGATCCAGGTGTCCGGCATCGACCTGATCCGGGACGAGCACGGCGACTGGCGGGTGCTCGAGGACAACGTGCGGGTGCCGTCCGGTGTCAGCTACGTCGTGTCGAACCGCCGGGTGATGGCCCAGACGCTGCCCGGAGCTGTTCGTGCAGAAGTGCGTATCCGCTTCTTCTAGGCCGGTGGGCGAGTACCCGCACCGGCTGCTGCAGGCCCTCCATGCGGCGGCGCCCCCGGGGGTCGAGGACCCGACCGTCGTCGTGCTGACCCCCGGCGTCTACAACTCCGCGTACTTCGAGCACACCCTGCTCGCGCGCCTGATGGGCGTCGAGCTGGTCGAGGGTCGCGACCTGTTCTGCTCGGGAGGCCGGGTGTGGATGCGCACCACGGCGGGCCCGACACGCGTGGACGTGATCTACCGCCGCGTCGACGACGAGTTCCTCGACCCGCTGCAGTTCCGCGCCGACTCGCTGCTCGGCTCCCCCGGGCTGATGCTCGCCGCGCGGCTCGGGAACGTGACGATCGCGAACGCCGTCGGCAACGGCGTCGCGGACGACAAGCTCGTCTACACCTACCTGCCCGACCTGATCCGTTACTACCTCGGCGAGGAGCCGAAGCTGCGGAACGTCGACACGTGGCGGCTGGAGGAGCCGGAGGCGCTCGCCGAGGTGCTGCACCGGCTCGACGAGCTCGTCGTGAAGCCCGTCGACGGCTCCGGCGGCAAGGGGCTCGTCGTCGGCCCGAAGGCCACGAAGGCGCAGCTCGACGAGCTCCGGCGGCGCCTGATCGCGGACCCCCGCGGCTGGATCGCCCAGCCGGTCGTGCAGCTGTCGACGATCCCGACGCTGGTGGAGGAGGGGGTGCGGCCGCGGCACGCCGACCTCCGCCCGTTCGCGGTGAACGACGGCCGCGACGTCCTGGGTGCTGCCAGGCGGGCTGACGCGGGTGGCGCTGCCGGAGGGGCAGCTCGTGGTCAACTCGAGCCAGGGCGGCGGGTCGAAGGACACCTGGGTCATCGGGTCGGACCAGAGCCCGCCCGAGCGCTCGGTGTCGACCATCGTGCGGGGACAGGCATCCCACGACCGGCCGGAGCGCCCCGCCTCCACCTCCCACGAGCCGGACCACTCCCCCCTCGACGTGATCGACGACACGGGGGAGCAGCAACAGCATCAGCAGCAGGCGGCTCGTGGGGGATCCTCATGCTGAGCCGCATCGCCGAGTCGCTGTTCTGGATCGGCCGCTACAGCGAGCGGGGCGACGGCACCGCGCGCATCCTCGACGTGCACCTCCAGCTGCTGCTGGAGGACCCGTGGGTCGACGAGGACACCGCCTGCCGCGCGCTCCTGTCGGTCATGGGGTCCACGCCCCCGGGCGACGGCCCGTTCCGGCGCGGCGACGTGCTCGCGATCCTCGGGATCGACCGCACGCACCCCGCGTCGATCGCCTACTCGCTCACCGCGGCACGGGAGAACGCGCGCCGTGCGCGCGAGATCGTCAGCACCGAGCTGTGGGAGTGCCTGAACACCACGCGCGCCCGGATGCCGCGCCAGGTCTCCCCCGCGCGCGTCTCGGAGTTCTTCTCCTGGGTCCGCGAGCGCACGGCGCTCGCCGTCGGGATCATCGAGAGCGCGACGAGCCGCGACGACGTCTGGCAGTTCTTCACCCTCGGCCGCAGCATCGAGCGCGCCGACATGACCGCCCGGCTGCTCGCGACGCATGCCCTGACCGGCAACAACGGGCCGAGCTGGACGACGCTGCTGCGCTCCTGCGGCGGCTACGAGGCCTACCTCCGGACCTACCGCGGCAACCCGTCGGCGCAGAACGCGGCGGAGTTCCTCGCGCTCGACCGGCTGTTCCCGCGGTCGATCCTGTTCTCGATCCAGCGGGCGGAGGGCGCGCTGCGCGCGCTGAGCCCGCGCAGCGAACGCGTCGGCACCTCCGACCGGGCCCTCCGGGTGCTCGGGCAGATCCGCGCCGAGCTGGAGTTCCGGCCGATCGACGAGATCCTGGCGGAGCTCGCGGAGCACATGGAGGCGGTGCAGGCGGCGACGTCCGCCGCGTCGGAGGCGATCCGGCAGCGCTACTTCCCGACGAACGCGACGCCGGTGTGGGTGGGGGAGTTCTGATGAGCCGGCTCCGGGTGCGGCACGTGACCGGCTACCACTACGGCGGCAAGGTCACCCAGTCGTACAACGAGGCGCGGATGCTGCCGGGCTCGGGGGACGGGCAGTTCGTGCTCGCGTCGAGCCTCGAGATCTCCCCGATCTCGTCGTCCCACGGCTACGTCGACTACTGGGGCACCCGGGTCAACTCGTTCGAGATCCTCACCCCGCACGAGGAGCTCTCGCTCACCGCGACGAGCCTCGTCGAGGTGCAGCGCGTGGAGCACCTCGCGCCGGGCCTGTCGTGGGAGGCGCTCGCGGCGGCGGCGCAGGCGTCGGTCGAGACCGTCGAGCAGCTGCAGCAGACCGCGCTCACCGAGCCGCCGGAGGAGGTCGTCGTGATCGCCAAGGCGGCCGCCGCGGATCTCGACCCGTGCGCCGCCGCGCTCGCCGTGTCCCGCGAGATCCACCGCCGCATCACCTACATGTCCGGCGTCACCGGCGTGCAGACGACCGCGCAGGAGTCGTGGGAGCACGGCCGGGGCGTCTGCCAGGACATCGCGCACATCGCGATCGGTGCGCTGCGGTCCGTCGGGATCCCCGCGCGGTACGTCTCCGGCTACCTGCACCCGGACCCGTCGTTCCCGATCGGCACCGCCGTGACGGGCGAGTCCCACGCGTGGGTCGAGTGGTTCTGCGGGACGTGGCACGGGTTCGACCCGACGAACGACCTCGAGATCGGCGAGCGGCACGTCATGGTCGGCCGCGGCCGCGACTACTCCGACGTCGCGCCGCTGCGCGGCATCTACGCCGGACCGCACGGCAGCCGGCTGTTCGTGGAGGTGGAGATCACCCGCGAGGCGTGACCCGCGCCACACGATCTCGCGGATCCGGAGTTCCCTCGCCGATCCGGAGATCTTCGGCGACACGCCGTGCGCCGGCCCTCGCTCGGGGTTGTCGCGAGGAATCTCCGGATCCGCGAGACTCACTCCTCCGGACCGGGGTTCTCCGAGCCCTCGTCGGGCTCGTCCGCCTGCTCCGGCTCCGCAGGGCCGGGGTTGCCGGAGCCGCGCTCCGGCACCACCCCGCCGGAGGCGGGATCGTCGGTGCCGCGGCCGGGCGCACGCGGCCCGCCCTCATCTGGTCCGGGGTTCGAGCTGCCGGGAACGTCGCTGTCCATGAGCGCACGGTACGCGCGGGTGAGGCGCCGGCGCAGCGGTCGTGCACGGGTGTTCGGGGAGGATGGGCCCATGACGCGACTGATCCTCGTCCGCCACGGCCAGACCCGGTCGCACGTGCACGGCCTGCTCGGACACCGCGCTCCCGGGCGCCGACCTCACCGAGCTGGGGCAGCAGCAGGCCGCAGACCCTCGTCGACGTGCTCGCGGGCGAGCGCATCGACCGCGTCGTCCGCCTCCCCGCTCGCCCGCACCGTGCAGACCGCGACGGGCGCCGGTCGCCGAGGAGCGCGGGCTGCGCCTGGGCACCGACCCGGGGCTGCGGGAGGTGCTCGCGGTCGATCTGGAGATGGACTCGGACCGCGAGTCCCACCTCCGTTACCTCGGCACGGTCCTCGCCTGGGCCACGGGCGACCTGACCCCCACCCACCCCGCCGACCGGAGACCGGCACCGAGTTCTTCGAGCGCTACGACCGCGCGGTGGAGGCGGCGGTCGACGGCGTCGACACGGCGCTCTGCGTCAGCCACGGCGCCGCGATCCGCACCTGGGCGGCCTCCCGCGGCGCGAACGTCCCGGGCGACTTCGCCGCCGACCACGGGCTCCCGAACACCGGCGTCGTGATCCTCGAGCGCGACGGCGCAGGCCCGTGGCTCGTCGACACCTGGACCGACCGCCGGTTCCCGGCGCCGGAGACCGACCCGACGGGGTCGCCGATCCCGTGACGTCCCGTCGGGCGGCCGGCGTCGTCGCGGCCGCGATCGTGGTCGTCACGGCGCTGCTCGGCGTCGCGGCCGTCGTCCGAGGGCCGCTCGGCTCGGCGTGGTCGCGCACCTCGGTTCCACCGACGTCCGGATCGCCACCCTCGACGTCCTCGTCGCCGTCCTCGTGCCGCCGATCGCCGTCCGCGATCGTCGCGGTGCTCCACGCCGCGACGCGGCTCGATGCGGCCGCGGTCGTGTGGGCGGCAGGATCCGCCTCGCCCATCGTGCTGTTCGTCGTGGCGCGCCTGAACCGGGCTCGAGGACGCGATGGCGCTGGTCCTCGTCTACGCCTCCTCCGCCGGCGGGATCCTCCTGCAGTCCCTGCATCGGCCAGGAGGATCACCGGCGCCGCTCCGCTGGTGGGCGGTCCTGGGCGTCGTCCCCCTGGGGCGTCGTCGCCTTCACGCAGATCGCTGCCGCGCTCGCCGGCTCGGCGCCGAGCGCGGCCGTCCGGGTGCTCACGCTCGCGGTGCTCGCCGCGAGCGTCCTCGAGTTTCGTGATGACCTACCGCCGTCGGGACCGTCCGGTCCCGACTTCCGTGGGGCTGACGCTCGTCGCCATCCCGGCGGTGCTGCTCGCTGCGATCACGATCACCGCGGTGGGCTGACCGGAGGGCCGTCGCAGCGGACTCCCAGACACCGGTAACAGGCGCGAGGAACGATGCTCGGATGAAGACGCCGTTCGGCCTGCTCGATCTGTCCGCCCCGGAGAGCCGCCGACCGGGAGCCGCGCTGGTCGCCGGCCTCGTCGCGGGCATGAGCTCCGGCGCGATCAAGATGGGCTGGGAGTCGCTGGTCCCGCCCAGGAAGCCGGACCGCGAGATCCCGCCCGTGACGTTCCTGAAGCAGCGCGGGATCGACCCGGACCGGTACACCTACACGTACAACGGCAACCAGGTGCCGCTCGGCATCCTGGCGGTGCACTTCGGGTTCTCCCTCGTCACCGTGACGGCCTACGCCGTCGCCGCGGAGTACTTCCCGAAGGTGAAGCTGCTCGGCGGCGCCGCGTACGGCATCGGGGCGTTCGTCGTGGCCCACGAGAGCGTCCTGCCGAAGCTGGGGCTGAGCCCGGCGGCGAAGGACCTGCCCGCCGAGGAGCACGCCTCCGAGCTCTTCGGCCACATCGCGTGGCTGCTCGAGGCGGAGGTCGTCCGCAAGGCCGTCCGGCACGCGATCACCGGGGTGCCGGACGCCGACACCCGGGTCGCCGCCCTCGCGAAGCTCGCCGGCACCGCGCGCGCCGCGCTCCGGCGCTGACCGTGCCCAGGAGGCGGGTGCTCGTCGTCCGCCTCGACAGCATGGGCGACGTGCTCATGTCCGGTCCGGCGGTCCGCGCGGTCGCGGCTCGTGAGGACACGGAGGTCTGGTACCTCGCGGGGCCGCGCGGCAGGTCGGCCGCACGCCTCCTGCCGGGCATCGACGAGCTGCGCGTGATCGGGATCCCCTGGATCACGGCCGTCGACCGCCCGGTCGACGCGGCGCTGGTCGCCGAGGTGGACGCCTTGGTCGCGGAGTGGCCGTCCCGACGAGGCGATCATCCTCACCGCCTTCCACCAGTCGCCGCTGCCGATGGCGCTGCTGCTCCGGCTCGCGGGCGTCCCCCGGATCCTCGGCGCGTCCGTCGAGGCCTCCGCCGGCCTGCTCGACGAGCGCTGGATCCCGGGGGAGACCTTCCCGGAGGACATCCCGGAGCCCGAGCGGAACCTCGCCATCGTGCGGCTCGCCGGGTACGAGCTGCCCGACGGCGACGACGGCGCGCTGCACGTCACGCTGCCCGCGGAGCGGCCCGCCGCGCTGGGCGAGCTGCCGGATGACTACCTGGTGGTGCACCCCGGCGCGCAGTACCCGGCTCGCGAGTACCCGGCGGATCACTTCGTCGAGGTGGTGCGCCTCCTGACCGAGGCCGGGCACGCGGTCGCCGTGGACCGGAGGGCGGCACGAGACCGCGCTGACCGCGCAGGTGGCGGGCGCGACGGGCATCGCCCTCGGCGGGCGGCTCGACCTCGGCGGCACCGCGCTGGCGCTGGCGGGCGCCTCGGCGGTCATCGTCGGCAACACCGGGCCCGCGCACCTCGCGGCCGCGGTCGGGCGGCCGATCGTGAGCCTCTTCTCCGCGGTCGTGCCGCCGGAGCGCTGGGCCCCGTACGGCGTCCCGGTCGAGCTGCTCGGGCAGCGGAACGCGGCCTGCTCCGGTTCGCGGGCGACCCTCTGCCCGGTCCCGGATCACCCCTGCCTGACGTCGGTCACCCCGACCGAGGTCGTCGCCGCGACGGAGCGCCTCCTCTCCCGCTGACGGCTACCGCTCCGGCGCCACGGCGTCCAGCACCAGTGCGGCGGCCAGCGCCGCCGCGCCCATGACCGGGGCCGCGTCGCCGAGCGGGTCCTCCGCGGGCACGGCCTCGATGTCGAGACGGTGGCACTCCGCGACCACGGCGGCGTGCAGCTCCGGCCGGGCGCCCAGCGCGCCGGAGAGCACGACGAGGTCCGGATCCACCACCGCCGTGAGCTCGCGGAGCAGGAGGGCGATCCCCGGTCGCCTCGTCCGCGATCGCGCTCTCCGCGGCGGGGTCGCCGGTCGCCGCCGCCGCGAACAGGTCGTCGAGCGCCGCGGGCAGCGGTGCCGCGGGGGAGTGGCCCGCCGCCTCGAGCAGCCCGGCGAGCGACAGCGCGTCCTCGACCGTGCGGCCGCGGTCGATCGGCGATGCGAGCCCCTTGATCTCGCCCGCGCGGCCCCGGGCCCCGCGCACGATCGTGCCCTCGACGATGAGCGCGACGCCGACGCCGGCGCCGATGTGCAGGTGGAGCACGGACGGCGGCGTCGGGCCCGGCCGGTAGCGCAGCTGCGCGAGCGCCTCGCAGTTGACGTCGTTCTCGGTCCAGATCGCAGCCGGTGCCACCGGCGCGAGGGCGGCGAGCATCCGGTCGTCGATCTCCTCGCCGCCCTCCGCGAGGAGGTCGCGTCGCACGGGACCGGTCGCGGCACCGCGAGGGCGGCGCCGAGCAGGCCTCCCGCCGACTCCGACAGCTCCTGGGCGAGGGCCGCGAGCGTGTGCGCCGCCAGCTCGAGCTGGTCTGGCCAGTCCCGCGACACGGTGGGGGCGGGGTTCGGGACGAGCCGCTCCGCGATCACCGTGCCGTCCAACCGGGCGGCCGCGACCCGGAGCCGCGCCGAGCCGAGGTCGATGCCGGCGACCCAGCCCGCGCTGCGATGCAGCGCGTACCGGAGGGCGGATCGCCCGGTGTGCCCCTGCTGGACCGCGACCGCCTCGACGAGGCCCCGCTCCTCCAGCTCGACGATCGCGGCGGAGATCGTCTGCTTCGTGACCCGGAGGGCCTCGGCGAGCTCCGGTCGGGTGGCGTGCTCACGGGTGAGCAGCGCGCGGAAGGTGCGGGCGGCGGTCTCGCCGAGGGGATCGGGCAGCGTCATCGGGCCTCATCGGACATCCCTGGAAGACTGGCACATCTTCGTTTGTTCAGTTACCATACCAACAGGTCCGAATCGGACCGCCGACTCCCGAGGGGGATGACATGACCACCAAGATCACCACCGCGCTCCGCGAGATCTTCCTGAAGTGGGACCGCTACACGGCGCTGCAGTTCGCGGCACCGGTGACGATCCCCAGCGGGGGTGCCCGATGAGCGCCTGCTGAAGGCGTTCGTCGCCGCGCAACCCGCTGCTGGCGCACGGCCCGCGCACGCACGCGACCGGCATGCCAGCTCCCACCGAATCCCGCTCGTCCGCGCCGCCGCTGGCGTCCGCCCCGATGTCGACGCCCCGCGCGTCCACCTGGGCCACGCCGGCCGCATCTGACCGGAGCACGAACGCAGAACAATCCGCTTCAGCAGGAACCAATCGTCGATCCGTTCCTGCTGAAGGGGATTCTTCCTGCTGAAGGACTCCGGAATTCCGTGCTGCAGTGCTCGGCTAGTTGCGGAGCTCGAGGTACTTCGCGATGAGGGACTTCGTGGAGGAGTCCTGCGCCGCCAGCGCAGCGGCGTCGCCCTGGACGGCCGGCGCGATCTGCAGCGCGAGCTGCTTGCCCAGCTCGACGCCCCACTGGTCGAACGAGTCGATGCCCCAGACGGTGCCCTGCACGAATGTGATGTGCTCGTAGAGCGCGACGAGCTGGCCGAGCACCGACGGGGTGAGGGACGGCGCGAGGATCGACGTCGTCGGGCGGTTGCCGGAGAACGTCCGCGCGGCGACGACCGACTCGGCGGTGCCCTCCGCCCGCACCTCCTCCGCGGTCTTCCCGAACGCGAGGGCCTTCGTCTGCGCGAAGAAGTTCGCGAGGAACAGGCCGTGCACGTCGGTGCCGCCGTCCGAGAGGGCGTGCGCCGGGTTCGCGACCGCGATGAAGTCGGCCGGGATCAGCCGGGTGCCCTGGTGGATCAGCTGGTAGAACGCGTGCTGGCCGTTGGTGCCGGGCTCACCCCAGAACACCTCGCCGGTATCGGTGACGACCGGGCTGCCGTCCCAGCGCACGCTCTTGCCGTTGGACTCCATCGTGAGCTGCTGCAGGTACGCGGGGAACCGGTGCAGATACTGCGTGTACGGCAGCACCGCGTGGCTCTGGGCGCCGAGGAAGTTGTTGTACCAGACGTTCAGCATGCCCATCAGGACGGGCACGTTCGACTCGAGCGGCGTGGTCCGCATGTGCTCGTCGACCGCGTGGAAGCCGGCGAGGAAGTCGGCGAAGGCCTCGGGCCCGACCGTGATCGCGATGGAGGTGCCGATCGCGGAGTCGACGGAGTAGCGGCCGCCGACCCAGTCCCAGAACCCGAACGCGTTCGTCGGGTCGATGCCGAACGCCTCGACCTTGTCGAGGGCGGTGGAGACGGCGACGAAGTGCTTCGAGACCGCCTCGCGCCGCGACGCGTCGGTGTCCTCGATCGCGCCGGCGGCCGCGAGGCCCTTCCACAGCCAGTCGCGGGCGAGGCGGGCGTTCGTGAGCGTCTCGAGCGTGCCGAAGGTCTTGGAGGCGACGATGAAGAGCGTCGTCTCGGGGTCGAGGTCGACCGTCTTCTCGTAGATGTCGCTCGGATCGATGTTCGACACGAACCGCGCCGACAGGGCCGCCTGCACGGACGGCTTCAGTGCCTCGTAGACCATGACGGGCCCGAGGTCGGAGCCGCCGATGCCGATGTTGACCACGGTCTCGACCCGCTTGCCGGTCACGCCGGTCCAGGAGCCGTCCCGCACCGCGTCCGCGAACGTCGCGATCCGCCCGAGCACCTCGTGCACGTCCCGGTCGACGTCCTGCCCGTCGACCGTCAGCGGTGCGGCCGGCTCGGAGGCGCGCCGGCGACCGGGCGGCGGAGCGCGGTGTGCAGCACCGCGCGGTCCTCGGTCACGTTGATGTGCTCGCCGGCGATCATCGCGGCGTAGCGGCCCGGCACGTCGACGGTGCGGGCGACCTCGAGCAGGTGGCCGAGGATCTCCTCCGTCACGAGGTTCTTCGACAGGTCGACGGTGAGGTCCGCGGCCTGGAACGTGTAGCGCTCGGCGCGGCCGGGCTCCGCGTCGAACCACTCGCGCAGCTCGGGCACGAAGTCGTCGGCGATGTCGGTGAGCGCCTGCCAGGCGGCCGAGGTGGTCGGGTCGATCGGGGTGGAGGTCACGGGAGGCACGAACCTTTCGATAGGACTGTGTTCCGCCCGCCGTCGGGCGGGGCTTGCGGAGCCGCGCCTCTCGGAACGCTAGTGCCCCCGGCTGCACGGCGGCTCCCGGCGTCGCTAGGGTCGGCATCGCCCGCGAAGTGGCGGGCGGAACGGGGTTCGGCATGATCGTGGGCATCGAGACCGGCGGCACGAAGGTCGTCTGCGCCGCGTCGCGCGCGGACTCCCCGGACGCACCGCTCCTCACGGACCGCTTCCCGACCACCACGCCGGACGAGACCATCGCCCGGATCCACGACTTCCTGGCGCGGGCCGGGGCAGACGAGCAGGTTGGGGCGATCGGGCTCGCGTCCTTCGGCCCGGTCGACGCGGACGCCTCCAGCCCTCGGTACGGCTGGGTGACGACCACCCCGAAGCCGGGCTGGACGGACACCGACCTGCTCGGCCGCGTCGTGCCGGACGGCGTGCCCGCCGCGTTCGTGAGCGACGTCGTCGGCGCCGCGATCGGGGAGCTGCGGTACGGCGCCGGCCGCGGGCTGCACTCGCTCGCGTACGCCACGATCGGGACCGGGGTCGGCGTCGGGATGGTCGTCGACGGGCGCCCGATCGGCGGCGACGGCTGGCCCGAGGTCGGTCACCTCCTCGTGCGCCGCCACCCGGACGACGACTTCCCGGGCAACTGCCCGTTCCACGGCGACTGCCTGGAGGGGCTGACGGCCGGCCCTGCCGTGCTGGGGCGCTGGGGCACGGACGCGTCGTCGTTCCCGGAGGACGAGCGGGCCGAGCGCATCGGGATCCTCGCGTCCTACATCGCCCAGATGGCGTACAGCGTGATCCTCACGGTGGGCGCGGAGCGCTTTCGTCCTCGGCGGCGGGGTCATGCACTCCCCCGGCCTGCTCGACGCGGTGCGCGCCGCGCTGCCGGACCTCGCCCGCGGCTACGGCCCCGCCGCGATCTCCTCAGCGGACCCCGCGACCGTGCTCGTGGCGCCGGACATCGCCGACTCCCCCGGCGTCGTCGGTGCGCTGGCGCTCGCGGCCGACAGACTCTGAGGTGCACGGGGTCCCCCGTCGTCGTGCACATCTCACGGCCCCATGACTGAGGCTCGTCGGACGGGCGGCGCCGCGGGGACCCTGAAGCATGCGGTCCACACTCCTCGAGCAGCCCGCCGGGTCGGCGCACGCGCCCTCCGGCGCCGACGTCTGGAACGCGATCGTGCAGGCCGCGATCGCGGCGTACCGCACCAGGGCGTTCCACACGGTGACGCTGCAGACGGTCCGCCGAGGAGGCGGGCCTCCCGCTCGCGGTCGTGCTCGAGCGGTTCCCGGAGCTCGACGACCTCCTCGTCGCCACGGTGCAGGTCTGGAACGCGGAGCGGATGGCGCTCGTGATCCCGGAGGCGGAGCGCAGCGGGGCGGCGGTGTTCCTCCGGACGCAGCTCGAGTCCACCGCGACCCACCCGGCCCTCACCCGGCTGCTCATCGCGATGGTGAGCATCGCCGCGACGCCGGAGCACCCGATGGCGTGCACGCTGCAGCTGCAGTGGCGACGCTTCCGCATGGTCGTCGAACGGGCCCTGACGCGGGACGTCGCGCTCGGGCGGGAGCCGGAGGTGGACCCGGTCCGGGGCGCCGAGCAGCTGATCGCGCTGTACGAGGGCATGCAGCTGCAGTCGCTCATGCGGCCGGACGAAGACATGGTCGACGCGTGGGACCACGCGATCGCGCGGCTGCGCGCCGGCTGGGCGCAGCACTCGGCGATCGCGCTCTGGGAGGTCTGATCCGGCTCAGCGCGTCCGGAGGACCGGAGCCGCCTCGGCGGCGTGGCGGTGCTGATGCACGGCGCCGACGATGGCGACCGCGACGCCCGCGATCGCGCCGACGACGAGACCCTCGCGGGGGCCGAGCACGTTCGCGACCCAGCCGACGAGCGGTCCGCCGATCACGGTGCCGCCCATGACGGTCGCCATGTAGAGCGCCATGACGCGCCCGCGGACGACGCGGTCGACGCCCATCTGCACGAGCCCGTTGGCGGTCGTCATGAACGTCTGGGACGCGACGCCGACCAGCGGCAGCACGATCGCGAGCCACAGGTACGAGGGGGCGAGCGACCCGAGCAGCAGGCCGATCCCGAACAGGGCCCCCGCGAGGACCAGCAGCGAGAACCGCGGTGCGGGGCGGCGGGCCGAGAGCAGCGCACCGGCGACGGCGCCGACGGCGAGGGCCGATGACAGCAGGCCGTAGCCGGTCGCGCCCTGCCCGAACAGCACGGCCATCGTGGAGGCGTAGATCGGGAAGTTCAGCCCGAAGGTGCCGAGCAGCGCGACGAGCACGAAGACGATCAGGAGGTCCCGCCGCCGCACGACGGTGGTGAACCCCTCCCCGATGTCCTTGAACGACCGGCTCGGCCGGCCGGCGAGGTCGAACGCCGGGGCGTGGATGAATCGCAGCGAGATCAGCACCGCCACGAAGCTGCACGAGTTGATCAGGAAGACCCAGCCGGGCCCGACCACCTCCGTCAGCAGACCGGCGACGGAGGGACCGAGCAGGCGGGCGAGGTTGAACGAGGCGGAGTTCAGCGCGACCGCGTTCGAGACGTCCTCCGGCCCGACGAGGTCGGACACGAAGCTCTGGCGGGCGGGCGCGTCGAACGCGGCCGCGATGCCGAGCAGCAGCGCGAAGCCGTAGACCTCGACCAGGGTGGCGGTACCGCTCAGGACGAGCAGCCCGAGCCCGAGCCCGAGGACCGCCATGGAGGCCTGGGTGATCGTGAGCAGCGTCCGCTTGGGCACCCGGTCCGCCACGAAGCCGCTGACGGGGGACAGGAACAGCTGGGGACCGAACTGCAGCGCGGTCGTGATGCCGACCGCGAACGCGTCGTGGTCCGTGAGGCGCGTGAGGACGATCCAGTCCTGCGTCGTCCGCTGCATCCAGGTGCCGACGTTCGACACGATCGCCCCGGAGGCCCACAGGCGGTAGTCGTGCACGCGGAGCGAACGGAACATCCCGGCACCCGTGATCGCACTCATTGATCAGCAGTATATGCAGTCTAGGCTGTGTATCTCGCACGAGCGCCCGTGCTCGCTGTACGAATGAAGGAGTCCCGCGCGGGTCGATGACCGCGGCTCCCGGAATGACGCACCTCTCCATCCGGAATCCGACGTCACCTCCTTCATTCGTGAAGCGGCCAGAATCGAGGGGTGGGTTCCTTCACCGACGACGAGGGCGTCGTCATCCAGACGGTCGAGTGGCCGATCGAGTCCCCGCGGGCGGTCGTGCAGATCTCGCACGGCATCGGCGAGCACGCGAACCGGTACGCGGCGCTCGCGGCGGACCTCAACCGCGCGGGCTTCGCCGTCGTCGCGGACGACCACCGCGGGCACGGCGCCACCGGCATGGGGCAGTGGGGGGACGCCACGAGGCTCGGGGCGCTCGGACCCGGCGGCCTCCGGGCGACCATCGTCGCCATCGCCCGGTTCCGCGATCTGACGCGCGACCGGTTCCCCGGCCTCCCGCTCGTGCTCGTCGCGCACAGCTGGGGCTCGCTGATGGCGCAGATCTCCCTGAACGAGGAGCCGGACGCGTACGACGGCGTCGTGCTCACCGGCACGGCGTACCGGGTCCCAGGGTCGATGGACGCGGGCGACCTCAACCGGAAGCACCGCCGCCTCGGCACCACCGGGGCGGAGTGGCTGAGCCGGGATCCCGCGGTGGCCGAGGCCTGGGTGCGGGATCCGTACACGTTCCCCGCGCTGACGACGAAGCTGATCGGGCTGCGCGACTCCCTCCGCCTGCTCGGGGTGCCCGCCAGGGACCTGCCCGAGGCCCTGCCGCTGCTGATCCAGGTCGGCTCCGACGACACCCTGGGCGGCCGGCGGAGCGTGGAGCGACTGGCTCGGGCGTACCGGGAGCGGTCCGGGCTGCAGGACGTGACCGTGCGCGTCTACGACGGCGCCCGGCACGAGGTGTTCAACGAGACGAACCGCGACGAGGTCGTCGCCGATCTGGTCGAGTGGGTCCGGACCCACGTCCTGAAGGAGGCCGCCGATGCCTGACATGCTCCACGGGGAATACAAGGTCCCCGGCGGGAAGCTGGTCGTGGTCGACCTGGGCGCCGACGACGACCGGATCAGCGCGTTCCGCCTCGCCGGCGACTTCTTCCTCGAGCCGGACGAGGCCCTCGAGGCCATCGACCGCGCGATCGTCGGCCTGTCGGTCGAGTCGTCCGCCGCTGACATCGCCAGCGCGGTGCGTGCGGCGCTGCCGGAGGGCGCGGTCCTGCTCGGCTTCAGCCCTGAGGCCGTCGCCACGACGGTCCGCCGCGCGATCGGCCGAGCGGCGGACTGGCGCGACTTCGAGTGGGAGCTGGTGCACCCGCCCGCCGTCCGGCCCGCCGTCCATCTGGCGCTCGACCAGGTGCTGACGGAAGAGGTCGGCGCCGGGCGGCGGAAGCCGACGCTCCGGATCTGGGAGTGGGACGAGCCGGCGGTCGTGATCGGCAGCTTCCAGTCGGTGAAGAACGAGGTCGACCGCGAGAACGCCGCGAGGTACGGCGTCGACGTGGTCCGGCGCGTGTCCGGCGGCGGCGCGATGTTCATGGAGGCGGGCAGCGTCGTGACCTACTCGCTGTACGCGCCAGGCGACCTCGTGCGGGGGATGTCCTTCGCCGAGTCGTACGCCTTCCTCGACGACTGGGTGCTGCAGGCCCTCCGGTCGCTCGGGATCGACGCGACGTACCAGGGCCTGAACGACATCGCGTCGCCCGCGGGGAAGATCGGCGGCGCCGCGCAGAAGCGCCTGGCGCCGCTGCCCGGTCAGCGCAGCGGCGCCGTGCTGCACCACGTGACCATGTCCTACGACATGGACGGGGACAAGATGACCCAGGTGCTCCGGATCGGTCGCGAGAAGATGAGCGACAAGGGCACCGTCTCCGCCGCCAAGCGGGTCGATCCGCTCCGGAAGCAGACGGGGCTGTCCCGCGCCGCGATCATCGAGCGGCTCGAGGAGACCTTCGTCGGCCTCACCGGTGCGACACGTGGCGACCTGACAGCGGAGGAGCTGGCTGCGGCGGAGGCGCTCGTCGAGACGAAGTTCGCGACCCGCGAGTGGCTCGAGCGCGTGCCCTAGAAGACCGCGGCGGCGTGGTTCGCGATCTGCGTCGCGGTGAGGACCGAGTTGTAGACCGCCGCGTAGCGCATCCGGCCGGTGAAGTAGGCGTTCGACGGCGCGTTCGTCCATCCGCTGCCGATGGTGTCGTACCCGACGCGCCAGTAGCCGTTGTTCGACTCCGCGACCGTGGTGGTCGCGTCCGACTTCACGAGCTTCCCATCCAGGTACAGGTTCATGCCGGTCGCGCTCGAGAACGTGGCGGCCGCGGTGTGCCAGCTCCCGTTCGCGTACGTCGTGAGCGGGGAGGTGAGCGTGTGGTACCCGTTGTAGTAGATGCCGAAGACCACGGCGCCGGTACTGCTCACGTAGAGCTGTCGGTCGTACTGGCTCGACGCTCCGGTGGCGCTCCCGCCCAGGCCGATGAGCTTCCCGCCCTTGACGCTCGTCTGGAAGTCGACCTCCAGCGAGAACGTCTGCGGGTTCGACTGCTGCGTCGCGTAGTCGATGTACGTGGACGTCCCGTTGAACCGCATCGCGGTCCCCGTGTCCCTCGGGCAGCCCATCGGGGTGCTGGAGTCGGCCGCCACGGTGCCCTGATAGGTGCCGGGGTGGTTCTGGCCGCTGATGTCGGTGGCGGAGGTCGCGTTGCTCGCGTCGCCGAGGGACCACTGGAACAGCGCGGCGCCCTTGTCTGCCGCGAGGGCGTCGACGCAGCGGAAGTACTGGGCGCTCGCGGCGGTGTCGACGCTGTTCGTCACCTTCGCCGAGTAGGCGCCGAACGCGCCGGGCGTCGCGGCGGCGATGCCCGCGAGCAGGGCGACGGAGGCGCCTCCTGCGACGAGGAGACGGCGCCGCCGGATCGCGGCGAGCAGCCGCCTCATGCGGTCGCCTCCGGTTCCCGGGGCAGGCCGATGATCATCACGACGACCGCCGGGACGAACGCGATGCCGACGAGCAGCAGCTGCAGCAGCGGCCCGAGGTCGGGCATCACGGTGAGGCGGTCCGACGAGCTCGTGCCCGCGGCCAGGGAGAGGACCTCCGGGCGGCCGATCGTCAGCCGCGCGAGCACGGTGCCCGCGGTGGCGACGATCTTGATCGGCAGCAGCCCGGTCGACACGACGGACTCTCGGATGCCGCCGGCGACGTTCTCGGTCGCGAGCAGGACCACCTGCACGAACGGGTGCAGCCAGAGCACCACGAGCGTGCCCACGAGGTGCAGGCCGATCACGCGCGCGGCGGCGCGGCGATCGCGCCGCCGAACCGGGATGGTCGCGGCCCAGACGAGCACCGCTCCGACGAGGAGCACGGGCAGGCCGCGCACCAGGTAGCCGCCGCCCGGCACCACGGCGACCGCTTCCCCGAGCACCTTGTCCGGCTGGATCACCCAGCCGTCCGGCGCTCCGTTGATGTCGCCCTTGGTGGTGACGGAGCCGTCGGCGCCGACCGCGAACACCCGGTGCGTGTAGACGCGCGGCGCGCCGGGAGGCACGAACGCGATGATCTCGCCGCGTGTGAGGTGCGCCGGCGCGGGCCGCGTGATCACGAGCGACCCCACGGGCGCCGCGGTGCCCATGGAGGGCGTCTCGACGACGAACCAGCGGAAGCCGGTCAGCAGCGCCCCCGCTGCGACGGCGCTCACGACGAGCGCCGCGACGGTGCCGACGAGCAGCACCGCACGGGTGGCGGTGCGCGACGGGGCGGCGGCCGGAGGTGCCGAGACCTCCGGAATCCACCGCGTCGTCGCGCTCCCACCAGGGCGCCTGGCCCAGGACGGGCCCGACGCCCTCCGGGTCCTGGCCGCGGAGCGACCAGGACCCGGAGGTGGTGGGATCGGCGATCAGCTGTTGAACGTCCACGTCATCGGGACCGCGGCCTGGAGGCCCTGGTAGGTGTTCCCCGCGGTCGAGTCGAGGTAGACGGAGAACACGAACGTCGACGAGCTGCCCGCGGTCAGGGACGTGAGCGTCTTCGCGGTCGAGCCGGCGAAGGTCGCCAGCGTGCCGCTGAACAGCGCCGCGCCGTTCTGCGTGATCGTCAGGTTCATCTTCGAGCAGAAGTCCGTGGCGCTGCCGTTGACGGCGCCGCTGTTGGACTGCGTGCAGGTGGCGCCCGGCGTCAGCGTGAAGGTGCTCGCGGTGACGGTGCCGGTGTTCTTGATCGTGACCGTCTGGACGTTGGCGTTCGCGGAGGTGGTGGGGACCATCGTCGTCGAGCCGCCGAACTTGTTGATCGTCGCGCAGGTCGCGGTGTTCGTGGAGACCGAGCCACCGTCCGTCGGGTTGCAGATGACGGACGTGCCGGAGCTGTTCGGGCCCGTCTCCTGCATGGTCAGGGTGCCGGAGGCGGCGGTGTTGACGCTGTTGGTGATCGCCGCGGTGAAGCCGGAGAGCGTGCCGGTGACCGACAGCGAGAGCAGCCCGGCGGACAGCAGCACGGTGGTGAGCGCCAGCGGGGTGAACCGCATGCGGGATGCAGCGGTGGTGCGAGTCATGGGTGGGTGTTCCTTTCGGGTGCCCGGAGTGGGGCCTGGTCAGCGTGAGGGAGCGACACGCCGCGCTGCAGACCCCAGAGCGGGGTCTGCAATGCGTGCACTGTGCGCGGGAAAACGTGCTCGCAAGGCCGAGTTCCGCGTCCTGATGCGGATCGCGGATGGTTTCGGGTGCACTTCGGCAGGTCGCTGCACGGGATCCCGACCGGTGTCGACCCCCTCGAACCGGGGCTTCTCCGAGGCGTCCTGATCGGCTGATCCCCTCGGAACTCGAGACGTCGGCGCTCAGACGCCTCTTTCGCAGCTCCAAGCCGACGCTCGCCCGGGCGGGAAGAAGACCCCGCACGATGGTGTTCTCGTTCATGTGCGCTGCAGGCTGCAGCGCAGGACGGAAGGGACGAATGCACCGCCACCACAACGGCCTGAAGACCGCTCTGCTCTTCGGACTGCTCGGCGGGGTCGTCCTGCTCGCGAGCTACCTGCTCTTCGGGCACAACCTCGCGGCGCTGACCATCGGGCTCGTCATCGCGCTCGCCGTGAACCTCGGCACCTACTGGTTCAGCGCGACCGTCGCCATCAAGGCCATGCGGGCGCGGGAGGTGTCGGAGGCGGAGCAGCCGGCGATGCACCGCATCGTCCGGGAGCTGTCGTCGCGGGCCGGGCAGCCGATGCCGAGGCTCTACGTGTCGCCCACCCGCGCGCCCAACGCGTTCGCGACGGGCCGCAACCCCGCGAACGCCGCCGTGTGCTGCACGGAGGGCATCCTCGAGATCCTCGACGAGCGGGAGTTGCGCGGCGTGCTCGGGCACGAGCTGATGCACGTCTACAACCGCGACATGCTCACCGGCTCGATCGCCGCGGCGATGAGCTCGGTCATCACCTACCTCGCGTACATCGCGATGTTCTTCGGTGGCGGCAACGACCGGGACCGGAACGGCAACGCGGGCGGCGCCCTGCTCATGCTGTTCCTCGGCCCGATCGCGGCCGGCCTCGTGCAGATGGCGATCAGCCGGACGCGCGAGTACGACGCGGACGAGGACGGCGCGACGCTGACGGGGGACCCGCTCGCCCTCGCCTCCGCGCTCCGCAAGCTCGAGGTCGGCACGCGGGCCCGTCCCCTCGCGCCCGAGCCGCAGCTGCAGTCGTCGAGCCACCTCATGATCGCGAACCCGTTCCGGGCGCGGGACGTCGGCCAGCTGTTCTCCACCCACCCGCCGATGGCGCAGCGCATCGCGCGCCTCGAGTCGATGGCGGGCCGCCCGCTCCCCCGCTGACGTTCACGGATGAGGGCGTGGCGCTGAGCGCCGTCCCCCACCCGTGAACGTCGCCCGTGTGAACCCAGGTTTCGGGCGCCTCCGAGTTCGCTCACAAACCCTGTTCATCCTGCGTGCAGGAAGAGGAGGGTGGCCGCATGACGGCCAGGGATCTCTTCCGCACGCGCAGCGTCGCGGACCTCATCGCAGAGACCGCGGGGGAGGGCGAGCGGCTCCAGAAGTCCATCGGGCCGGTGGCCCTGACGGCGTTCGGCGTCGGCGCCATCATCGGCACCGGCATCTTCGTGGTGATCGGCCAGGGCGCCGGCATCGCCGGTCCCGGGGTGATCGTCTCGTTCGTGCTCGCCGGCGTCACGTGCGCCTTCTCGGCGCTGTCGTACGCGGAGCTGGCGGCGGCGGTGCCGGTCTCCGGCAGCGCCTACACGTTCTCCTACGCGACGCTCGGCGAGCTGGTCGCGTTCATCATCGGCTGGGACCTGATCCTCGAGTACGGCGTCTCCGTCGCCGCGATCGCCGTCGGGTGGGGCGGGAACGTGAACGAGTTCCTCCGGTCCACGTTCGGGTTCACGCTGCCGGACGCGATCTCGAAGTCCCCGTCGGAGGGCGGTGTCTTCAACATCCCGGCCGTCGTGATCGTGCTCCTGATCACGTTCCTGCTCGTCCGCGGGACCCGGGAGAGCGCGCGGCTCAACACGATCATGGTCGCGATCAAGATCGTCATCCTGCTGTTCTTCATCATCGCCGCGTTCACCGCGTTCAACGGCGGCAACTTCACGCCGTTCGCACCGGGGGGCTTCGCCGGCATCGCGTCCGCCTCCAGCATCATCTTCTTCGCCTACATCGGCTTCGACGCCGTCTCCACCGCGTCGGAGGAGACGAAGAACCCCGGCCGCGACCTGCCGATCGCGATCATCGCCTCCCTGGTGATCTCGACCGTGCTGTACGTGGTCGTCTCGATCGCGGCGGTCGGCGTCGCACCCGTGAAGACGCTGTCCGGCAGCGACGCCCCGCTCGCGACGGGGCTCCGGGAGGGCGCGGGCATCCCGTGGGCGGGCGCGCTGCTCGCGCTCGGCGCCCTGATCGCGATCACGAGCGTCGTCCTCGTGATCATGTACGGCCAGACGCGCATCTTCTTCGCGATGTGCCGCGACGGCCTCCTCCCCCGCAGGCTCGCACGGCTGCACCCGCGCTACGGCACGCCGGCCCGACTCACCATCGGGTTCGGCGTCCTCATCGCGATCCTCGCCGCGCTCGTGCCGCTGAACGTGATCGTGGAGCTGACGAACATCGGCACGCTCTTCGCGTTCGTCCTGGTGAACATCGGCGTGATCGTGCTGCGGCGCACGAAGCCGGACATGGAGCGCCCGTTCCGGGTGCCGCTCGTGCCGGTGTTCCCGATCGTCGGCGCCCTCCTGTGCGGCTACCTGCTGGCGCAGCTGCCGTGGGAGACGTGGGTGCGGTTCGTGGTGTGGCTGCTCATCGGGCTGGCCATCTACTTCGCGTACTCGCGTCGGCACTCGAGGGTCGCGACCGGCGAGGAGGCCGCGCTGCCGCCGACGGAGCAGGTGTGAGCGCCGCGCCGGCGCCCATCGTCGCCGCCTACAAGGGTCCGGCGGGACCGGACGTGCTCACGTTCGCGTCCCGGTGGCGCGCCGCGTCCGGCCGGCCGAGCCAGGTGGTCACCGCCTACCCGGGTGCCGCCCCGATCGGCCGCGGCCGGGTCGACGCCGAATGGGTGGCGTACAACCGCGACGAGGCCCAGCAGATCCTGCAGGGCGCTCGGGAGGCGCTCGCGGGCACCGATGCGACGTTCACCGCGCTGCCGGCCGAGTCCGCCCCGCGCGGGCTGCACGAGGTGCTGGAGGGGGCCGGTCCCGGTGCGGTCGCCGTCCTCGGTTCGAAGGACACGAGAGGCGTGCGCCGCACCGCGCCCGGCAGCACGGCCGACCGGCTGCTGACCGGGGCGCCCCGGTCCGGTGGTGCTCGTGCCGTGGGACTACGAGGAGTCGCCGGCGCCGGCGGCGGGTCGCATCTCGGTGGCCTTCGTCGACACCCCGGACGGTCGGGCCGCGCTCGCGGCGGCGCGCACGGCGGCCGGCGAGCTCGGAGCGGCGCTGGATCTGGTGTCCGTGCTGCCGGACACGCTCGTGCGCCCGAGCCTGGGGGAGCCGCGGCGGTTCGCGGCCGCGCAGCGCGAGGAGTACGCCGCCTCGCTCGCCGAAGCAGCGGTGGACGGCGAGGGGCAGCGACTCATCGACGGCCCGGTCGTCGAGGCGCTGGCGGACCTCCGGCCGGAGGACGCCGATCTCCTCGTCGTCGGTTCGCGCGGCTACGGCCCGGCCCGGCGGGTGCTGCTCGGCGGCGTCTCCGGGCGGCTCCTCCGGCACGCGCGGGTGCCGGTGATGGTCGTGCCCCGGCCCTGAACGGGTCCGCCGACTCGCGGGCGACGGCCCCTCCCCCGTCCTGGGGCCGAGGCTAGGGTCGCCGGGTGCTCCACCGACCGGTCCGCAGACTGCTCCCCGCGGGTCTCGCGGTCGTCGTGGCGCTCGTGCTCACCGCGTGCTCGGGTTCGAGCTCGGCCCCGGCGACCTCCTCCGCCGGCACCCCGACGACCGCGCAGTCGGCGGTGCCCGCGACCACCATCGCGACGGCCACCCCCACACCGACGGGCTTCGACAAGACCGCGCACTCGATCGACGACCCGACGAGCATCTGGGTCGTCGTCAACAAGCAGCGGCCGCTCCAGCCGAAGTCGTACGTGCCGAGCGACCTCGTGACGCCGGACGTGCCGCACACGAACGTCCCGCAGCTGCGGAAGGTCGCCGCCACCGCGCTGGTCACGATGTTCGACGCGGCCGACGAGGTGGACATCAAGCTGTACTCGCTGTCCGCCTATCGCTCGTACGCGACGCAGACGTCGATCTTCGACCGGAACACCGAGGAGCTCGGCGCCGCGACGACGTTGAAGCTGACGGCCAAGCCGGGGTACAGCGAGCACCAGACCGGCCTGGCCGACGACCTCGGCGACGGCAGCTCCTGCGACCTCGAGGTCTGCTTCGAGTCGCACCCCGCCGCGAAGTGGCTGCTCGCGAACTCCTGGAAGTACGGCTGGATCCTCCGGTACCCGCTCGGCTACACGGCGATCACGGGCATCCAGACGGAGCCGTGGCACTTCCGCTACGTCGGCGTCGCCCTGGCGACGGAGATGCACCGGACGAACACGAAGACGCTCGAGCAGTTCTTCGACCTGCCGGACGCCGCGACCTACTGAGCCGCGTGGGAGGCTCGGAGCGTGTCGACGACTGCGCGGTTCCCCAAAGCCGTCTACGGCGAGGGTGCGGAGCCCGATCCGCGCTTCACCCTCGCGAACGAGCGGACGTTCCTCGCCTGGATCCGCACGGCCCTGGCCTTGATCGCGGGCGGCGTGGCGATCGACGCGGTCGCGCTGCCACTGCCCGTCTGGGTGCGGATCGCGAACATCGGTCGTTGCTGCTCGTCATGGGTCTCGCGGTGCCCGTGCTCGCCTGGGCGAACTGGGCGGCCACGGAGCGCGCGCTGCGGCTCGGACGCCCGCTGCCCGGGTCGATCATCACCCTGCCCCTCGCGATCGGCGTGCTGCTCGTGGCCGTGCTCGTCGTGGTCGGCGTGCTCGTCCGGTGAGCGCGTCGCGCGATCCGGGCCTGCAGCCCGAGCGCACCGAGCTCTCCTGGCGCCGCACGCTGCTGTCGCTCGCCGTCGGGGCCCTGGTCTCGGTGCGCGTCCTGCCGGCGGTGCTGGGGGACTGGACGATCGCGACCGGCGTCGGCGGCGTCCTGGTCGCGGCGGCGCTCTGGGTGCTGGCGCGCCGACGGCACCGCGTCGTGGCCGGGGTGTTCCGCGGTGCGTCGGCCGCCGGGATGCCCGGCGGAGCGCTGCTGCTCGCGCTGGCGCTGTTCACCGCGGCGGGTGCCGCGCTGGGCCTCCTGTACGTGCTGATCCCGCGCGACTAGTGCGGCTCGAACCCGGCCCGCGCTAGGAGCCGAGGGCTTCGTCGACGATGCGCTTCGCCTCCGCCTGGACCGCCTGCAGGTCCTCCTGGCCCTTGAAGGACTCGGCGTAGATCTTGTAGACGTCCTCGGTGCCGGAGGGGCGGGCCGCGAACCACGCCGACTCCGAGGCGACCTTCACGCCGCCGATCGCGGCGCCGTTGCCCGGCGCCTTCGACAGCTTCGCGGTGATCGGCTGCCCCGCCAGCTCGGTCGCCGTGATCGCGTCGCCGTCGAGCCTGCCGAGCACCGCCTTCTGCGCCTTCGACGCCGCCGCGTCGACCCGGGCGTAGGCCGGGTCGCCGTACTCCGCGGTCAGCTCGCGGTACAGCTCGCTCGGCGACTTCCCCGTGACCGCGCGGATCTCGGAGGCGAGCAGCGCCAGCAGAATGCCGTCCTTGTCGGTCGTCCAGGTCGAGCCGTCGCGCTTCAGGAAGCTCGCGCCCGCGCTCTCCTCGCCGCCGAACGCGACCGAGCCGTCGATCAGGCCCGGCACGAACCACTTGAAGCCGACCGGGACCTCGACGAGCTCGCGGCCGATGGAGGCGGCGACGCGGTCGATCATCGAGGACGACACGAGCGTCTTGCCGACCTTCGCCGTCGCCGGCCAGTCGGGGCGGTGCGTGTAGAGGTACTGGATCGCGACCGCGAGGTAGTGGTTCGGGTTCATCAGGCCGCCGTCGGGCGTGACGATGCCGTGCCGGTCGGCGTCCGCGTCGTTGCCGGTGAGGATGTCGTAGTCGCCGGCGCGCGCGACGACCGAGGCCATCGCGGACGGCGACGACGGGTCCATCCGGATCTTCTCGTCCCAGTCGAGCGTCATGAAGCCCCACTGCGGGTCGACGACCGGGTTCACGACGGTGAGGTCGAGGCCGTACGTGTCGGCGATCGCCTGCCAGTACGTGACCGAGGCGCCGCCGAGCGGGTCCGCGCCGATCTTGATGCCGGACTGCTTGATCGCGTCGATGTCGATGATCTGCGCGAGCTCCTCGACGTAGAACCGGCGGAAGTCGTAGGTCTCGACGGCGGAGGGCTCCGCTCGTCTCACTTCGGCGAGGCCGCCGGCGATGATCTCGTTCGCGCGGTCCGCGATCCAGTTCGTCGCGTCCGAGTCGGCCGGGCCGCCGTGCGGCGGGTTGTACTTGAAGCCGCCGTCGGCCGGCGGGTTGTGACTCGGCGTCACGACGATGCCGTCCGCCTGGTCGTCCGCGGCGGCGGTGCGGTTGTAGCGGATGATCGCGTGGCTCACCGCCGGGGTGGGGGTGTAGCCGTCGAACTCGTCGACGAGCACGCGCACGCCGTTCGCGACGAGCACCTCCAGCGCCGTCGTCTGCGCCGGCGCGGAGAGGGCGTGGGTGTCCGCGCCGATGAAGAGCGGGCCGGTCGTGCCCTGCGACGCGCGGTACTCGACGATCGCCTGCGTGATCGCGGCGATGTGGTCGTCGTTGAACGCGGTCTTCAGCGAGCTGCCGCGGTGCCCGGAGGTGCCGAACACGACCTTCTGCTCGGGGTCGGTGACATCGGGGTGGCCGCTCCAGTAGGCGTGGACGAGCTGCTCGACATCGATGAGATCGGACGACTGCGCCGGCGTCCCTGCACGTGATGACATGCCGCCATCCTGGCCCAGACGCCTGGAGACCGCTCGTTCACGGGTGAGGGCGGGCGCCCTTATCCGTGAACGCCTACGGGACGCGGACGACCGGGGTGCGCGGGGACCAGGGGAGCGTGCCCAGGAGCCGCACACCCGGCGCCTCCTCCCCCGCGGCGCTCGAGATGAGGAGGAACCGGCCCTCGTCGTCGGTGAGCAGCTCGGAGAACGCGGCGCCTCGGCCCATGAGCGGCAGCGCGTCCGCCGCGTCCCGGCCGATCCGCACGGAGCGGAGGGTCGGGTCCGAGCCGTCGCGCTGCGGCGCGAACTCCCCCGGGACGCCGAGCACGAGGAACCGGGTGATGGAGCCGGACAGGTCGTCGACCTCCCGCTCGGCGACGTGCAGGTCGCCGGTCGCGAGCCCGGCTCCGCCGAGCGCGACCGCGGGCACGTCCGACCCGAGCGCCAGCTCGAGCGCCGCGGCCGTCGAGTCGGTCGGCACCGGTACGAGCCCCCATCGTGCGATGAACCGGGTGCACTGCGCGAGCCCCTGCGGGTGGCTGAACACCTGCGCGCCGCGGTACGACTCGAGCGGGCGCGACGCGACCGTGTAGGCGTCGAACCGCACGGCGACGTCCACGACGCCGCTCGCCGTGAGCGGCGCGTCGTGCGAGAGCAGGGCCTCCACCCCGCGCGAGACGAGTCCGGAGGCGGAGCTCGAGATCGGCAGCACCGCGATCGTCCCGGACCGGACCGACGCGAGCACCTCGGGGAACGTCGCGCGCGCGAGCAGGTTCGCGGCCGTGAGCCCGATGGTGGTCGCGCACTGCAGGGCGGCCGACTCCGA
Source organism: Melastoma dodecandrum (assembly GCA_029817715.1). Taxonomy (NCBI): domain Eukaryota; kingdom Viridiplantae; phylum Streptophyta; class Magnoliopsida; order Myrtales; family Melastomataceae; genus Melastoma; species Melastoma dodecandrum. Next base: position 77,942 of record JARUPY010000232.1, on the reverse strand, counting down.
GAACGTGCCGGCGGGGCCCAGGTAGGCGACGTCGACCACGGCGTTCGCGACCGTCCGGGTGATGCCGACGGGCCAGGCGTACGCCGCCTCGACCTCGCGGCGCACGGCCTCGATGGTCCCCTCCACGTCGCGGTCGGCGCGGATCGCGAGGTGCACGACGACGGAGCGCTGCCCGGTCCGCACGACCTCGTCGACCAGCCGGACGTCCCGGAGGCCGTCGTACTGCGCGACGACGCGCGCGACCCCGCCGCCGGCGACGGACTCCGGCACCAGGAACCGCACGTCGCGGCCGAGGAACGCGAGCCGCTCGTCGAGCGCGGCGGCCAGCTCCGCCTCCGGCAGCAGCTCGATGTGGCCGAGCCCGAAGGAGCGGGTGCGGACGGTCATCGAGACGCCGAGCCGCTGCGCGTTGTCGAGCCCGGGGCCGTCGAGCAGGGCGCCGCGGCCGTCCGGCCCGACGAGCAGCACCGCCAGCGCGACCCGGGTCGGCGTGACCTCGACGATGCGGCCGACGTGCACCGGACCGGTCGTGCCGACGCGGCGCAGCCCGACGAGCCGGCCGTCGCGGCGGCGGCGGGAGATGGCTCCGCGACGGGCCTGCGCCGCCTGGATCCCCGCGGCGGCGGACGCCTGCAGCTCCTCGAACAACGCGCCGGTGATGCGGTCGCGCACGCGGGCGACGGAGGCGTCGAAGTCGGCGCCGTCGAGGTCCCGGAGGGAGGCCGCGAGCAGCGCCTCCGCCTCCGGTCCGCTGACGGCCTGCACCGCGGCGACCGCGGCCTGCTGCCGCGGGTCGAGCGCGCGGGTGGTGAGCCCGAACAGGGTGTCGAAGAGCGGCGTCCGGAGGGTCCAGAGCGTCTCGAGGTCGACCTCGCTGCGTGTCACCGCGTCCGCGAACGCCACGAGCGCGCGATGGGTCGTCGCCTGGACGATCGCCATGGCCGCATCGTGCTCCTCCGCGGTCCCGGTGCGCAGCACGCCGCCCGCGCCGACGACCAGGTCGTCGAGCCAGCCGGGCGCCGTCCCCTCGCCGACGGCGTAGACGCCCTGGCCGTCGATCGCGGTGAGGTTGGGATCGAACAGGAGGTGCACGCCCCAGAGCGCGCCGGCGCTGAGCCGCAGCGCTCCGAGCGTCGCGGCCATCGTGCTCGTGACGACGACGACGTCGGTCGACGGGCCAATCCGCGCGGTCAGCGAGCGCAGCACCTCCGGCATCGCCGCGACGGGGACGGCGATGACGACCGTCGCCGCGGCGCCGGGGTCGATCCGCGACCCGTCGACGACGCGGGTGAATGCGCCGTCGTCGCCCATCACCGCGACGAGCGTCGTCCCGTCGTCCCGATCGCGCAGCGCACCCGCAGCGGCCGCGGTGTCGACGAGGACCGCGGACGGGTCCCGTCCGCGAGCCGGTCCGCGAACCAGCGACCGGGCCCGAGCGCGGCGCCCACGACGACGACCAGACCCTCGATCGCCTCCGCCACGGGCTCAACAATGCCAGCCCCGCGCGCGGCACGACGAGGTGGTGCCTTCGCTGACGACGAGCACCGCGCGAGACGGCGGCCCGAGCCGGTCAGGCGGGCAAGGCCTCCTTGGCCTCGTCGGAGATCGGGAGGTGATCCGCCTCCGTGGCCGGGATGCGGACCGCGAGGCCCTCGGGCCGGACGCGCGCGCGGACGGCCACGACCTCGCCCATCGTGTCGCCGTCGAGCTGGAACTGCTCGGGGGTCTCGGTGCGGAGCACGATCTCCTTCCCCTTCAGGTACCGGAGCGTCCGCACCTCCTTCGTGTAGCTGAGGATCTTGCGGCCGACCTCGCTGCGGCGCAGGACGCCGTTCTCCCAGAGGACCTTCCAGCCGATCTGCACCCAGCCGAACAGGCCCTCCGGCCGGAGGGCGACGATGTCGAAGATGCCGTCGTCGATCGCGGCCTCGGGCAGCAGCAGGATGTTGCCGGTCAGCAGCCCGCAGTTGCCGATCAGCACCGAGTGGACGCGCACGGACCGCGGCTGGTGGTCGTCGAGCTGGAAGCGGAGGCGCACCGAGTTCTCGCCGCGCAGCGCGGTCGCGATGCCGCCGACGTACGCGATCCACCCGATGCGCTTCTTCAGCTTCGGATCCGTGTTCGCGATCATCGCGGCGTCGATGCCGAGCCCCGCCATCACGACGAACGCGTGGCTGTCGCGACTGCCGTCCTCCCGCTGCAGGTCGACGACGCCGAGGTCGATGCGCCGGTCCACGCCCGTGAACGCCGTGCGGACCGACTCGTCCATCCGGTTCAGGGAGAGCCGCAGGTTGCGGGCGAGCAGGTTGCCCGTGCCGGAGGGCAGCAGCGCGATCGGGACGTCCGAGCCGGCGAGGCCCTGCGCCACCGACCGGATCGTACCGTCCCCGCCCGCCGCGATCACGACCGCGGCGCCGTCGGCGATCGCGCGCTCCGCCTGCCCGGTGCCCGGGGTCGTCGACGCTCGTCTCGTACCAGCGGCTCGTCGCCCAGCCCGCCTCCGTCGCCGCGGCGTCGACCGCGGTGCGCAACCGCGCCGCATCCACCTTGGCGGGGTTGAAGACGACGGCGGCGAACGGGGGAGTGGTGCCGTCGGCCGGGCTCATGCCGGAACCCTACTGAGCGGCGCCGATGCCCGTGCTGCGCACAGCATGAGAACGCCCTGTGCGCGCGCACCCGAATAGGCTGGCGCCGTGATCGATCCGCAGCTGCTGCGCGCGGCTCCGGAGGTCGTCGAGGCGTCGCAGCGCGCCCGCGGCGCGGACGTCGGGCTCGTCGCGAAGGCGGCGGCGGCGGACGCGGCCCGGCGGGACGCGATCGCCGAGTTCGAGCGACTCCGGGCCGAGCAGAACGCCTTCGGCAAGCGCGTCGCCTCCGCGTCCAAGGAGGACAAGCCGGCGCTGCTCGCGCAGGTGAAGGACCTCGCCGCCGCGGTGAAGACCGCGTCCGAGCGGTCGTCGGAGGCGGAGGCGCTCGCGGAGGAGGCCGTTGCCGCCATCCCGAACGTCGTCCTCGCGGACGTGCCCGCCGGTGGGGAGGACGACTACGTCGTGCTCCGCGAGGTCGGCCCGATCCCCTCCTTCGATTTCGCGCCGAAGGACCACCTCGAGCTCGGCGAGCTGCTCGGCGCCATCGACATGGCTCGCGGCGCGAAGGTCTCCGGGGCCCGCTTCTCCTACCTCCGTGGCGTCGGCGCCCGGCTCGAGCTCGCGCTGATGAACCTCGCGCTCGACCGCGCGCTCGAGGCCGGCTTCGTGCCGCTCATCACCCCGACGATGGTGAAGCCCGAGATCATGCGCGGCACCGGGTTCCTCGACAAGCACGCGGACGCGGTCTACAAGGTCGAGGGCGAGGACCTCTACCTCACCGGCACCAGCGAGGTCGCGCTCGCCGGATACCACTCGGACGAGATCATCGACCTCTCCGACGGGCCCCTCCGGTACGCCGGCTGGTCGACCTGCTACCGCCTGGAGGCGGGCAGCGCCGGCAAGGACACCCGCGGCATCATCCGGACGCACCAGTTCGACAAGCTCGAGATGTTCTCCTACATCGACCCCGCGCACGCCGAGCAGGAGCACGCGCGCCTGCTCGCGATGCAGGAGCGGATGATGACGGACCTCGGGCTGGCGTACCGCGTGATCGACACTGCGGCCGGCGACCTCGGCTCGTCGGCGGCCCGGAAGTACGACGTGGAGGCGTGGATCCCGACGCAGGGGACCTACCGGGAGCTCACCTCCACCTCGAACTGCACGACCTACCAGGCTCGCCGGCTCGCGATCCGGCACCGCACCGAGAGCGGCCGCACCGCGCCGGTCGCGACGCTGAACGGCACGCTCGCGACCACGCGGTGGATCGCGGCGATCCTCGAGACGCACCAGCGGGCCGACGGGTCGGTGGTGGTGCCGGAGGTGCTGCGTCCGTTCCTCGGCGGCCTCGCGGTGCTCGAGCCGCTCGGATGACGCTCCGACCAGGCGGCTGGCTCGCGGCGCTCGACATCGACGGGACGGTGCTGCACGAGGACGGGTTCCTGTCCGAGGCGGTGCGGCGGTCGGTGCGGGACGCGGACGAGCGCGGACACGAGGTGATGCTCGCGACCGGGCGCTCGGCCGCCTCCACCCTGCCGGTGCTCGCGCGGCTCGGCGTGCAGCCGCGCTACCTGGTGTGCTCGAACGGCGCGGTCACGCTCGAGCGCGACCCGGACGCGGCGGAGGGGTACCGGCGCGTGCGGATCGAGACCTTCGATCCCTCCGAGGTCCTCACCACGATCTCGTCGGCGCTGTCCGAGGCTCGGTACGCCGTGGAGGACGCGGAGGGGCACTTCTCCTACACCGCGAGCTTCCCGGAGGCGGCGGTCGGACTGGGCAGCGAGGAGGTGCCGTTCGAGGACCTGCTCGCGATCCGGGCGACCCGCGTCGTCGTCATCTCGCCGAACCACGCGACGGAGGAGTTCCTCGGCGTCGTCGAGCAGATGGGTCTCACGCAGGTCAGCTACGCGATCGGCTGGACGGCGTGGCTCGACATCGCGCCGGACGGCGTGAACAAGGCGACCGCGCTGGAGTGGGTGCGCGAGCAGCTCGCGGTCCCCGCGGAGCGCACGCTCGGGGTCGGTGACGGCCGGAACGACATCGAGATGCTCCGCTGGGCCTCCCGCGGCGTCGCGATGGGGCAGGCGCCGTCGGACGTCCTCGCGGTGGCCGACGAGGTCGCCCGCGCGGTCCGCGACGACGGGCTGGCGCGGACGCTCGACACGCTGCCGTAGCCGCGCGCCGGGCGCCTCCGGTCAGGCCTTGACGGTGACCAGCGTGCCGACCGGCGCCCAGCCGTACAGCTTCGCGACGTCGTGCAGCGACATGTGCACGCAGCCGTGCGACCCCTGCGTCTTGTAGAGCGTCTTGTCGCCGAGCGGGAACGTCTGCCACGGGGAGTCGTGGAACCCGTCGCCGCCGTTGAACGGCATCCAGTAGTGCACGGGGTCGTTCCACGAGCCGTTGACGTCCGAGCCGGAGAGCACGGTGTTGCGCGTCTTGCTCGTGATGCGCGTCGTCCCGACCGGCGTGGCGTTGTGCACGTTGGTGAGCGCGGAGGCGCCGGTCGTCACCGCGCCGTCGAGGAACAGCGTCGTCCCCGAGCAGGCCCACAGGTGCTGCTTCGCGATGCTGATGTAGATGTGCTTCGTGCCGGGCGCCGAATGGGTGCACACGGTGGCGACCGTCTTCGTCACCGTCGGAGTGGGCGTCGGGGTCGCGGTCACGGTCTTCGAGGGCGCGGCGGACGTGACTGCCGCCGGTGCGATGGAGGCCGCGGGCTGCGCTGCGGGCGACAGGATGCCGCTGCAGCCGGTGAGCGCGCCCCAGCAGCGCGACGGCGCCGACGACCACGCCGACCTGTCGGGACATCCGCGTCATCTGATCGACCTCGCTCCGCTCGCGTGCCGAGACCGGCCGCCTCGGCACCGCCCCTCAGTACTAACACCGCGGTGTGGAACACGCCGGGACCACGGCGCCGTCCAGCCGCACCGCGACCTGAACGCGCGCCCGCTCCGCTCCGCAAGGTCGACGCTCCGTCCCTCGTTCGACCGAGCGCTCCGTCGATCGAGGGACTCCGCGTCGACCTAGCGGACGAGCAGGAGGAAGTGGAGCGCCAGCCCTCCGCAGAAGAGCGCGGCGGCGGCGATCGTGACGAGCAGCGACATCCGCGTCGTGCGCCGAGCGGCCGCATCCCGGCCGTAGACGAACGCGCGGACTGAGGTGCGGTTCGCCTCCTCCACCACGCGACGCACCTCCGGGTCGTCGTGATCGAGCCGCCCGGCGGCGTCCTGCGCGCGGATGCGCTGCGCCTCCTCGGGCGTCATCGGGATCCGGCCGTGCCATGCGCTGCCTCCACCTCGATGGTCGCACGCCCCCCTGCCGGTGCGTGGGCCCTCCGCGGCAGACGGGGCCCGGCGCCGGGCCCCGTCTGCCGCTGAACGCCCCCGCAGCGCGCTCGGCGGTAGCCTCGATGCCCTGGAGGGCTGTCCGAGCGGCCGATGGACCCGGTCTTGAAAACCGGTGAGCAGCAATGCTCCGTGGGTTCGAATCCCACGCCCTCCGCTCTGAACGGCCTTCGAAACCCGCTGGATCCGCATGATTCCGGGCTTCTTGGATCACGGGCTTCGCTCCCGGATCACCGCGTGGGCACAGTTTTGTGCCCATTTTGTGCCCACGACGCGCTACTTGCGAGGGCGCCGGTACGCGCGGAACTCCGGCTCTACTATTCCCGCGTCAACTCTGGCGGCGATCGAGGTAGCTCACTCCCGCAGCGAGTGCGACTCGGTCGTCGTCTCGAAGCTTCGCAGTGTTGGCCAGGACCGCCGGGAGCGGCGTCTGGCTCGCGTAGGCGCCGAGAGCGCTTCGAAGCGCATCGTGGGCTGTCCGATCGCTGAAATCCCGGATGCTCATAAGCGCTGCAGCGGTGAGCGGGTTGCCGTGGGTGACGGCGTTCCGAAACTCGTCGATACCGCCGTCGCATCAGCTGCACGGCGTCAGCCACCGAGCGTCGCAGCTCCTCCTCAGATGTCGGCAACGTGAGGAGGTCAAACGCCCTCTCGAGGTCTGCGCGCACGACGTCGGTCATCGGCACGGCCTCAAGTCGCGACCTGTTCTGCACGACATCGGCGACCCGAACTATCCGTCGGCTGCCCTCTCTACTACTGATCGCGAGTTCGAATCGCCCGCTGGCTCTCATAGCTGCCCGGGAAGGTGTGGTCGTCCAGCGGCGCCATCAGCCCGCCCAGCAGGCACTGCGTAAGTTGGCGATCGATCTCCTCCGCGTCCAGCACCTCTCCCAAGTCGTCAGAGGTCATCGATGCGATGGCGGCGATCGACTCGACCGCGTGATCTTCGAGCGCGGTCGCTACGCGGGGCGTGACCGGCCGCTGTCCGTAGAAGACGACGTCTCGATGGTCGGTCATCGCCGCCTCACGGAGGTCGAGCAGCGCTTCGACGAGCCGGTCAGGCATCGGGCCATTTGCTAGTGATGCGTCGAGTTGTGACGCCGCGTGCTCCAGCGCTTCCGCGGTTGCACCGATGCCATACGTGTCCGTGAGGGCCGGCTCCGCCGGGCCAGCGGAACGTCCTTGGGTGCTGCTCGCGATCTGCCCGTCTCTAACGATCACGCTCGTCCCCGTCGACTGCCAACTGACTCCCCCGGCATCGACCGCGATGCTCAGAATTGCCTCGACTCGTCGGGTTGCCTCCTCGACTGCGCCGACGGCCCTTCTGTTCCCGAGGGCCACCCGGACAAGGACGATGTGGTTCTCGGGGTGCTCGACGGCTTGCTCGTGTTCGTCGGCCCACCACACATTGTCCAGCAGCTCTCGCATCTCGTCGCGACCCTCGAAGTCCTGACCGTCGTCACGGCGCGCATTGGGCACCATCCACTCCGCCTGGAAGAACGTGATCTCGCCCGCATCGACTCGCCATGGAGCCCGGGCCCGGTCATAGAGGAGCCAGACCACGACATCGCCGACGGGCACCCCTGAGCTCACGATCGTGCGGGCCTTCGCCAGACGCACTTGCTCTGTCAGATCCATCAATGTCACACCAGGCCCGAACCACGCCTCCAGCTGTGGCGGGATTGGATCACCTGCGAGAGCGGTGGCATCTTCCCGAAGGACGCTCCACCCACCCGATACCCCTTCGAGCAACTGTGACTGAAGTGGTGCAGCCAAGGTACGAAGCTCACCGGAGATGACTCCCGTAAACGACCTCCTTCGACGAGGTCCATCGAACGCCGCCTCGATCGCGCTTGGCCCACGCCAGGCGTCGACAAGGCCGCGAGCGGCCTCCGCCAGGTCCTCCCGACGATGAGAGGGCCGCAACATTCGGAGGTGCGGACGCATCAGGCGGCGAAGACGCGGACCCAGGTCCGCTACTGAGGCAATCCAGATCGTCGAACAGTGAGTTTCCTGTTCTCCCTGCGACCCCCAAGCCGTCGAGCTGGCTGTGTCAGCCCAGAGCGCGAGCTCCGCTCCCGCTTCTCCGAGCGTGTACGGGACCGATGCCCGGAGGGGGGAGCGGAAGGGCGGCTGCCAACTTCTTGCGCCCACGATTGAGGAGAACTGTCAGGCGGTCGCTCTGCCACGACTCAATGGTGGCGCGAACATCGTTGGTTCTACTTCGCTACTGCTTCGCTCCACTGAGGTCTCGAGGGTCAGGACGCGAGGCGCGTGTGTCGCGTCCGACCAGATGGAGCCGTCGCGGATTCGATAGACGCTGAGCCCGCGGGCGGTGGCCCCGTTTGGCAGCGTGCTATTCCAGCCGGCCGCGGCGGGGTCGTCGTCCTCGACGGTCGCGTCGATGACGTAGGTAGTCCGGCCGCCGACCTATTGGATCGCGTGCTAGAGATCGTCGCGAGCCTCCTGCGGGCTGCGGCAGCCCATGTGTTGGTCGCCGCATCGACGCGCGGGACCGGTCATCGCGGCTCGGATGGCCATTACGGGTCGACTGGGTAAACCCTGTTCACCGCCTCCTGCGGAGCGCTTGAGCATGCGGAATTCGCTTGATAACCGAGTTCGGTGATCGCCGCCCTCACCCGACCGAGCGTGGCCTCGCTCACCGTTTCTGGATGGTTCATGCATCGGGAGACCGTTTGATAGGACACGCACGCCACCGCAGCGACCGTCGCGGATGGTCACGGCTCCGAGGCGAGCTCTGATGGATTTCTCTGAGGTATCCGGATCCGCGGAGAGTCTGCTTCTGATCGTCGTCAGCCATCCACGGTGACTCGAGACCTCGACTTCGGGCCCGAAGATTCTCCGAAGTTCCGCGATCGGCATGCTTCGGCTCTCGAGCGGCGGTGAACAACCCGTTCTGCTCTTGAGCGGTGTCCGGTCAGCTGTGTGTAGCAGAAGCCTTGTAGCAACTCGCTCGAGCGCAACCGCGCGAAACTAGTCCCAGGAGATTTCTCCGGTACTCGGATTCGTCGGATGCAATGGGAATATCCCCAAGCGCCGTCGAATTGTCGTCGAGTAGCTGATGCCGCCGAATTCGCTGAGGATAATCGGTTTTGACTCGTCCGAAGAATCCCCGAGGATCAATCGACGACCCGCGGGGTCCATTGCTTCTCAGAAGCTGCTGACGCGTGGCTGTCCTGGCGTACCGGCGACTGACGACTTCTGCCGAGGCTTCGTAGTCGTGGATCGTGAGCAGGTCCGAATTCACGTGCTCCCAGCCGTCATTCGAGATCACGGGGCGTGTGGGGTCAATTGGCTCTCGTGAGGTCTGCAAGCGCTCGCGCGTAGGCCTGCATCGCGGGGGAGTGGGGCGATGTCCTGGAACGCCCCAGCTCTCATTGAGGGGGACCCACACAAACGATGGACGGATGAGGACCGGTCCCGGTCCAGGACCTCGAGCCATTCGTGGGTCGTTCGGTTGACTGCAGTCGGCGAGAACATCGTATGCACCGGGCGTCTCGGCCCAGACGAGAAGCCCCAACCTGTCCGCCCACGCAAGGAATCTCGGATCCTCGTACTTCTGGTGAAGGCGGACGGTGTTGAATCCGGCCGCCTTGATCAGTTCCACCTCGGCTCGGAGAGCCTCGGACGAGGGGCCGCGAGATGCGAATCCGTCCAATAACCCTGTTCGAGTACTGCTCGGACATACAGCGGTCGGTCGTTGAGCAGGAAACGGCCGCTATCAATCGTGACCGTCCGAAGTCCGACGTACGATTCGACGCGGTCGACCCGCCCGTTTCCCGAACGGAGCTCGAGCGACGCGGCGACGAGGGTTGGAGACGCCGGGGACCACAGCAACCGCTCGACATCTTGGCCGTTGTCGAGATCCGGCAGATGCAGTGTTGCTGCGAAGCGGGACTTCGCCACCTCGACCGACGTCGCGCCGAGCGGTTCTCCGTCAAGTTCGAGTCGCGCGGTGAACTCCGTGTTCGAGGACGGACGGCCGCTGAGTCGCACTGAAGCCGTCACGGATGCACCCAGCCGGTTGAATGTCCAGTGGACCGATTCGATCGCGACGGGTGGCGTTGATTCGAGCCAGACCGGCTGCCAGATCCCGGTGGTCCGCTCGTACCAGATCGAGTGCGGACTGGTCTGCCAGTCCTGCTTCCCGCGCGGCTGAGCCGCATCGAGCGGATCGTCCTCGACACGCACCACGAGCAGCCACTCGGTGCCCTCGTTGAGCAGGTCCGCGATGTCGAAACGAGAAACGGAGTGTGCCCGCCTTCATGGCGCCCGAGGAGCTGACCGTCGAGCCACACCTCGCAGCGGTAGTCCACGGCGCCGAAGTGGAGAAGGAGTCGGTTGCCGGGGACATGGCCGGCGGACGCGACCTCGCTCAGCCCGATGGGTCTGCTGTACCAGACGATCGGATGCAGATCTCCGTCGCCGATGCCGGATGGCTGCGGACTCGGGGGGATACGGGACCGCGATGCTCCGCTGGTGCGGGAATCCCCGTGACCACGTGGCGGCCCGGCCGCGGTCGTCGTCGTCGTGCGCGAAGCTCCACGGCCCGGAGGAGATCCGTCCAGGTGGCGCGGCTCAGTTGCGGGCGCGGATAGTCGTCGAACACTTTCAGCCTCACGAGGACGAGAGAAATCGGTCGAATTGGTTTCAGTCATCTGTCAATTCGCAATTCCAGTAGCGGCGATGCTCGCGATGATGTACCGCTGGAGTCAGCACATAGACAACGATGATCGGGAGCGAGACGACAACGACCACCAGCCCATGATGATTCCGTACTGACTGACGTTCTGCCCGACAAGGCTCTGCAGAGCCTGTGTGAGCACCCAGCTGCTCGGCGACTGGAGGTACACGGCGTTGAGGAAGTAGCCGTTCCAGAGATTGACGAAGGTCAGCATGCCGATCGCGAGAAATGCGGGCCTCGTGAGCGGCACGATAACCGAGATGAAGGTGCGCGCATATCCTGCGCCGTCCATCTCTGCCGCGTCCTCGAGCTCGTTCGGCAACGTCAGGAAAAACTGTCGGAAGAAGAAGGTCGACAATGGCGTTGCCGAAGCACATCGGAACGATGATCGGCAGCGGGGTGTTGATCCAGCCGAGCACCCGGAACATCGTGAACTGCGGGATGAGCGTCGCCTGCACCGGGACCATCAAAGTCAGAAGCAGCAGAGCGAGCACGATCGAGCGACCAGGAACGTCCAGCCGTGCGAGCGCGTATCCGGCCATTGAGCTGGGAGACGAGCAGCCCCGCTGTGCCGAGCACGGCGATCATGAGGGTGTTTGCAGAAGTAGACGCCGAACTGCGGGAAGAACTGGAAGAGCTCGATGTAGTGGCTCGAACGTGAACGGGTGCGGGATGAACTGGTCGGTGGAGAACAGGTTTCGCGTCGGTTCGGAATGACATCGGACAGTGCCCAGAGCGCGGGGAACAGGTAGATGAAACGTCGCGACGACCATGAAGACGTGGAACGCGGCCGTGCGTGATCGACGCGCCTTTCGGCCGCGGCGGATCTCCCCTCGCGTCTCTGGTGCAAGCGAGACGGCGCTCTGGACCATGGATCACTTCAGTCATGGGCTTCTCCTTCGAAAGCGAGGTCGGTGGATCACTTCGGGCTGTCCGTCCGAGCCGCTGGCGTAGAAGACGAACCGTCGGCTCAAGAGGGCCTGTACGGCCGTCACGAGCAATGTCACCGCGCAGAGGAGCCAGGCGATCGCCCGCGGCGTAGCCCAGGCCCGAGATGTGCTCGTTGAAGTCGAACATCTGCTGGTACATGTACAGCGCGATCGTGCGGGTCGATCCATCGGGTCCGCCCGCGTCGGCAAGCGCCGTTCGCGCTTCCCGTCATCGCTACTACGGGGTCGAACAATTGGAGCCCGCTGATCAACGGACGTGACCCGTGAGGAAGAGAACCGTCGGGGAGATCAGCGGCAAGGGTGACGAGCCTGAACCGCTGCCACAGGTTCACACCGTCGATCAACGCAGCTTCCAACAGCGGTGTCGGGACGCCCTGCAGGCCGGAGATGTAGATCGTCATGCCGTAGCCGATCGCCTGCCAAGTCGTGACCAGTGCGATGGCAGCCATGGCGGTTCGTGCATCGTTCAGCCAGTCCAGCTGCGGGAGCCCGAGTGCGCCCGCCAGCAAGGTGATGGGGCCGCTCTGACTGTTGAACATCCACCGCCAGATGATTCCGACGGAGATGCCAGAGATGACGAAGGGCGTGAACAGGATCGCGCGGTAGGGCCGCTGTGCGGCGGCGACCCGAGTACACGATGAGCGCGGCGATCATCGAGAGGACCAGGAAGGAGCCGGTGCCGGCCACGAGGAAGATCGCCGTGTTGCCCAGCGTCTGCAGGACCCGCGGGTCACTGAGCAGGGCCTGCCAGTTGCCGAGCCCGATCCATTTCGGGGCTGGGGGCGATCAGATCCCCAGTGCGTGAAGCTGTAGTACAGGGATGCCACGAGCGGATAGCCAGTGAACACGATGAGTCCGAACAGCTGCGGCGCCAGGAAGAGCAGAGCGGCTCGTTGAGCGCGGCGCTTGCGTGAACTGCGACGGTGCATTCCAGGCCTTCGTTCGTCGAGGTCTAGTGGCCGGTGGACGGTCGTCCACCGGCCACTAGACGGTTTGTCTTACTTGGAGTTGACGATCTTGCTGACTGCGGCGCAGGTGCCGGACAAGGGCGCTCGCGGCCGGAGCCTTGTCCTCAATCACGTTGGTGATGGCGGGGGAGACGCCGTCCTGACTGAAGACTTCGTCGAAGATCCCAGCGGGGTCGACCAGGACCTTTGCCCCGGGCCACGACAGCGGGTCGATTTGGGCCTGCTTGAGGTGCGCAGGCTCACCCTTCGCCTGCAGGAAGGCCGGACCGTTGTACGCGGCCTTGTACGACGGGACGAGGCCCATCTGCCCCGACGTGGCAGCAGTGGTCGTCATGTACTTGATGAAGGTCCAGTCCGCGTCCAAGTGCGTCGGACTTGGAGTAGGCGGCCCAGTCGTGCTCCTGGACAAGCGTGGCGTTGCCCGCCGGGCCCTTTGGCAGCGCGGCCATGTCGTACTGAAGCGTTCGGGTTCATCTTCGCGACGAAACCGACCTGCTCGTTGGAACCCTGTTGCATCGCGACGTGACCGTTGATCCACCGGAGATAACCGGGCTGCTCCTGCTGGAGGCGACGGCGTGATCATCGAATGGTCCTTGTACATCATGTCCTGCGTCAGCTGGAACGCTTCCGCCCCGCCAGCGCTGTTCAGGCTGCAACCCGCCCCGTTGCTTCCGGTCAGCACGCCAGCGCCGTACGCGGTAGCGATTCGGGCCCCATCCCTGGATGATCCCGAGGGCGGTGTTGGAGAAGAACCCGTACTGCTTGATGTGCTTCGGGTCGAACCCGGCCTCGCCGGAGTGCTTCCCGTTGTCGTCGATCGTGAGCTCTTTCGCCCATTTCGCGACGTCGTCCCAGGTGTAGTTGCCCGACGGGTCGGGGTAGGCGATATGGGCCGCGTCGAACATCGTCCTTGTTGAAGTACAACGACTGGACGTTGAACCCCATCGGCAAGCCGTAGATCTTGCCGCCGTTCGCCTTCAACGCGTTGACGATCGACACCGGAGAGAAGTCGGAGGCCTTGACATCATCCTTCTTCATGTATGAGGTCAGGTCCGCGAGCACTCCATTGATCACCGCTTCGCGGTAGACGGAGATATGTGGGACGAAGACATCGGGCATGCTCCCGCCAGCGATGAGTGTCTTGCAGGCCGCCCAAACGATGCCGCAATCACCCGTCTGGACCTGGACCTTGATCTTCGGGTATTCCTTCTCGAACTTCGCGATGACTGGAGTGATCGTCGCGACGTCGTCCGCGCTTCCCCAAAGGCCGACCTTGATCGTCGTAACTCCGTTCGCGCCTGTTGCCACCGGTACTGCATCCGGTCAGCAGCGCAGCGGCGAGTGTTTACGCCCGCGACGGCTGCTGCCGTGCGCGACTTTCTGATATTCATATCTCTCCCTTGAGTTGGATGTGCCGATCGAAGTGGTTCCGTCGTCGGCTGACGGAGCTTGTGCCGGGTGACCGCTGCGGTGACTAGACCGAGTCTCCGCGCTGGAGGACGGTCTCGTGCGTCGAGGCCGCCAGAGAGGGCTGAGGGCTCACCGGATCGCGGCGGATCGCCGACTCGCGGCTGATCAACCGGGTCGGAAGAGTTCACGGGAGTCGGTCGATGCCTCGGGATTGTCGAGCATTCCCAGCAGCAGGCCCGCCCCTCATCCGACCCATGTCGCGCAACGGTGCATGGACCGTCGTGAGTGCGGGGTAGGTCGTCGCCGCGGCCGGGATGTCGTCGAAACCGACGATCGACAGATCGGACGGCAGCTGGAGACCGATCGAGCGGGCAGCATCCATCACGCCGAACGCCGCACCGTCCGATGTGGCGAATATCGCGGTCGGCCGACGGTCGCTTCGCAGCAGCTCCGTCGCCTGCTTCGCGAGCGCTCGCCTGCGTGTAGTCGCCGGCCAGGACCAGCGCCGGGTCGACCTGGACATTCCGCGCCACGAGCGCGTCCGTGTAGCCGCGGAGGCGTTCGTGTGCGGAATCGAAGGAGGCGTCGCCGGACACGATCGCGATCTCTCTGTGGCCGAGGTCCAGCAGGTGCTCGACGGCGCTTCGCGCGACGGCGTAGTTCGAGACGGTCACCGTCGGGAGCGGTGTCTCTAGTCGGCGCGGGTCGACGACGACGGCAAGGCACCCGAAGGCGGCTGACGAGCTCCAACGCCGGAGCGTCGAGTACCGGTGACACGAGTATCAGGCCGTCGACTATACCTTGCCCGAGGAGGCTGATTCGTTCAGCCCTCTCGGCGTGGTAGCGTCGCGAATCTAGGATCGCCGAGAGGATCATGCAGTTCGAGGCTGCGGTCTGGAGAGTTGATTCGAGCGCCCGGAGCGAATCCCGGCGACGACCCATCCGAGGCGCCCCATTGCACCGTGAGGTCGTTGATCAGCACCATGCGACCATGATGCGGTCCGCGACCTCCGGCCTAGCCCGCGTGCCAGCCATGGTCTTCGGTACGTAGACCCCACAGGCGCTGATCGCCGCTTCGAGCACCCCGCAGTTCGAGTCCGTTCGGATACGCCGGGCCTCCGGTTCAGCCTGCGTTGGAGACAGTCATCACCGATACGGATGCCTCGCGTGCGGACATCCCGCGAGGGTGACTCCGGCGGTCGGGGTTCACATCGTCGTTCCCTGTACTGTCTGTCTGTTCGTCCGGAGTCGGATGCGTGCGCGCGGGGCAGGTCAGCTTCGGCGTGCGTGGATCGTGGCCCAGCGCGCCGCGCTCCACACTCTGATCCTCGGTTCCCCCCCCCCCCCCCACCCCCCCCCCCCCCCCCCCCCCCCCCCCCATATAGGCCAGTCGCGGACCGAGTGGGCACTCCTCGAGTGCGCATCGCCCCGGTGGCGCTTATTGAGTCGAAGAGTGTCAGCTCGGCCGTCGATCGTTCGCCAAGCCACGTGGGACCTGTGAATTGAACAAGATCGGAGATGCTTTCGGCTATCCACACCGCCGACGTCAGAGCACCAGTCGCCTCGTCTGGTCCGACGACGATCGCCCCGAGGCCGTCCGGCCCAGCAGATCTCCGACCTGCGCCCATCTTTTCGGGCATACTTGCGGAGGAACTCGTACGCGTAGAAGATCGGCTACGGTTCTCCGAGTCGATCGTGACCATTGCCGGAGAAGTTCCCGAAGCCGCTGTCCAGGAAACGTGTGCCACAGCTCACTCGGGTCAGGCTGGGGAGTGGAAAGGAATCGGGCGACATCGGCGCATGAACGCAGGACGCCGATTCAGGGAAACCGAGTCCTGGACGGCCCGCCTTGCGGTGTAGTCGATCGTGGAACGAGTTGAACTCGTTGATGTGTCAGCTCACACGCCTAAACAAAATCCGGGCGCTGGGCGAGCAGGGCGTCTATCATTGCCCGAGAGTTATGCGTGCAACGTCTCCTGATGCCCGTAGATAGATGGCAAGGAGATGAAGTCGAGCGACGGCAGTGAACGTTCCGCGGAACCCGGTCGAGGAACGCGCGGCCGGCATCCAGTAGCTCGTTTTCTCCGGACAAGCCATCGCCAGCGACCGGGCCGCAACCGATGCCGCGGCGTCAGGGTCCCGCTTCGCGCTCCAGCGAGCTTAACGGACGTCGCTTCCAATACGAGGTCCCAGGTAGGAAGCGGAGATCCCCCGAGTAGAAGATCGGCTGAGCGTCCCTCTGCTCGTCACTCTGAGGTCAGGGCCTCGTTATAGAACCCTCGTGGTATGCACCGATCTGCACGCCCGCGTTGGGCTTCGCCCGAGTGCTTCGCGTACGCCGCAAAACCAGCTCCGCGACCCAGGGCGTGATGTCCCGCAGGTAAGGTCATAATCTCAATCCTGGTCCGCCGTGACCGGAACGCCTCGGGCACGTAGCAGTAGGACCACGTAAGAGCGCGACAACTAACGAGCGGAGCGAAGGAGGCAGGGCCAGATCGTCGGTGCTGGTTGAGAAATGGTAGTCGAACCCGGTGGGCCGAAGTCGTTGACAACGAGGCTCAGCCTCTGGTGTGAGGTCTGACTTCCCCAACAACGCCCAGGGCGAGATCGACGGCGGAGTGTGCTCGGGTTTGACGCGCTCGAAGAATTCGAAGTTCCCGTTGGATATTCTCCTCAGTGGCACCAGGCCGGAGTTGAACACCCCGCTCACATCGGGAGCTCAAAGGGCGATGCTCGTCGATCCAGGGGCTCGATGTCGATGACGAGCAATGGGAGGAATCGAGAGTCAAATTGCAAACCATTCCTCGTAAATGGTGGGCAGAGCGGCCATACTAATTCACATCAGACGGTCGACAGCCGCAATTTCGTGTTGTCGTGCGTGAACGAGGGGCTTCTACGGCCCATTGTCCAAATAAAGGCAGATCATGGGAGACGCCGGGGGTTCGTGACTCGATGGCCACGTGAAAATCCGTTCGTTGGAATCCCGAGTTAAAGGGGTAATCCGAACTGTTAGCAGCTAACAAGTTCGGGCCTCGCAACGGTCTTCCGCCGAGCGCCCCGTCGGAAGTCCTCATGTCGACAGCCGGATCCATCGGCGACCGGGCCTGAGTCGTGTCGGCACGAGACGGACGACATTTCGGGCGTGCTGCGCCGTCGTTTGCTGACTCGTGTGTACCGACGCCGCAAGTTCCGCGCATACGATACCCCCTCGACTCAGCGGGTGCGCGGCGGGGGTCTGTAGGGAAGGTGGGGCGAGGGGTTTCGGGATTTCTGCCCTGTCCTGGCCTGCCACCACTCCGCGTTTGCGTGCTCCCTGAAAACCACCCACAAACACAGCAGGTAAAGCCGTTGCTGTCTGTGGGTGTGTTCAGGAGTGCAGGTGGCAGGCCAGGACCAAGGGACAAAGAAAGAGTGAGGGGGACGTTGTGTATGTTTATTTGACACAAGTGGGATGCGGGAGCGCGGGGCGGACTAGATGGAGGACGTGGATTGAGGAGGTGGCAGGTGAGCAGAGTAGGCGGGGGGGTGTGCTGAATGGGTAGGGCAGGTGGGGATGTGGGGCGGGGCTTCAGGTGCGTTCGGTGCATTTTATTGTTTTTTGGTTTTTTTGGGAAAACCCCCCCGAAGGAGCGGGCATTGAGTTGAGCGTTGAGACTGGGTTCGGGATCCCTTGCGGTGTGGTCGAACATGGGGGACCCACGGACTGCGGGTGGGAGTGCTGGGCATGTGCAACGGAAGGAGATAGCCCGGTCGCGATCCGGCAGGCGCAAAAAACGGTGTGGTCGAACGGATGGAGGCCATCGGGAAGCTTCATCGCGGCGCCGGCGGTCGGGCCGGGCGGCGTCCGGTCGCGTGTGGGGCACCTTCGACGTGCACTCGAACCGGGAGCCCGGGAAGCCGAAATCCCTGTTCTCGTGCCCCCAGACCCTTCCGGCATGAGAATCACCGCCCCCCCCGGTCTCAGTGGCCCTCGCGTACGCAGTCGGTACAGACGGCCGGGCGGGCGCTCCGTGGGCCGTGGTCGCCGGAGGATGAGCCCCCGATCGACGAGACCGGCCCCCCCCACAGTAGCATACGGCCCGCCCCCCCCGCGGCCACCGGTCGTGTTTTCGCGCATCGAGGGCCCAGGCGGGTCGCTGCTAGATCCCGAGGTTCTGAACTGACATCCGAAGCGGGTCCAGCCGCGGCTAGTACGTCCGCAGTATGCACCTACACCGCGTACCGATAACCGACATCGAGGCTTGTGATCGCTGGATGGGGTGGTTGTACCTCTGCAACCCGGCCTCCGCGAAGGCCGTCCGGACCGCGCTCAGGCAACCCGCCCAACGCTGTTCGTGTTCCGAGCGGATCGACGGTGCCACGGCGTTGCCGTAACGCCGAGTCCGCGGCGCACTGGCCAGGCGGCGGACGAGCTCCCGGGATGGATGCCGTCGGCTGCCGGGCAAGTGTCTGAACCCGGGGTGATGCTCCGGTCCGACGAGGAGGACCGATGGGATCCATCGAGCGGTATCAAACGGGCGCGGGTGCGCGGTATCTGGTCCGATATCGGAAGCCGGACAATTCGCAGGGGAAGCGGCGGGGCTTCGCGCGCAAGCGCGACGCGGAGCTCTACCTCGCGTCGGTCGAGACGTCGAAAGCGCGCGGCGACTTCATTAACGTGCGCGATTCGCTCGAGACCATTGCGTCGCTCGGTGCGGTCTGGCTCAGCAACAAGGCGCAGCTGAAGCCGTCGTCGCTTCGGTCGCTCGAGAGCGCCTGGCAACTCCACGTCCTCCCCACGGTGGGGAGAACTGGCCTGGTCGGGCCGCGTTCGGCACAGCGACGTGCAAGTGCATGGGTCAACAAGCTTTGCGACCGGAACGGAGGCCCGACGACCGTCCTCTCGCTGCTATGCGTTGCTCGCCCGCGACTCCTCGATGTTGCCGTTCGGGACCGTCGGAATCCCTGTAGGGCAACCCTGCTCGTCAAGACGTGGAGGCTGCCGCGCAAGGTCGCTCCGCGCTCCCCCCCCCCAAAAAAACATCGTACCTCAGCCGCGAAGCAGGTCGAGGTCCCTGGCGGGATGCCGGCGGGGGAGTACCGGACACTCGTGCTCGTCCTCGCCTACTCGGGACTGCGATGGGGTGAAGTGATCGGCCTTCGTGTCCGCCATCTCGATCTGCTTCGACGCCGGATCAACGTCGAGACGAACGCCGTCGAGGTCGGCAGTCAGATCATCGAAGGGACGCCCAAGACGCACAAGGTGCGCTCGGTGCCGATCATCGCCTCGCTCGTCGAGCCGCTAGCGCGAGCGTGCGAGGGGAAGGGCCCGGACGATCTCGTCTTCGCGGGTCGGAGTCAGGCACGTTCGTCTCGTCCAGCGCTCGACTACCAACCGATAACGAGCTGGTTCGCGGCTTGCAATCCGCGAGCGCGGGAGTGCCGCGCACTAACTGTGCACGACCTCCGGCACACGATCCGCGACAGCCTGGGCGGTGCCATGGCCGCTGCGCGAACGCGTGAAGTCGTCTGTTCAAGCACGGATGCTTCGGTCACAAGTCAGCGGCGATGACGCTCGACGTCTACGCGGACCTCTTCGATGACGATCTGGAGACGCTTGCCATGCGCCTCGATGAGCACCGGGTGGCTGCGATTGTGCCCAATCCGCGCCTTCACTAGCCGCTCGACGGTCCGGTTTCGTAAGGCCTTTCGATTGGTTCCCCTGATCAGGGTGATCGCGATGGGGTGGTCGCCCACACCCGGTAGTTCGAATCCCACGCCCTCCGCTCTCGGTGCGAGACCCGCGGTCAGCGGATCGCGTCGACGACCGAACGGGGCTCGCGCACCGGCGACGGTGCGGTCCGCTCGAGCCGCCCGGTGCAGCTCTCCGGCGGCCAGCAGCAGCGGGTCGCGATCGTCCGCGCGCTCGCCATGGAGCCGCCGGCCATGCTGTTCGACGAACCCACTTCCGCGCTCGATCCGGAACTGGTCGGTGAAGTGCAGACCGTGATCGCGGACCTGGCGAACGAGGGCATGACGATGGTGATCGTCACGCACGGCATGGAGTTCGCGCGGAGGATCGCCGACACCGTCCACGTGATGGTGGACGGCGCCATCATCGAGTCGGGGTCCGCGGAGACGATCTTCTCCGCACCTGCGCACGATCGGACGCGGTCGTTCCTCCGCTCCGTCCTCGCCTGATCCCGGGGCCGGCTCGCGTCGTCACCGCCACGGCGGAGACCGAGACCGTCCTGATCCGCCGCTGAACCGGCCACTGGTCCGGCCTCGCCGAGTGGGCGATGCTGAGGGGCGGGGCGGCGTGCGCAGTACCACGCGTGCGCCTGCACCGGTCGGGACAGCCGCAGTCGGGAGCACCATGAGCCGAGCGACGCGAGTCACGGAACGCGTCGCGTTCCACGGCGAGGGCGTGTTCTGGGACGAGCCGCGGCAGCGCCTCCTGCTGGTCGACCTGCTCGCCGGCGGGGTCGTGGAGCTCGCTCCGGATCTCATGCCGATCCGGCACGAGTACGGCGGGATCGCCGCCGTGATCCGGCGGCGCGCCTCCGGCGGGTACGTGCTCGCGGTCGAGCACGGCTTCCGGTTCCTCGACGACGGCCTGGTGCCGACCGGGGAGGAGGTCGTGGTCCTCGACGACCCGACGATCCGGATGAACGAGGGCGGCTGTGATCCGGAGGGGCGTGTCCTGGTCGGCACCATGGCCTACGACGCCGCGCCCGGCCGCGGAACGGTCTACCGGTTGGACGCGGACCGGTCCATCACCCCCGTGCTCTCCGGAGCGACCATCTCGAACGGCCTGCAGTGGTCGGCGGACGGCGGCACCGCGTTCTTCGTCGACACCCCGACCGACACCGTCTGGCGGTACCGGTACGACCTCGGGACGGGCACGTTCCACGACCGGGAGCCCTTCATCGACCTCGCGGACGTACCGGGCCACCCGGACGGGATGGCGATCGATGAGGAAAGGCGGCCTCTGGGTCGCCATGTACGGCGGCTGGGCGGTGCGGCGGTTCGACGCGGGAGGCGCGCGCCGGGACGTGGATCGAGCTCCCCACCCGCGACGTGACCTGCGCGACGTTCGGCGGCTCGGGCCGGTCGACCCTCTTCATCACGACGACCCGGGAGGGCTGGGGCGAGGAACGCGCCGAGCCGGAGGCCGGCTCCGTGTTCGCGGTCGAGACCGACGTGCGCGGCGCCGTCCAATTCGCCTTCGCGGGCTGACCTGCCGCTCCCGAGGGCCCGCGAGGATCCGGGTCGCGGGTGCCGGCGCGTGCGGTCAGGTGCCGCTCGGGTCCGGGGTCGACACTCGGCGGGAATCCGAGGGGGTCGCCGATGACCAGGATCGTCGTCTTCATGTCGATCTCGCTCGACGGGTACGTCGCGGCCGAGGACGACGGTCCGGGCCGGGGGCTCGGGATCGGCGGCGAAGCCCTCCATAAGTGGCTCTCAGCCGGACCGGGGCCCGACGGGGAGATCCACCCGCCCGCCGGAGTGGACGCGGACGTGCTCGACGAGCTGATGTCCACGGGCGCTGTGATCGCCGGACGGCGGTCGTTCGATCACGTCGCCGGGTGGGGCGGCGACCACCACGACGGCATCCCGATGTTCGTGCTCACCCGCCACCCGGAGGACCAGCCGCCGCTGGGGCGCGCCCGGTACGTGCGCGATCCCGCCGAGGCGGCCGCCGCGGCGAAGGCCGCTGCCAGCGATCGGGATGTGATGGTGCACGGCGGGCACCGCGGTGCAGGCGCTCCTCGACGCCGGCGTGGTCGACGAGCTGGCGATCTCGCTGACACCGACGCTGCTCGGCCGGGGGCGACGGCTCTTCGCCGAAAGGACGCTGCCGCGGCGGCTGACCCTGATCCGGTCGCAGCAGGGGCACGGCGTCCTCCACCTCCGGTACCGCGTCGAGCACGACGGCGCCGGCTGAGCGGCGGGGTCACTCTCGCCCGGGCCGGAGGTCCCTTCCTACGACCCGCACCGGGTTCTCGAGCACGCCCAGGCCCTCGATGGTCACCCGGACCACGTCGCCCGCCGCCAGCGAGAAGGTTTCGGGCGGCACGCTCCCCGTGCCGGTCAGCAGCACGGCGCCGGCCGGGAAGGGCATCGCGGCGAACAGCCAGGCGCCCAGCTGCTCGAACGACCGCGTGATCGCCGACGTGGAGGTGGCGCCCACGAAGGCGATCGCTCCGTCGCGCTCGATCTCGAGCCGGATGTGGAACGGCGAATCGATCGTCCACGCGGGCACGATCGCCGGGCCCAGCGCGCACGCCGCTTCGTAGACCTTCGCCTGCGGCAGGTAGAGCGGGTTCTCGCCCTCGATCGACCGGCTCGACATGTCGTTGCCCGGCACGAACCCGAACAGCTCGCCCCGGCTCGTGAACACCAGCCCCAGCTCGGGCTCCGGCACGTCCCAGTCCGAGTCGACGCGGACGCCGACCGCGCCGCCCGGTCCGACGACCCGGCCGGCGGGCGCCTTGAAGAACAGCTCCGGCCGCGGGGCGAGGTACACGCGGTCGTAGATCGACGCCTCCGTCGACTCCGCCATGCGCTCGTCCCGGCTGCGCTCGTAGGTGACGCCGGCGGCCCAGACCTCCTGCTCGTCCACGGGCGCCGCCGGCTCGGACGGGCCGTCGAACGGCGTCGCCGCCTCGATCCGGGCCCGCGCCTCGTCGAGCGGCAGCGAGAGCAGGTCGGCGAGACCGCCGGGGATCGTCAGGTCGCGGCCGTCGCGACGGACCAGCCACCGCGCGCCGCCGTCCGTGCGGACGCGCCGGATGGCGCCGTCGGGTAGCTCAGTGGGACTCACGGGTGACCTCGGATCCGCTGGCCCCGACGAGGAAGTCGAGGTCGGCGCCGGTGTCGGCGCCCTGGACGTGCTCGATGTAGAGCCGCTCCCAGCCGCGGGTCGCGCTCGCGTAGCCGGCGACGAGGGCCGGGGAGGGGGTGCGCCGCGCGAGCTCCTCGTCCGGCACCTCGAGCGTGATCGAGCGCGCCGGCACGTCGAGCACGATCTCGTCACCGTCCTGCACGAGCGCGAGGGGCCCGCCGGCCGCCGCCTCCGGGGCGACGTGCAGCACGACGGTGCCGTATGCCGTGCCGGACATGCGTCCGTCGCAGATGCGCACCATGTCGCGGACGCCCTGCTGCAGGATCTTCTGCGGCAGCGGCAGGTTCGCGACCTCCGGCATTCCGGGATACCCCATCGGGCCGCACCCGCGCAGGATGAGCACGGAGTCGGGCGTCACGTCCAGGTCGGGGTCGTCGACGCGGGCGTGGAAGTCCTCGATCGAGTCGAACACGACCGCCTTGCCGCGGTGCTTGAGCAGGTGGGCCGAGGCGGCGGAGGGCTTGATGATCGCGCCGTTCGGTGCCAGGTTGCCGCGCAGGACGGCGATCCCGGCGGCGTCGATCAGCGGCTCCGCGCGCGGCGTGATCCCCTCCGTGTCCCAGACGCCTACGTCGTCGAGGTAGTCGACGAGCGGCCGGCCGGTGACGGTGATCGGCGTCGGGTCGAGCAGGTCCTTCACCTCCGAGAGCACCGCGAGCACGCCGCCCGCGTTGTAGAGGTCCTCCATCAGGAAGCTGCCGGAGGGCTGGAGGTTCACGAGCAGCGGCACGTCCGCGCCGATCCGGTCGAAGTCGTCGAGGCGCAGCTCGATGCCGAGGCGCCCGGCGATCGCCAGCAGGTGCACCACCGCGTTCGTCGACCCGCCGCACGCGGCGAGCGCGACGATCGCGTTGTGGAAGGACTCCTTCGTGATGACGTCGCCGATGGTCCTGCCCTCGCGCACCAGCTCGACCGCGAGCCGCCCGGTCGCCTGCGACGCCTCGAGCAGGCGGGCGTCCGGCGCGGGCGTGCCCGCGAGGCCCGGGATCGTCATGCCGAGCGCCTCCGCCATGATCGCCATCGTCGAGGCGGTGCCCATGGTGTTGCAGTGGCCCTTGCTGCGGATCATCGAGCGGTCGCTCGCGAGGAACGCCTCCTTCGACAGGGTGCCCGCGCGCACCTCCTCCGACAGCTGCCAGACGCCGGTTGCCGCAGCCCATCCGCTTGCCGCGGAACATGCCGTTCATCATCGGGCCGCCCGGCACGACGACGGCAGGGATGCCCACCGACGCGGCGGCCATGAGCAGCGCCGGAATGGTCTTGTCGCACCCGCCGAGCAGCACCAGGCCGTCGATCGGGTTGGCGCGGAACATCTCCTCCATGGCCATCGCGGCCATGTTGCGCCACAGCATCGCGGTCGGGCGGACGAGCGTCTCGCCGAGCGAGACGACGGGCAGGTCCAGCGCGATGCCGCCCGCCTCGGCGACGCCGAGCTTCACCGACTCCATCACCTCGTCGAGGTGCATGTTGCACGGCGTCAGGTCGCTCGCGGTGTTCGCGATCGCGATCTGCGGCCGCGTCCCGTCGAACGCGTCCTCGGGCACCCCGCGGCGCATCCAGGCGCGGTGGATGTAGCCGTCCCGGTCGTCCCCGCCGTACCAGCCCTGGCTGCGCAGCTCGCTCATGCGACTCCTTCGTCACGTGGTCCGTCAGAACCGTACGCGCAGCGGGACGGCGCCGCGCTGCGCACGTCGACGTCCCCAGTTCCGGGTGATCGCAGCGGTTGCGCGAACCGGGACACGACGATCCGTGCACGCACGCGTGTTCGAGCGCCGGCCGGAGGCCATGCTCGTCCCGGGCCGGCACCGGGGGGAGCCGGATGAGGGGGATCACGATGCACACGGAGCGCGCAGGGGTCCGGCGTGTGCGCCGACTCGCGATCGCCGTGCTGTCGGCGTGCGCCGTGATCGGCGGATCCGTCGCCGGCGCCTCCGCTGCACACGCGGACGCCTCGTGCGTCCCCGCGCCGACCGTGGCGGGCGTGCTGGCCGGGCGGGCAGGAGCTGCTCGGCTGCATCGCGCCGGCCTCCGCGCAGTCCGCTCCGTCGTCGTCCGCGCCGCCGCCGTCGGCGCCGGAGCCCTCCGCGCCGGCGGCTGCGCCGACTGCGGATCTGACGCCGACCATCACTTCGACCACGGATCCGGCCCCGACGGCCTCCCATGCGCCGGTGTCGGAGTCGCTGCAGCGGGTCCGGCTCGTCACGACGACCGACACGGTCTACCCGGACGCGAAGGGCTACGCGAAGAGCGTCGTCCGGTTCTCGGTACGAGGCCTCACGGCCGCGCACACCGGTGTCCGGATCACCGGGGAGGCGGTGCTCCGGAAGGGTTCGGAGGTCGTCAAGAGCTGGGAGCTCAGCAACGCGGTGACGACCCTGACCTGGGACGGGAAGGACGACGCGAAGGTCGAGGCGGGGCTGTACCGCCTCACCGCGACCGCATGGTCGTCCGACGGCGCGAAGGCCGTGTCCTCGATGACCGTGCGCGTCTCGACGAAGCGCCTCGTGACCCGCACGGTCTCGATCCGCACGCGGGACCTCACGAACGCGCGCATGGACACGCTGCCGATCGCCGTGGTGAAGGGCTTCCGGTACGGCGCGGTGACCCTCCGGATCCACACGTTCGCGAAGGTCACCGGGCGCGCCCGGCTGGTGATCAGCGGCCCGTACGGCGAGCGGTTCTCGATCACGCTGCAGAACGGGAAGCACGTCACGCCCCGAGCGACGCTGCCGCGCGATTTCACCTCCGCCGCCTTCCACCACGAGTGGAGGCGGGGCGCGGCGAAGCTGATCGACCTGTACACGGTCTTCACGTACATGGAGCTCGTCTGATCCGGAGGCGCTGGGCGACGGCCGCGCTGTGACGCCGCTCCCAGGGCGGCCTCCTATGGTCCGCGGCAACGCGAGATCGCAGGGGAGCAGCGGGCATGGGAGTTCCGATCGTCCGGTCGGAGTCCCACACCTCCGAGCTCGACGAGGGCATCCACGTCACCCGGGAGGTGTTCGGCGACGGCGTCGAGATCGCGCCGCCCGACAGCGGCGGCACCGAGGTGCGGCTCCGGTCGTTCGCCAGCCCGGAGCTGACCTCCATCCGCTGGCGGCAGTCCGGCTCGGGGCACGGGAGCCGGGATGCGCGGACGGACGAGCATCCGGTGCTGCTCACGGGGCTGCTGGTCGGCGGCGCGCTGCGGCTCCGGACCGACGAGGCGGACGTCGACACCGCGCGACCGTTCCTCTACCCGGCGTTCGTCGCCTCCGAGGTCGCGGCCCCGAACATCGCCGGCCTCGCCCTGACGGAGGAGGTCGTCACCCGGCGCGCGCGGGCGATGACGCACGACGACCGGTTCCGGCCGCTGTTCCACGGCACCGCACCGATTACGCCGACGCTCGACCGGATCTGGCGCAACACGATGGCCTACGCGGACCGCACGCTGTCCGACCTGGTCGACGAACCGGCCGGCGACCTGGCGGCGACCGGGCTCGTCGACCTCGTCGTGACGCAGCTGCTCCACGTCTTCCCGAACACGGCGCTGGAGGTCGAGGACGAGCGCAGCGCCGGCGCGGGGACGACGAACGCCGGCGTGCGGCGCGCGCTCGCGTACATCGACGAGCACCTGGCGCAGCCGTTCTCGGTCGTGGACGTCGCCGAGGCGAGCGGGCTCAGCCTGCGCGGCCTGCACGCGGCGTTCCTGCGGGAGCTGGAGACGACGCCGATGCGCTTCGTCCGCAGCACCAGGCTGACCGCGGCGCGGGAGGAGCTGCAGCGGGCGCCGGAGGGTGTCGACGTCCGGGCGCTCGCCCTGCGCTGGGGCTTCAGCAGCGAGGCCGCGTTCGCGAGGACCTACCGGGACGTGTTCGCGGAGACGCCCGCGGAGACGCTCTGGGCGATCGGGCTGCGGGCCTGAACCGGCCGCATCGCATCCGCAGCGCCGCGTCAGATCGTCACGAGCAGGCAGGTCGGGCACCGCAGCACGACCATGCAGGAGGGGAGCGGGACCGGGTCCATCTGCGTCCCGCAGCGCTGGCACGCGAGGTCGATGAACGCGACGGGATCGTCCGCCCACTCGTTCTCGATGCACACGGCCGACAGCGTAGGAACGGCGATCCGGGAGACGGATGCGGACAGTGCACAATGCACCGCTCCTGGGCGTTCCTGTCGACGGTCGACTTCGACGGGGTCGTGATCATCGGCGAGGGGGAGAAGGACCACGCGCCGATGCTCTTCAACGGCGAGCACGTCGGCACGGGCAACGGGCCGAGGACGGACATCGCGGTCGACCCGATCGACGGCACGTCGATGACCGCGCAGGGCCGCCAGAACGCGCTGTCCATGATCGCCGCGTCCGACGGCGGCACGATGCTGGACGCGTCGACCGTCTTCTACATGGACAAGCTGGTCTCCGACGACCGCGGGCACGGCGTCATCTCGCTGGACCAGTCGATCGGTGACAACATCCGCGAGCTCGCCCGGGCGAAGGGGAAGCCGGTCGGCGAGATGGTCGTGGCGGTGCTGGACCGGCCCCGGCACGCGGGCCTGATCGAGGAGATCCGGTCGGCCGGCGCGGGCACGCGGATGCTGCTCGACGGCGACGTCGCGGGCGGGATCAACGCGGCGCGCCACGGCACCCGGATCGACCTCTGCGTCGGCGTCGGCGGGTCGCCGGAGGGCGTCGTCACCGCCTGCGCGATCAAGGGCCTCGGCGGGTTCATCCAGGGGCGGCTGGCGCCGAAGGACGACGCGGAGCGGCAGCGCGGCATCGACGCCGGGCTCGACGTGGACCGGATCTACGACGCGGAGGGGCTCGTGGCCGGGGACAACACGATGTTCATCGCGACCGGGGTCACGGACGGGGGCCTGGTCGACGGGGTGCGGCTGCTCGGCGACACGATCCGCACGGAGTCCGTCGTGCTCCGCTCCCGCTCCGGCACGTTCCGCCGCATCGTCTCCGAGCACGTCGCCGACCGCTGGCTGTAGCGAGTCCTGCTGACGCGCTCGTCAGGCGCGCGCGACGCGGCGGCCGATGTGGACCACGATCCGCAGCAGCGCGAAGACGCTGAAGCCCACGAGCAGGCCGGTGCCGTTCCGCACGATGTCCGCGGGGTCTGAGACCCGCCCCGGCAGGTACTGCTGCGCCCACTCGACCGCGAACGGCGCCGCGAAGAGCAGGAGGAACGCGACCGGGAGGAGGCGGAAGCGCACCGAGAGCGCGAGCAGGGAGGCGAGCGGCACGAACAGCAGCACGTTGCCGGCGTGCTCGACCCCGCCCTGGGACGCCACCCACGCCGCGATCGTCGGGTGATGCGTCAGCCAGTCCGCCGCGACCGTCCGGCCGCCCGCCACCATGCCGCGCGGCCCCAGCGTGATCACCGCGGTCGCCAGCGCGACGAGCACCGTGAGCAGCCGGAGCAGCAGACGGACCGCCTCCGGCACGGGGGACCGCGGCGCCCGCGCGGGGGCGGCGAAGCGGAGCTGCGGACGGGCAAGGGTCGATGCGGGCATTGTCCGAGGATCCCGGCCCGGACCGCGAGGTGGATCCGTCGAGCGGATGAACTTCCGCAGAGCGCCGCAACCGGGCCTGACAGGGGGTGCTGCCGGGCACCGCGCCTGTGCCATCATCTGCGCCGGAGACGTCGCGGATCTCGAGATGACGGAGGGGGTCGGATGCCGGAGCCGTTACCGCCCGAGTCCGTCGTCGCCGGCCGCTACCTCATCGGCGAGCCGATCGGCCGTGGCGGCCGCGCGGTCGTCTACGAGGCGATCGATCCGCTGCTCGGTCGCGAGGTGGCGGTGAAGGTGTTCCGCGGTGACGCGGTCGATCCGTCCTCCGTCCGGCTGCAGGAGGGGGAGGCGCGGCTCGTCGCGGGCATGAACCACGCGGCGCTCACGACCCTGTTCGACGCGGGCGTCGACACGAGCGACCCGGAGCGGCCGCGCATCTACCTCGTGATGGAGCGGATCCCCGGCGTCGATCTGCGCCGGCGCCTCCGCGAGCACGGTCCGCTCACCCCGGCCCAGGTCGCCTACCTCGGGTTCGACCTCGCCGAGGGGCTGCAGTACGTGCACGAGCATGGGGTGCTGCACCGCGACGTCAAGCCGGCCAACGTGCTGCTCGCGGACCGGCGGATCGACACCCGGATCCGCGGGAAGCTCACCGACTTCGGCATCTCGACGCTGATCGGCGACTCGTCGGAGGAGGCCACGGCCACCGGCACCGCCGCGTACCTCAGCCCGGAGCAGGTCGACCGGCAGGAGCCCACCACCGCCTCCGACGTCTACTCGCTGGGGCTCGTGCTGCTGGAGGCGATCACCGGCGAGGTCGCGTTCCCCGGCACCGCCGAGGAGTCCGCGTTCGCGCGGCTCGAGCGGGATCCCGTGATCCCCGCGGCGGTCCCGGAGCCGCTCGCCCGCGTGCTGCGGGGCATGACCGCGCTGCTCCCGGAGGACCGGCCCGGCCTCGACGCGGTCGCGCAGGCCTTCCAGGCCGCGTACGTCGAGGACCTCGTGAGCGCGGGACGCGTCGACCCGCGACGGCTGGCGACGGACGAGGAGCGTCGCCTCGCCGCGGTCCGCCGGTACGACATCCTCGACACCCCTCCCGACGACGCGTTCGACCGGATCACCGCGCTCGCGTGCCGGCTCCTCCGGGTGCCGATCGCACTGATCTCGATCGTCGACGTGGACCGCGAATGGTTCAAGTCGAGCCGCGGTCTCGATCTCAAGGAGGTGGACCGGGACGTGGCGCTGTGCGCGCGCACGGTCGCGACGGGACGGCCGCAGCACGTGCAGGACGTGCAGGCCGGCGGCGCGTTCGCCGCGAACCCCCTGGTCCAGCAGCACCCGGAGCTGCACGGGTTCGCATCCGTGCCCCTCCTGACGGGCGACGGGCACGCGATCGGCACGCTCTGCGTGTTCGACGTGGCGGAGCGCGCGTTCACGGACGAGGAGCTGGAGGACCTCGAGAAGCTCGCCGCGATCGCGATCCGTGAGCTCGACCTCCGGCTCGCCAGCCGGCGCGCCCTGTTCGACTCATAGGGACCGCTTCGATCCGGTGAACGGATCGATACAGACCTGCGGTGGGGGCTTGCCCTGCACCGGCCGGGGGCAGATCCTGTCCGGATGAGCACCACCCCCATGACCGCCCGGCGACAGCTGCAGACCGAGTTCGACGACGCACTCGGCAAGCAGGCGACCGCCGCGGACCTCGTCGAGCTCGTCATCCGGAGCGGCTGGCAGCCCCGGCCGCTGCCCGACCCGAACTCCGAGTACCTGACCGGGATCCTCTCGAACGGCCTTCGCGTGCCGATCGAGATCCGTCACGCCATGGCCGGCCACCCGGTCGGCTGAGCGCCGCCGCCCGCGCTCGGCGCGGTCAGAACGACGCGAGCGACCTCGGGCTGCCGAGCCCCGTCGGCCCGTCGTAGCCGGTGCCCGCGTCGCACAGGGGCGTGCCGCAGGCGCCGTTCGACCCGCCGGTGACGTCCCAGAACGCCCCGCTCGCGGCGTAGAGCGGCTGGGCGCTCGAGTAGGCCGCGGCGTGCCCGGAGCGGACCAGCATCGCCGCGACGAGCGGCGCCGCGAGCGACGTGCCGCCGGCGACCATCCAGCCGTCGTCGGTGTCGGCCGACGTGCCGTAGGTGTCGTAGGCCGCGAATACCGGTCTGCGGGTCCGCGACGGCGGCGATGTCTGCGATACCGCGCCGCGCGCACGTCGTGCCGGGCTGCCACGCGGGCTTCGGGACGACCGCGGAGCAGCCGGAGCCGGCGCCGCTCCACGCGGTCTCGATCCAGCCGATCCGGTCGGTCTGCCCGACCTTCGCGGCGGCGGCCGCTTTCGCGCTCGCGTCCTGCAGCACGTCGCGCAGCAGCTTCGCCTCCGCGGTGGACGCGCGCTTCGTCCAGGTGCGCACGGACGCGCGGGCCGCGTTCGTCTGCTTCGTCAGGTCGCGGACGCGGACGCGCCAGTACCGTGCGTCGCCCGCCGACCGCGGGTGCGCCCGCCGCACCGTCGCGCGGTGCAGCCGGGCCTTCAGCACCGTGAGCCGGTGCTTCGCGGCGGCGAGGTGCTGCTTCGCGGACGCGAGCGCCTTCCGGTCCGCGGCGATCGTCGCGGAGGTCGTCGCGGTCGTGACAGTGCCGGCGTGCACGTCCTGCACCTGCATGCGGACGCTGCTCGCGGCCTGCGTCGTGCTCGTGAGCGTCGTGCCGCCGACGGCGATGACGTTCGGCAGGGCGGCGGGGAACACCGCTCCCGCGTACCCGCTGTCGCCGGTCGCCGCCACGATCGGCACACCCGGGTGGGTGAACCACTGGGCGGAGGTCGCGCTCCAGCCGGACCACTCGGTGTCGCCCCAGGACGCGGAGACGGCGTCGGCGCCGAGCGCGACCGCCGTGTTTACCGCGGCCCCGAGGTTCGAGACGGTGTCGCTCCGCGCCTCCACCACGAGGATCCGGCAGCCCGGGCAGGCGGCGGACACCGCGTCGACGTCGAGCGAGGTCTCCTCGCCCCAGCTCGCGTCCGGCGCGGGGAGGGTCGACGACCCGTCCTGCCCGACGATCCGGAGGCAGCCGTCGGCGGTGCCGCACGCGGGCAGCCCGAACCGGCTGCGGTACACCGCGAGGTCGGCGGCGAGGTGCGGATCGGAGAACGCCGTCACGATCGCGACGGTGCCGGAGGCGCCGCCGGTGAGTCCGTACGCGGAGGCGATGTCGTCGGGGGTGAGCCCCGCTCCGCCGCCCGTCGTGTCCGTCGCCGCGGCGACCCGGAGGAAGGACCGGACGGTGCCGTCGGCGGCCGGGCGGGGGCTCGTGGTCTCGAGCAGGCTCCCGAGCAGCAGCGCACCGATCGTCACGGCCGCGAGCGCGCGAGGGACCCCCATGAACGCGTGCCCTCCTCGGTCGCTGAGCCCCCGGAATCGCTCGGCCCGGTCAGGGTAGGGAACCGCGCGCGGAACGGCTGCGACCAGTTCGGGGCGTCGTCCGCGTCCCGTGCACGGAAGGGAGAAAATCCGTGCAGCGGCGAGGTCTGTGCCGCGGAGCTCAGCCGCGCCGGGCGAGCAGCCGCGTCCCGAGGAACCAGGCGACCGCGACGACGAGGTGCATCGGCGCGAGGGACAGCCGGGTCGCGAGGTCGTCGCCGCCGACCAGCGCCGCGGCCATCGATCCCACCGCGACCACGACGCCGGCCCAGCGCGCGAACCGGACGAAGCCGGGCCGGCGGCGTCCGATCAGCCAGGTCGCGAGCAGGCCGAGCGTCGTCGGGACGAGCGAGGCCGCCGCCACGATCGGCGCCGACAGCGGTTGCGCCGCAGGCCAGTGGACGGCCATGGCCCCGCCGGCGATCGAGCCGGTCGCGAGGAGCGCGAGGTTCACCGCGGCCGCCGCGACGAGCGGCACCTCGGCGAGCAGGGGGACGGTCGTGGTGGTGCGGGGCTGCTGGAGGCGTTGTGGCCGGTCATGGTGCCTCCTTCGACGATACGAGGATCGCACAACTGTTGAGTAAGTCAATGATTGATTCGATGGAGTAGTCTGCTCGCATGGCGGAGGACGAGCTGCTCGCGGAGTCCGGTGAGCTCTCCCGGATGCTGATCGAGGTCGCCGAGCGGGCGAAGGCCGACTTCGGGGCGGCGGCGGCGCCGCTCGGACTGCCCGTGCCGCTCGCCCGCGCCCTCCTCCTGCTCGAGCGGCCGATGCCGATGCGGGATCTCGCCGCGGCGCTCGCGTACGACCCGTCGTACGTGACCGCGCTCGCCGACCAGCTGGAGGAGCGGGGGCTCGGGCGGCGGACCGCGGGCCGGGATCGCCGGGTGAAGCTGCTCGAGCTCACGGGTGAGGGCGACGCCCTCCGGGACCGGCTCGCGGCGGGCGTCGCGCGCCGCGCCGCGGTCGCGCACCGGCTCAGCCCCGAGAAGCGTGAGCAGCTCGGCGGGCTGCTGCGGGAGCTGATCGCGCTCCAGTCGGAGGCCTGATCCTCCGCATCCGGTTCTGCTGTGAGCGGAGCGGCCCGTGGCCTCGGGGCGCCGTCCGCCTACGATCGCGCATGACCGGTTCCGCGATGCCCTCCCGTCCCGCGCCCCCGACCGCGATCGAGCCGCTCTGGCGGCACATGCTCGGCGACCGCCTCCGGGCCCTCCGGCACGAGCGGGGCGAGACCCTCGGCGCGACGGCCGCCCGCGCCGGCGTCTCGCCGCAGTACCTGTCCGAGATGGAGCGCGGGGCGAAGGACCCGTCGAGCGAGATGATCGCGGCGGTCGCCGGCGCGCTCGAGGTCTCGCTGCTCGACCTCACGATCGCGGTCGCGGAGGAGCTCCGCGCCGTGCAGGCGCCGACCGCCGGCACCTTCGCGCTCGCCGCCTGACGTTCCGTCTTTCAGGACCCCGGGTCCTGAAAGACGGAACGTCAGGCGCCCAGGACCTCGCCGAGGAACGGGTTCAGGAACTTCCGGTCGGGGTCCGCCGCGTCGCGGAGCGCGGCGAACGCGGCCCACCCGAGGTAGCGGTCGTGGAGGTCGTCCGACCGTGCGGCGAACAGCTTCGCCCAGTGCGGGCGGGCGCCGAGCGGCAGGAGGCGCTCCTCGATCCGCGGCAGCAGCGGCAGCACCAGGTCGGGGCGGTCCTGCCAGGTGAAGCCGATCGCGAGCACGTCGGTGCCGGAGGCCGGGGAGAGCCACAGGTCGTCCGCGGCGACGGTCCGCAGCTCGTTCACGTGCAGCGCGGCATCGATCTCGGCGCCGATGCCGCGCAGCGCCTCCAGCGCCTCGACCGCGTGCGCGCGCGGGACGAAGTACTCGCTCTGCAGCTCCTCACCGACGCTCGGTACGGCCGCCAGCTTGAAGTGCGGCAGCCGGTCCCAGGAGGGCCCGAAGTCGCCGATCGTCGTGTGCGTCGTCGCCGCCTGGATCTCGGCCGGGTCCACCGGGGTCGCAGGGGCGCCGAAGAACGCGCCGGGTCGCCCGGCGGCGTCCCGCGACTTCACCAGCCCACCGCGGGCGCCCTCCGTCCACCGCGTGAACAGGCTGACCGAGTACCCGGCGGCGAAGATCTCGTCGAGGCGCTCCTCGATCGTGGACCACGGCATCGCGCCGAACGCGTCCTGCCGCACGCGGAACGCCGGCTCGACCGCGACCGTGATGCGCGTGACGACGCCGAGCGCGCCGTAGGACATCACCGCACCCGCGAGGTCGTCGCCCGCGTACCGCCGGATCCCGCCGTCCGGCCCGACGACCTCAAGCCCCCGCACCAGGGTCGCGAGCATCCCGTTCCCGTCTCCGGACCCGTGGGTGGCCGTCGCCACCGCACCGCCCAGCGAGATGTGAGGGAGGGAGGGCAGGTTCGGGATCGCGAGCCCGTGCTCCTCGAGCGCCGCCCCCAGGTCCCCGAGCCGGATCGCGGACCCGACCGTCGCCGTGCCGGCCGCCCGGTCGACCACGAGGTCCGCCGGCAGCCGGTCGAGCGCGACGAGCAGCCCGTCGGTGTCGGCGCACCGGCTGAACGAGTGCCGCGTCCCGAGCGCGTGCACCCGCGGCGCGGCCGCGACCGCCTCCTGCAGCTCCTCGACCGACGCGGGATGCCGCACCGGTGCGCTGTACGTGAGAGTGCGCGCCCAGTTGCGCTCGCCGTCGACCACCCGCCGCACGGTAGCCCGCGCAGCGGAGCGGGCCCCGAGACCGTCCCGGTCAGGTCCGTGTCCCAGCATGAACGGGTGATCACCCTGTCCCAGCGTGAACGGGTGATCACCCTTCCGGAGCCGCCGCGGCTCGTCGAGCCGACCGTCGACGTGCGCGTCTCCTACCTCACCGGGGAGCAGGCCGACATGCGGCACCGCGGCGAGCCGACCGACTGGCTCGGGCCGACGAGCGAGGACTTCGCCGGGTTCGTCGCCGACCGCGTCGGCGTCCGCGAGCGCTGGGGTGTGCCGTCGACCCTGTTCTGGTTCGTCTCGGGCCCCCACTACCTCGGCACGCTCGTCGTGCGCCACCGCCTGCTCGAGGGGGACCACGGCGGGCACATCGGCTACCACGTGGTCTACCCGTGGCAGCACCAGGGGCACGCGACGCGGATGCTCGCCGACGGGCGGCTCCGGGCCGCGGAGCTCGGCGTCGATCGGGCGCTGCTCACCGTCGCGCCGGAGAACCGCTGGTCCCGGCATGTCGTGCTCGCGAACGGCGGGGTTCCGGACGGGCGCAACAGCGACGGGAAGGACCGGTTCGTCCTCCCCGCCGGCTGATCCGGAGGGCCGGGGTCGGGGCGGTATCCGCGGCACGTTCGAGCAGCGCCTCCCATACCCCCGAGGGGTACTTGCGATCGGCCGCCTGCAGTGGTACCCCTAGGGGGTATATGGAGCACGACATGGACATGACGCACGAGCATCAGCACGCGACCGGTGCGACCTGGCGCATGGCAGCGCAGGCCACCCTGCACTGCCTCACCGGCTGCGCGATCGGGGAGGTGCTGGGCATGGTGATCGGCACCGCGCTGGGCTGGCCGAACCCCGCGGTGATCGTGATCTCGATCGTGCTCGCGTTCGGGTTCGGCTACGCGCTGACGATGCGCGGCGTCCTGCGCAGCGGCGTCGATCTGCGGCGCGCGTTCCGGCTCGCCCTCGCCGCCGACACCGTGTCGATCGCCGTGATGGAGATCGTCGACAACACCGTGGTGGCGTCGATCCCGGGTGCGCTCGACGCGCAGCTCAGCGACATCCTGTTCTGGGCGTCGCTCGCGCTGTCCCTCGCACTGGCGTTCCTCATCACCACCCCCGTGAACCGCTGGATGATCGGCCGCGGCCGGGGCCACGCGGTGGTGCACGCGCACCACTGACCCGTTGTGCTCACGGATACGGAGATCCGGGCGCTTCGCGGCGCCGGATCTCCGTATCCGTGAACACGACGACCGGGAGGTTCAGGCGCCCACGTACTCCGCGAGGTGCTGGCCCGTCAGGGTCGAGCGGGCGGCGACGAGGTCCGCGGGGGTGCCCTCGAAGACGATGCGGCCGCCGTCATGGCCGGCGCCCGGCCCGAGGTCGATGATCCAGTCGGCGTGCGCCATCACCGCCTGGTGGTGCTCCACCACGATCACCGACCGTCCCGCCTCCACCAGCCGGTCGAGCAGCCCGAGCAGCTGCTGCACGTCCGCGAGATGGAGCCCGGTGGTCGGCTCGTCGAGCACGATCACCCCGCCCGGGTCGCCGAGGTGCGTCGCGAGCTTGAGCCGCTGGCGCTCGCCGCCGGACAGCGTGGTGAGGGGCTGCCCGAGGGTGAGGTAGCCGAGCCCCACGTCCGCCAGCCGGCGCAGGATCGTGTGCGCCGCGGGCACCTTCGCGGTCTCGTGGAAGAACGCCTCCCCCTCCGTCACGGACATCGCGAGCACCTCGCTGATGTCCCGCCCTCCGAGCCGGTAGTCGAGCACGGAGGCGTCGAAGCGCTTGCCGCCGCAGACCTCGCAGGTCGTGGCGACCGTCGCCATGATGCCGAGGTCCGTGTACACGACGCCCGCCCCGCCGCAGTTCGGGCACGCGCCCGCCGAGTTCGCGCTGAACAGCGCCGGCTTGACCCCGTTCGCCTTCGCGAACGCCGATCGGATCGGGTCGAGCAGGCCGGTGTAGGTCGCGGGGTTGCTGCGCCGTGACCCGCGGAATGGGCGTCTGGTCGACGGTCACGACGTCGTCGCGCGTCGACACCGAGCCGCCGATGAGGGAGCTCTTGCCGGAGCCGGCGACGCCGGTGACGACCACGAGCACGCCCAGCGGCACGTCGACGTCGACCGCGCGGAGGTTGTGGGCGGTCGCGCCGCGGACCTCGAGCACGCCGGACGGCGTCCGGGCCGCGGCCTTGATCGTCGCCCGGTCGTCGAGGTGCCGTCCCGTGACGGTGCCGCTCGCGCGCAGCTCCTCCACCGTGCCCTCGAAGCAGATCTCGCCGCCGGACCGCCCGGCACCGGGCCCGAGGTCGACGACGTGGTCGGCGATCGCGATCGTCTCGGGCTTGTGCTCGACGACGAGCACCGTGTTGCCCTTGTCCCGGAGGCGGACCAGCAGCTCGTTCATCCGCTGGATGTCGTGCGGGTGGAGCCCCGTCGTGGGCTCGTCGAAGACGTAGGTGACGTCGGTGAGCGAGGAGCCGAGGTGCCGGATCATCTTGACCCGCTGCGCCTCGCCGCCGGAGAGGGTCCCGGAGGCGCGGTCGAGCGAGAGGTACCCGAGCCCGATCTCCTCGAACGAGTCGAGCAGCGCCTGCAGCGTCTCGAGCAGCGGCGCGACGGTCGGCTCGTCGAGCGATCGCACCCACGTGGCGAGGTCGCTGATCTGCATCGCGCAGGCGTCCGTGATGCTCACCCCGGCGATGCGGGACGACCGCGCGGCCGCTGACCGGCGCGTCCCGCCGCAATCCGGGCACGCGGCGAAGGTCGCCGCCCGGTCGACGAAGGCGCGGACGTGCGGCTGCAGGCCGTCGCGGTCCTTCGAGAGGAACGACTTCTGCACCTTCGGCACGAGCCCCTCGTACGTGAGGTTCATCGAGCCGATCTTGACCTTCGTCGCCTCCTTGTAGAGGAAGTCCTGCCGTTCCGCGTCGGTGAAGTCCCGGATCGGCTTGTCGGGGTCGAGCAGCCCCGACTCCGCGTACACCCGCACCATCCACCCGTCCGCGGTGTAGCCCGGGATGGTGATCGCGCCGCCCGCGAGGGACTTCGACTCGTCGAACAGCTGCGAGAGGTCGATGTCGGAGACCGTGCCCCGTCCCTCGCAGCGCGGGCACATCCCGCCGGTCACCTCGAATCCCCGCGAGACGGTCTTGTCGCCGACGGTCATGGTGCCGCCGCCGCGCGCGGACGGCACGTTGAAGGAGAACGCCTGCGGGGACCCGATCGCCGGGTCGCCGAGACGGCTGAACAGGATGCGGAGCATCGCGTCCGCGTCGGTCGCGGTGCCGACGGTGGACCGCACGTCCGATCCCATGCGCTGCTGGTCGACGACGATCGCGGTCGTCAGCCCGTCGAGCACGTCGACGTCTGGCCGCGACAGCGTCGGCATGAACCCCTGGATGAAGCTGCTGTAGGTCTCGTTGATGAGCCGCTGGGACTCGGCTGCGATCGTGCCGAACACCAGCGAGCTCTTGCCGGAGCCGGACACCCCAGTGAACACGGTGAGGCGGCGCTTCGGGAGGTCGACGTGCACGTCGCGCAGGTTGTGCTCCCGCGCGCCGTGGACGCGGATGAGGTCGTGACCGTCCGCCGGGTGGTCGTCGATCGAGGTCATCGGCATCCGTCCGTCCGAGGTGCGCAGGGGGTGCGACAACGGTAACGGGAATGCGGCCGAACGGCCCGGGAAATGGTGTGCCCCCGCACTGGGGAGCGGATTCCGGGTGCGAATCGATCGCGGTGCGATTAGTGTTCCGGATATCGGGCCGCTTCCAGCTGGGGGGTTGGAATTGAGGCCTGATTCGCTACGGAGACGCCGCGGCGGCCGATTGGGGGATCGGTCGCACGCGGCGTTTTCCGTCTCTCAGCGCGATCAGCGCTCGCACCGGTGGGGGACCGGGCGATCCGCGTGCTGACGGGGATCTCGCGCTCCGAGCCGGGAGCCGCCGCCCGCGGCTGGGTCCGCAGGGCGGGGCACTCGGTGCGTTGGAGATCCGGGTGGATCCGTTCATCGCGACGGGTATCGCGTCTTCGGAAAGATAGCACGGAAGAGGACAGACCGATCTGTCTGTCCGCATGAATTCGTGGCCCCAGAGCGAGGGGGAGAACTCTTTTCGAATATCGGACCGTCCTTTTCGAATTCGACGGGATCGGGGACGGCGCGGCCGTCGCCGCACCCGCGTCAGGTGCCCGACATCGACGCGGGGCAGGATGTCGGGATGCTGGAGCTCGCCGCCCGCCTGCTGCCGCTGGTCGCGGCCGGCGAGCGCATCGCGGTGGCGACCGCCATCGACGTGATCGGCAGCTCACCGCAGCTCGCCGGGACCTCGATGGCCGTGACCGCCGGCGGGGACGTGCTCGGCTCGGTCTCCGGCGGGTGCGTGGAGGACGCGGCGCTGCGCGCATGCCGCGCTCTGCTCGAGGACGGCGGCCCGCGGGTGCACCGCTTCGGCTTCGGCGACGCCGCGGCCGCGCGTGCCGGCCTCGCGTGCGGAGGCGAGCTGGACGTGCTCGTCCATCCGCTCGACGACGAGGCGCTCGAGGAGCTCGGCGCCGCGGCGGCCGGCCGACCGGCCGTCCTCGGGATCGTCACCGGCGGTCCCGCCGGGCTGATCGGTCGCGTCGTGGCGCCCGCATCCGTCGACGCGCTCGCCGCCGCGGTGCCGGGGCTGCCCTCGTCCCTCCTGCGCGCCGCGCTCGACGCTCGGCGGGACACCGGTCGCAGCGGGCCGTCGGAGGTCGACTGCGGTGACGTCGTGCTGCGGCTCTTCGTCGACGTGGCCGCACCGCAGCGTCGGCTGGTCGTCGCCGGCGCGACCGAGACCGCGGTCGCGCTCGCAGCCGCCGCGACGGCCGCCGGGTACCGCGTCACCGTGTGCGATCCACGCGCCGCGTTCCTCCCGCCCTCCCGCTTCGCCGCCGGGGTCGAGGTCGCCGCGGGGCGCGCGCACGAGGTGATCGCGCGGCTCGCGCCGGCCAAGCGCGACGCGGTCTGCGTGCTCGGCCACGACGAGGACCTCGACCCGCTCGCGCTCGCGGCGGCGCTCGAGAGCGAGGCCGGGTTCGTCGGCGCGCTGGGGTCCCGCGCGACGACCCGGCGGCGGCGGGAGCGCCTCGCCGTGCTCGGGGTCGCTCCGGACGCCGTCGCACGCCTCCGCATGCCCATCGGGCTCGACATCGGTGCGCGGTCGCCGGCGGAGCTCGCGATCGCCATCCTCGCCGAGGTGCTCGCGGTGCGGCACGGTCTGGACGCCGCGCCCCTCCGCGACGGGCACGGCCCCGTCCACCGGGTCGTCACGGTCTGACCCCCGGAGTGGGCGTACCGCTCCGGTGCCTCGCCCGCGAAGATCCCTGACCGGCTCATCGGCACCGGCCGCGTGAGGCGTCGTCGCAGCGACGGCTGTCGCTCGACGACGGGATCGCCGCCCTGCGAATCGGCTGGACGGGCTGACCCGGACCACACCGGTGCACGGATCGCTCCGAATCCCTGCCCGGAGGGTCGGATGCGAAGCGATGAAGCGGTGCAGGCCGTGCCGGGGTCCATCAGGGGCGCGGCGGAGCCGGACGGCAGGGTCGCCGTGTCGACCCGCGACCGCGGCGAGGCCGCCGCGGTGCTCCGGCGCGCCTATCCAGACATCGCGTTCGAGCTCGGCGCAGGCGGAGCGCCCTTCGTCCTCCGCCACAGCGCCGTCGGGGACGCTCGGCTGTCGAGCACCGAGCTGCTGCTGTCGGGGCCCTCGCGGGCCAGCGGCGTGTTCCGGCACGGCGTCGTCGCGGTGGGGGAGGTCCTCGCCGGCCGTCTGGCCACGGAGTCCGAGCGGATCCGGGTCGACCCCGAGCGACCGTTCCTGCAGCCGTCCGGACCCGCCCGGATGCGGTTCGACGACCTCCACCTCCGGTCGACGTCGCTCGATCTCGACGCGTTCCGGCGTGCTGCGGAGCGCTACGAGCAGCAGGGCGGTCACCGCCGGCGGCTGACGCGCAGCGAGCCGCGGTCCGCCGCTGCCGACGCCGCCTGGCGCTGGACCGCCGCGCACGTGCAGCGGTCGCTGCGCGACCCGGCGACCCTGGCGAACCCCATCGTCGCCGACGAGCTGTTCGACCTCGTCGTCAGGACCGTGCTCACCTGCTTCGGCGAGCCGGCGGAGCAGGACGCCGGCCCGTCGCTCGCCGCGTCACCGCACGCCGTGCGCCGAGCGGTCGCATACCTGGAGGAGCATGCGTCCGGATCGGTCACCGTGCCCGATGTCGCGGCAGCGGCCCGTGTGTCCGTCCGGTCGCTCCAGGTCCTGTTCCGCCGGCACCTCGGCGTCAGCCCGGTGGAGCACCTCCATGCGATCCGCCTCGACGCCGCACGACAGGAGCTGCGGCGCGGGCCGGAGGGGGACGAGTCGACCGTCCGTGCCGTCGCGGAGCGGTGGGGGTTCGCCAACAGCGGGCGGTTCGCGCGGCTCTACCGGGCGCGGTTCGGCGAACGGCCCAGCGAGACGCTCCGCGGTCGCCGCTGACCCCGCGCGGCCCCGAGTGCGGGCGAAGCGCCGGAATCGAGGCGAACCGGCCCCGGAGGGTGAGAACCTTCTCTGTGAAGGCCCGTTCGACACGGCTCCGCTGCTCGGAGCCCGCGGGCGGAAGGAGCGCCGTCCCGTGGACCTCACCCTGTACCCCACCGCAGCCCTGTACGGCCTGCTCGCGCTGCTCACGGCGGGCTTCGGCGTCGGGATGCTCGTGTACCAGTCGGGCGCGACCCAGCACACCCTCACGCGGCGCCGCGCGAACATCGTGGGCGGCGTGCTGCTCATCCTCGTCGGCGGGCTCGTGCTGCTCACGCAGATCTGGGCCTGGGTCAGCGCCTCCTACGGCCACGTCGGCTGAGGCCTGACGGCCCTCCGGTCACTCCTTCCCGCGGGTCCTCGGCAGCGGCTCGGTCCGGTCCGGCTCGAGCAGGGGCGCGAACAGCCGATCCATCGCCGAGTCGCGGTCGAGCGGTGCGGTCTCCGCGTCCGGCGCGATGCCGGGCTCCGGTGACGGCGTGCGCCGCGGGGTGACCCGAGGGGCGCGCGGTGCCCGGGTGCGCGGCGCGGGCCGCTCGAGCGGCAGCACCTCCGTCACCGGCTCCGCCGGAGGCGCCGGCCGCTCGATGACCCGCAGCGGGTCCGGAGCGGCAGCCGGTTCCTCGGCCGACGTCGCGGGTGCCGTCGGCCGACGGGCGGAGAAGGGCACCCGCGGGGCACGCACGGGGGCGGGCGGCTCGGCCGGCTCCGGGTCGGGCGTCGGCGCGGCGGACGCCGAGCGCGGCGCGGCCGCTGGGCGCCTCCGGCGCGACACCCGCGAGAGGGCCTCGCGCAGCCGCCCCCAGCCCCTCCGGACCGCGGAGTGGCGGTCGACGCCGTAGCGCTCGAGCAGGACGTCCGCGGCGAGCAGGGTCAGCAGGACGAGCAGGACCGTGGCGACGACGGCAGCGACGACGAGGAGTCCGGTTGAGCGCGGTGAGCGCGATCGCGAGCGGGATGGCGAGGATCGGAGTCACGGCGCGCCAGTATGCCGCGGCCGGCCCAAGCATTACCTCAGCAGGTGGAAGAACTGGATGCGGAGCGTGGACCCCTTGATCTTCTGCGAGCCGTACCACGCGGCGAGGACGCCGGTGCTGCCGCCGTACTGCCGGTTCAGCGTGTGCGACGTGTAGTAGATGTCGTGGTGGCCGTTCGGCAGCACCACCACCTTCGACACGATGCCCGTGTGGTCCCACGAGGAGTAGGTCTTCGCGTGCCCGGGCCAGCGGAACTGCACGACGTCCCCGACCGCGACCTGGTCCCGCTGCGTGTACGTGAGGTGGGTCGCGAGGTCCTTGCGGGCCGACAGCCAGCCGCTGAGGGCCGTTGAGGACACCCAGCTGCCGCTCCACCGCCCGGGGCCGTAGTTGAACCACTGTGGCGACCTCGTCCAGCCGCGCGCCAGCAGCGTCTGGCTCGCGAAGTTCGCGCAGTCGCTGCCCGACAGGTAGCCGAACGTCCGATTCGAGGTGACGTTCCAGTAGCGGAACGCGTACGCCATCTGCTTGTCGAGGCCGCTGACGGCCTTGTACTGGAAGGTCAGGCCGGTCGGGCGGGGCACCGGGTCGGACCACGCCGTGAGCGTGATCTGCGCGACCCGCGGCTGGTAGTCGATCGCCGCGGGGATCACGAAGCGCGCGGACGTCGGCGACAGCACGACGAGGTCCTGCGCGGCCGTGCCGCCGATCTGCACGCCGGCGAGGTTCAGCAGGTTCGTGCCGGTGATCGTCGCCGTGCGCGCGTTGCTCGAGTGCCCCGAGTGCCGGTCCACCGTCGCGGCGGTGGGCAGCGGCACCACCGGTGTGGGCGTCGGGGTCGGTGTCGGATCGGGGGTCGGCACCGGCTCGGCCGGAGGCGTCGGTGACCCGGTCGGCGTCGCGGATCCGGAGGGCGACGGCGACGGCGTCGTGACGGCGGACGCGGTCGCGGACGGCGAGGCGGAGGCGCTCGGCGTGGGCGCGGCCGGCGTCGCTCCGGCCGGAGCGGCACCGAGCGAGAGCGCTCCGACGACGGCTGCGGCGAGCGCGGTCATGATGGTCGTCGTCCGTGCATGCATCGGTGTTGCGTCGTCCCCACGTGTCGCGAATTGAGAGGAAACCGTTAAGGACCAACCCCTGTTCAGGGGAAACGCGCTCGCTAGTATCCGACTCGTCGTGCCCGATCGACGGTAATCGGACGAAGCCTCCACTTCGTCCCCCACTGCGAGGTGCACCTCGCGTGCACCGCACGCGACAGACGATGCACCGGACAGGAGGCGGCGGATGAGCGATCGGCAACGGGTTCCGCTCGCGCGCCACGGACGGCTCCGCGTCCGCGGGCTCGCCGGGTCGGTGGCCCGCTTCATCGCGATCGGCCTGTGCGTCGTCCTGGTGGCGGGCGTCAGCGTCGGCGCGATCGCGTACGAGCGCCTCATCACGAACATCAGCAGGAACACCGTCGTGCTGCCGGGAGGCACCGCGACCGCGATCCCGCAGATCGGCGCCTACTCGGGCACCGTGAACATGCTCCTCGTCGGCAGCGACACGAGGAACGGGCAGAAGGGCAGCTACGGGTCGAACCCGGGCAGCACCCTCAACGACGTCAACATCCTGATCCACATCAGCCAGGACCACACCAAGGCGACGGTCATCAGCATCCCGCGCGACCTCTACGTGGACCGGCCCGCCTGCACGAACCCGAGCGACACCTCGCAGACGCTGCCGGCCGCGACCGGCGTGAAGATCAACACGACGCTCGAGTACGGCGGGCTCGGCTGCGTCCGGGACACCGTGGCCGCGCTCACCGGGATGTCGATCCCGTTCGCCGCGCTGATCACCTTCGACGGCGTGGTGCAGATGTCGAACGCGGTCGGCGGCGTCTCCGTCTGCGTCGCGTCCGCGATCAACGACGATTACACCGGACTTCACCTGTCGAAGGGCCTGCACACCATCCAGGGCGCGACCGCCCTGAAGTTCCTCCGCACCCGCCACGGCGTCGGCGACGGCAGCGACGTGACCCGCATCAGCTCGCAGCAGGTGTTCCTGTCCTCCCTCGTGCGGAAGATCAAGAGCAACTCGACGCTCACCGACCTGACGAAGCTGTACGGCCTGGCGACCGCGGCGTCGCAGAGCATGACCCTCTCCTCGAGCCTCGCGAACGTCGACACGATGGTGTCGATCGGCCGCGCGGTGGCGAGCATCCCGCAGTCGCAGTTCCTGCTGGTGCAGTACCCGACGACCCTCTCCGGCAGCGGGCTCGTGGCGAACACCTCGAGCGCGAAGGTGCTCATCGACGCCGTGAAGGCCGACAAGACCCTGCAGCTCGCGAAGAAGCAGGTGGGCGCCACGTCGGGCACCGGCTCGGTCGCCTCCTCGAGCAGCCCGGCGGCGAGCGCGAGCGCCTCGAGCACGCCGACATCGACCCCGTCGAGCTCCGCGTCGAGCAGCACGGTCGCCCTGCCGTCGAGCGTCGTGGGCCAGTCGGTCGCCCAGCAGACCTGCTCGGTCGGCAACAACCTCGGCACCCGCTGACCCCGCAGTTCACGGATACGGAGATCCGGCGGCGAAAGCCCCGCATCTCCGCATCCGTGAACAGCACGCCCCGCGATCAGCGCGCGGCGCGGGCCTCCGCCTGACGCTCGGCCTCGGCGCCGGAGGAGATCGGCGCGCGCAGGTGGCCCTGCTCGTAGCCGAACGCCTCCACCAGGTCCAGCGCGTGCGGGCGCATCCGGCGGACCAGTGAGTCGAGCAGGCGGGTGACGGCCTTCGCCCGGGTCGTGCTCATGCGGCGCCGCGTCAGGTACCAGGCGAGGTCGCGCTCGATCGTCGTCAGCGCGAACACGTCGCGGACGAGCGCGAGCAGCGCCTTC
The DNA here is from genome assembly GCA_029817715.1 of Melastoma dodecandrum. Classification (NCBI taxonomy): domain Eukaryota; kingdom Viridiplantae; phylum Streptophyta; class Magnoliopsida; order Myrtales; family Melastomataceae; genus Melastoma; species Melastoma dodecandrum. Next base: position 33,065 of record JARUPY010000232.1, on the reverse strand, counting down.
GTCGGCGCGTGCTGCTCCGCCTCGACCGCCCGGGTGAAGGCACGCCATTGCCGCAGGCGGGCCTCGGCGCGGGCGGCCTCGATGAGCGCGTGCTGGTGCTCGCCGAAGCGCGCGGCCTGCTCCGCAGCGGAGACGCCGGGGCGGGGCCGGAGGTCCGGCGCGATCTCGGCGATCGCGACCTCCACCCGATCCTGCAGCAGGTGCTCCTGGACCGCCGGCTCCCGGAGGGAGCGCGCCGCGCCCGCACCGGTGCCGCCGTCGACGACGCGCTCGGCGAGCGCGGTCAGCCCGATCGACGCCGCGGTCGCGGTCGCGACCTGGCCGCCGACGATGCGCGCGGCACCCGCCGGGCCGGCCTTGCCGAGCCGCTTCCCGTACTGCGTGAGCAGGCGCTTGCCGACGAGCTGCAGCAGGATCGTGTTGTCGCCCTCGAAGGTCGCGTAGACGTCGAGGTCGGCGTGCAGCTGGCCGAACCGGTTCTCGGCGAGGAAACCGGCACCGCCGCACGCCTCCCGGCACTCCTGCACGGTGTCGAGCGCGTGCCAGGTCGCCTCCGCCTTCGCGGCGGCTGCGAAGTTCTCCAGCTCCTGGCGTGACTCGTCGGTGTCGTGCGCACCGGTGAACACGCGGTGGAAGTCGAGCAGCAGCTCGTCCTGGGTGTAGGTGGCGGCGTAGACGCCCGCCAGTCGCGTCAGCAGCCGACGCTGATGCTGCGGGTAGTCGAGCAGCACCTCCTCGTCGCCGTCCGCGCCGGCGAACTGCCGGCGCTGGTCGGCGTACGTGAGCGCGATCTGCAGCGCGATCTTGGCGCCGGAGTTCGAGGCGCCCGCGAGCGAGACCCGCCCCTGCACGAGCGTGCCGAGCATCGTGAAGAACCGGCGCCCCTGGCTCGCGATGGGGGAGGAGTACGTGCCGTCCGGTGCGACGTCGCCGTAGCGGTTCAGGAGGTTCGCCCGCGGCACCCGCACCCCGGAGAAGTGGAGGCGACCGTTGTCGACGCCGGTGAGCCCGCTCTTCGGGCCGTCGTCCTGCCCGCCGACGCCCGGGAGCCAGGCCCCCGCCGCGTCCCGGATCGGCACGAAGAACGCGTGCACACCCTGGCGCTCGCCCAGCGTCTCCAGCTGCGCGAACACCACCGCGGCGCGCGCGTCGACGGCGGCGTTGCCGATGTAGTCCTTCCACGCGGCGCGGAACGGGGTGTCGATCACGAACTCCTGCGTGGCGGGGTCGTAGGTCGCGGTGGTGGCGATCGAGGCGACGTCCGAGCCGTGCCCGGTCTCGGTCATCGCGAAGCCGCCGAAGGTGCGCAGCTCGATCGCGTCGGCGAGGAAGTGGTCGTGGTGGTAGCGCGTGCCGAGGTGGAGGATCGCGGCCGCGAACAGCCCCCACTGCACGCCGGCCTTGATCTGCAGCGACGGATCGGCGGTCACGAGCTCCTCGAAGGCGACCAGGTTGCCGCCCGCGTCGCCGGACCCACCGAACTGCTCAGGGAACGGCAGCCGCACGGCGCCGCCGTCGAGCAGCACCTGCAGCTGCGCGGTCACCCGCGCCCGGTGGTCGGCGACGGAGATGTCGTCGAGCCGGTGCAGCGCGGGGTCGAGCGTGCGAGCGCGAGCCGCGAGCCGGACGTCCCGCCAGCTGCCGAGCAGCCCCTCGCGGATGCGGCCGAAGTCGGCCTCCTCGCCGTGCCCGGCGGTCGCCGCGGGCCGCTCCCTCGTCGTCGTCGCAGCCGTCATCGGTTCCACCGCCATGCCCCGCTCCTGTCCGTTCGGTCAGGACGGTAGTCCCGACCCCTGGGACCGCAGGAATCGACCGAGGAGAACCGCGTATGGACCAGGCCGATTCCCGGGCGACGACTGTGGACTCCCTACAACCGTGACCCCCGTCGACTGTGGGAAGGGTCAGGCGTGGGAGACGAGCACGCCGTCACCGAGCCGCGCGCGCATCACCGCGATCGCGGCCGGGTTCTCGTCGACGAGCACGAACCGCCGACCGAGCTCGCGGGCGGCCTCGCCGGTCGTGCCGCTGCCGGCGAACGGGTCCAGCACCCAGTCGCCGCGCGCGCTGCTCGCCGCGACGATGCGCCGGAGGACCCCGAGGGGCTTCTGCGTCGCGTATCCCGTCTTCTCCCGGCCCGTCGGCGACACGATCGTGTGCCACCAGACGTCGGTCGGCAGCTTGCCGAGCGTCGCCTTCTCGGCGGGGACGAGACCGGGCGCCATGTACGGTTCGCGGTCGACCTCCGCGGAGTCGAACAGGTACCGCTCCGGGTCCTTCACGTACACGAGGATCGTGTCGTGCTTGGTGGGCCACCGGCGGTTGGACCGGGCGCCGTAGTCGTACGCCCACACGATCTCGTTCAGGAAGCACTCGCGACCGAACAGCGCGTCGAGCAGCACCTTCGCGTAGTGCACCTCCCGCTGGTCGAGGTGCAGGTACAGCGTCCCGTCCTCGGCGAGGAGGCGCCACACCTCCTCGAGTCGCGGCTCGAGGAAGCCCCAGTAGTCGGTGAACGCGTCGTCGTACCGCGTGACCGAGCTCTTCACGACGTCGTAGGGCCTGCCGTGGAAGCCCATCCGTGTGCCGCCGAGCGGATCGTGGCGGGTGATGGTCGTGCGCCGCAGCTGCTCCCGGCCCGAGTTGAAGGGCGGGTCGAGGTAGGCGAGCCGGAACGCGCCGTCCGGCAGCGAGCGGAGCACCGGGAGGTTGTCGCCCTCCAGGACGCGATCCGGACCCACCGGCGACCAGGCCGTCCCGGCCGTCGCGGGGAGGTCCAGCGTCACGGGCCCACGGTATGCGGCGGCTCTGACATCAGGAGGGCCCCGCCGCGCGATGCGCGACGGGGCCTCCGGGACTCGGGACCGGCTAGGACCGGCCCGCCGGCACCGCTCCGGCGTCCGCCGGGGCCGTGGTGCCCGCGGCGGCCCGCGGCCTTCGCCGCGTCGACCTCGAGCGCCTGGTCGGCCGCGTGCTGGTCCGCCTGCTCCTGCAGGGCCGAGCGCTGCCGCAGCGGCGGCACCCGGAAGAACCAGCTGAGCACGAACGCGATCAGCAGCACGATCAGGCCGACCCAGTAGATCTGCACCGCCGAGACGTTGAAGCCCGTGAGGAAGGGCTTCGACAGGCGCGGGTCGGCGCCCTTGAGGAACGAGGTGTCGCTCGTCGAGCTGCTCGCCCCGGAGGTCGTGGAGGAGGCGCCCTTCTTGATCTGCGTGATGATCGTCGGCACCACCTTGTCCACGATCGCCTTCCGCTGGGTCGCGTTCGCGTAGTCGACCGTCAGCTTCCCGCCCACGACGCTCGCGTTCGCCTTCGCGGCGGCCGCCGTGAGGGCGGATGCCTCCGCCGCCGACTTCGCGGCGGGCAGCGCCGCGGCGACCTGCTGGGCGATCACGGTCGGCGCCGCCGAGGCCGGCACCGTGCCGGCCGTGACCTGCGCGTCCACCGCCGCGGTGACCTGCTTCGTCACCGCGCTGGTCGCGGCCGCGTCGGCGGCCTTCTGCACCTGCGTCGTCGCGGAGTCGAGGCCGGACTGCACGTTCGTCTTGATCGGGTCGACGATCGGGTTCCACAGCTGCTTCATGATCGCCGTGTTGTTCGAGGCCGTCGCCACCGAGGGCGTGAGCGCCGCGTTCAGCGCGGACGTCAGCGTGGCCTTGTCCTCCGTCGCCGTCAGGATGTTGCCCGGCAGCGACGAGAAGAGCACCGAGAGCAGGATCGCGGTGCCGAGCGTGCCGCCGATCTGGCGGAAGAACGTGGAGGCGCTCGTCGCGACGCCCATGTCCCGGGGGGCCACCGAGTTCTGCGCGGCCAGGGTCAGCGTCTGCATCAGCTGCCCGAGCCCGAGACCGATCAGGAACATCCCGATCATCAGGTACCAGAGCGGCTTGTCGACCGTGATGGTCGTCATGAAGAGGAAGCCGGCCGAGGTGAACGCGGTGCCGGTGACCGGGAAGATCCGGTACCTGCCCGTGCGGGAGATGATCTGGCCGGAGCCGATGGAGGCGATCATCAGGCCGAGCACCATCGGCAGGGTCGCGAAGCCCGACTCCGTCGCGGTCAGGCCGGTGACGACCTGCAGGTACAGCGGCAGGGTCAGCAGCGCGCCGAACATGCCGAACCCGACGAGCACGCCGAGGACCGTCGCCATCGAGAACACCCGCGAGCGGAACAGCTTGAGCGGGATGATCGCGTCGTCGCCCATCAGGGTCTCCGCGATCAGGAAGCCGATCAGGCCGAGGCCGCCCACGACGTAGCAGGTGATGGAGCCCCACGAGGCCCAGCCCCACGAGCGGCCCTGCTCCGCGACGAGGAGCAGCGGCACGAGCGTGGCCACGACCGCGGTCGCGCCCCACCAGTCGATGCGGGGCTTCCTGGCCTCGCCGAACCGGGGGAGGTGCAGGAACGTCAGCACCATGATCAGTGCCACGATGCCGATCGGCACGTTGATCAGGAACACCCAGCGCCAGCCGGTGATGAACAGGATCTGCGAGGCGCCGGAGAACACGCCGCCGACTAGCGGCCCGATGAGCGACGAGACGCCGAACACGGCGAGGAAATACCCCTGGTACTTCGCGCGCTCGCGCGGCGCGAGCATGTCGCCCATGATCGCGAGCGGCAGCGACATGAGGCCGCCGGCGCCGATGCCCTGGACCGCGCGGAAGCCGGCGAGCATGAGCATCGAGGTCGAGAACGACGCGGCGAGCGAGCCGACCACGAAGATGCTGATCGCGAAGATGTACAGCGGGCGCCGCCCGAACAGGTCGCTGAGCTTGCCGTAGATCGGCGTCGCGATCGTCGAGGTGATCAGGTAGGCGGTGGTCACCCACGCCTGCTCGTTGAGGCCGTGCAGGTCGTCGCCGATGGTGCGGATCGCGGTGCCGACGACGGTCTGGTCGAGCGCGGACAGGAACATGCCGGCCATGAGGCCGTAGATGACCAGCAGGATCTGCCGGTGCGACATGACGGCGCTGCCCGTGGCGGGCGCGGTGGCGGTGGAGGTCACAGAGGTCTTTCAGACGGAGTGGAGACGCACCGACGGCCGCGACGTCAGACGCCACAGCCCGACATCGATGCTTGCAGTGTGTGCAAGATTACACCCTGTGCAAGATCTGTCCACGCAGCTGCAGGCGGCGGCGCGCCGACCCTGCGGGCCGGGTCATGCCAGCGTGCTGGGCTCCCGCTCGTCGATCGCGGTGATCAGCCGGTCGTGCACCTCGTCCATCGTGCCGACGCCGTCGACGCGGACCACGAGGCCCGCGGCGTCGTAGATCGCCACGAGCGGCTCGGTCTCCGCGTGGTACAGCCCGAGCCGGTGGCGGATGACCTCCGGGGTGTCGTCGGTGCGCCCCTGCTCCGCCGCGCGCTTCGACAGCCGCTCCTCGAGCACCGCGTCGTCCGCCGAGAGCAGCAGCACGGCGTCGAGGGAGGCGCCGGCTGCCGCGAGCAGCCGGTCGAGCTCCGCGACCTGGTCCGCGGTGCGCGGGTAGCCGTCGAGCAGGAACCCGTTCGCCGCGTCCGGTTCGGCGAGGCGCTCCGCGAGCATGGTGTTCGTGATGCTGTCCGGCACGTAGTCGCCCGCGGCGATGAGCGCGCCCACGCGCTGCCCGAGCTCCGTGCCGTTCTTCAGGTGCGCCCGGAAGAGGTCGCCGGTCGACACCGCGGGCACGCCGAGCGCCGCCGCCAGACGGCCGCCCTGGGTGCCCTTGCCGACGCCGGGAGGGCCGAAGAGGACGACTCGCTTTATCACGTTGCTCCTTCGCTGGTGCGCATCCGACCCGCGCCAGGGTCTTTTCTACAACGTGTCGAGGAGTGAAGTCTTCCCGAGGCGCGTCTTCGGGCCCGCTCTGCCCCGATCATCGACCGGATCGGCCCCGCCTGCTTACCAGACAGGAACGACTCCACCAAAGCGGGCGACCGCTCGATCGACGTCCCGTCCTCGTTCGACGGAGCGCTCCGAACGAGGGACGGGACGTCGATGCGGAGCGGGAAGGCTTGCGCGCCCGGAGGGACTCGAACCCCCAACCTTCTGATCCGTAGTCAGATGCTCTATCCGTTGAGCTACGGGCGCATGCCGCCGAAAGCGACCGGACGATGTTACCAGCAGTCGAGCGCTCGGAACTCCGCCTCAGCGCCGGGCGTGCGACCAGGCGAGCAGGTCGTCGACCGGCCAGGTCGTCACGATGCGCTCCGCAGGGACCCCCGCGGCCGCTGCGCGCTCCGCGCCGAGGCCCAGCAGGTCCAGATGGCCGGGAGCGTGCGCGTCCGTGTCGATGCTGAAGAGGCAGCCGGCCCCGATCGCCTCGGCGAGCAGGTCGTCGGGCGGGTCCTGGCGCTCAGGGCGGGCGTTGATCTCGATCGCGACCCCGGCCTCCGCGGCCGCGGCGAAGACCCGCGCCGAGTCGAGCTCGGACTGCGGGCGCGTGCCGCGGCGACCCTCCACCAGGCGGCCGGTGATGTGCCCGATCACGTTCGTGTGCGGGTCGGCGATCGCACCGAGCAGGCGGGCGGTGATCTCGCGCGAGTTCGCGCGCAGCTTCGAGTGCAGGCTCGCGACCACGACGTCCAGCCGGTCCAGCAGCGCCGGCTCCTGGTCGAGCGTGCCGTCCTCGAGCACGTCGACCTCGATGCCGGGCAGGAGGCGCAGCCCCGGCGTGGACAGCGCCGCGATCGCGTCGAGCTGGTCCGCGAGCCGCTCGGCCGTGAGCCCGTTCGCGACCTTCAGGTTCGGGGAGTGGTCCGTGACGCCCAGGTACTCGCGGCCGAGCGCGGTCGCGGCCGCCGCCATCGCCTCGATCGGGGTGGTGCCGTCCGACCACTCCGTGTGGGCGTGGAGGTCGCCCCGCAGCCGCGCGAGGAGCGCCTTCCCCTCCGGGCTGAGCGCTTCGGCCGCCTCGTCGCGGAGGCGCTGGAGGTAGTCCGGCACCTCGCCGACGAGCGCCTGGGTGATCACCTCGAGGCTGCGCCCGCCGATGCCCTTCGTGCGCCCGAGCCGACCGTCGGTCGCGCGCCGTCGTAGCTCGTCGACGTCGATGCCGTCGATCGCGGCTGCCGCTCTCCGGAAGGCCTGGATCCGGAACGGCTCGGCACGATCGCGCTCGAGACGGAAGGCGATCTCGGCAAGGGCGTCGTGCGGACTCACGAAGAGGAGTCTTCACCCGAGAGGGATGGAGCGGGCACAGAGTGGCGACGTTGGAAAGATATCGCCGCGCTGCTGCGCCGGTTCTCTCATCATATCTAGAAGTAGTTGATGTGTCCACCAATTGTCGGTGGTGCCGTCGGTGTACCCGTAGAGGATGAGGTGGTGACAGAAGAGCCGTGGCGCCCGCTTGGTGAAGAAGGTTCACCGAACTTCGAAGGCCTTCACGATGGCGTACCCACGTGGCTCGCGCCCTCATTCTGGGCTTGGGTACGCGGGCAGTTCTCACGGACGTCCTCGGGTGGCCGCATGATCCTCTTCAACTCGGATCTCCTCCACCAGGCGGAGCGGATGCTGCGCTTCTCGGTCGACTACTCCGGTGTCAGCTTGGACGCCGGGTTTGACCTTCTGAAGAGCGTGGTCAGGCGGAGGGGATGGGAGTTGCGGCTGGCGGACTTCCTTCTAGCGACACGCGGACGGTATGCAGATCCCCACGGGGTGCAGGAGATGCTGGAGGAGGCGGGGTCGCTCTGGACCGTCGGCACACGAGCGGGTAAGCCAGGTCTTATCAAGCGCGTGGAAACCGGAGTGCAGGTCGCTGCCGAGGACGCCATGACGACCACCGGCCGTGCCGGCCAACGACTGGCGGAAGCCTGGACAGCCGCGTTCGGACTCGCGCCGGATCCATCACGGGCGTACTCGCTGTCGATCAAGGCAGTCGAGGACGCGGGCGATTCCGGTGGTTGAGCCGACCAATGCGTCGGCCACGCTCGGCACGGTCATCCGGCGGCTTCAAGCGGTCCCGTTCCGCTTCGACGTGCCGCGCGAACTGGGCGGCGTCACGTCCCAAGAGGTTCTGCTGGCGATGCTGCGACTGTTGTGGAACGGGCAGGGCGACCGTCATGGCGGACTGCCCGACGCGTCCGTTGAAATTGGCCAGCGACAGGCCGAGAACGCCGTTGTCCTGGCGGTTCCGCTCGTTCGACTTTTCGCCTCGGGCGCAGTCGCGCAACCGACGTGAGGCTCGTCCGGTCGGGCGACCGGTCGCATCGTCGAGCATGTGGAGTTCTTGCGCGTATTTACGGCGGTGTTGGCACAGGCAGCACATCGACTGAGTTGCGGCTCACGCTGTCGGCTACGCCACGCATGATGGTCGGATGACAGCTGACTCGACGCCGCGATCATCCATGCGTGGGGTTCCGGCGGCTTTGTACACAGGACCCGACTTCTCGGCGGCACTCGGCAAGGTCATCAGGACGCAGGATCTGGCGCAGGCCCTGCAGAAGTCGGGTGGCAGTCGATACGAGCGTCATCGATGGCTTCAAGCGGATCGCCCTCAACTCGAAGACGAAACGTGATGGGCGCGTCCGTCGCCAAAGGCCTTGGGCGGTTGGCAGCCGAAGACGATCATCCCTCCGTCGAGCGGGGCGGCGACCGCCCTCAGTGCCGCCACCCTCTTCGCCTCGCGGTATCAGGCCGCCCTCGCTCCCGTGCTCGCGCAATCGAACTTCAAGAGCGCGCACCTCCTCGGACTTCGAGAAGGTGGTGAAGCCGGCGTGGGCTGAGGGGTTCAAAAAAAACCATCGCAGGCATGCCGCCGCTCTTTGCTCCGTTCGCGGGCATGGACGTGCCGGCCTTCCGGCTGTCGGCCCTTGCTCTTGGGTACGGGGGAAAGCTTTGGTGGCCCGGCCGACGCGTTTGGTCGGCTTGACAGTGCGGTGCGGCGGGTTCGCAGCTCTCGGTCGCCGTGGACGAGCTCCTCGGGGCGGTTAGAACGCCGGGCGCACTTGGCTTCGATCAAACGGCGCGTCGAGCGCGCCTTGGGGCATGTCGATGACGCGCTCGCGATCCCGAGGTAGAGCACTCGGTAGCGGAAGCCGGCGGAGGAGGTTCAAGAGCTCACCGGAACCGGCGAGTCAGTGATCCGCCTGCCGGACATCATCGGGTCGGCGCGATCGTTTCCGCGTCTCAACGGCGGGGTGTTCTGCGGCTTCACCATCGCGCTGTTCCACTTCGTCGTGAACGTCGCGAACGGACGCCGCCGCAGGTCGAGATCGTGGACGCGGTGGTCGGCGGAGCGGGCATCTACGGGCTCGTACACGGCCTGACGACTGGCAAGAGCGGCGAGTAAGCGACAGTCGGCGATCCGGCGCTCACCAGAGGCCAGAGGCACGCCCTGTCCGGTCGGCCGTCCGGTCGCCCTGTCCGACGGATCCGCGTGTGCCGCGGTGCTGTGCGGCACCTGTGCCCAACGTGGGATTCGACTATCCGCTCTCCGGCGGTCTATCCATGAGGACGACGGCCTACGCCTGCTAAACAGGGTGGAACGCCCCCACTCAGCACACGTGCCGGACCAAGGCTGTGCTGGGTGAGGGCGTCCCGTTCTTTTAGCGGCGCATCAGCCCTTCGGCGGGTGCGGGTCGTTGCCGTAGCTGTTTCTTCTGACCGATCTGGCCGTCCATGTTGGAGATCGTGTGCTCGCTGTGGCGGGCGATCGCCATGTCGCGGCCGATGGCCTGCTGCTCGGCCTTCGTGCCGCCGACGTGCGCGGCACGCGAAGACCCTTCGACCTTGGGACTTCCAGACCCCACCCTCGTTGTAGGTGCGGATGTTCTTTCGAACCCATGACGGGCTCCTTCCTGCTGTGATCCCGAGCCGGTCGGATCGTCAAATCACTATATGTCGGGGTGGCCCTGCAAAGGCAACCCAAGATGTTGTGGAGAACGTCGGCGTGGTCGTCCACAGGTAATATCGCGGTGCTGTGGACAAATCGTCGGCCGCGACTGGTGGACGGGTCGCCTCGCTACCGGCAAGACAAAGGAGCGCACTCGTCCGGTTCGACGAGCGCGCTCCTGAATGCGGCGTATCTACGGGAGCGTGATCGGTCCGGTGTCGTCGTTTCAGGAGAACGTGCACCATCTCAGACAAGCGAGCGACCATCCTCGCGCTTCCTCAGGCCGCAGAGATACACGAGCATCGTTGTACTGACCCTGTACAATCATTTCCCGCAAGCCCGGGCCCGGCGAATCATCGCTCCCAAGTCTGAAAAAACAAAAGCAGTGTCGACCTTAGCCAAAGCCCGTAACCCCATCCCCCCACCGTGGCCCCCGAGGTGAGAACGCCCTCCGCGGTTTCAGGACAATCCGGACAGGCGCGGTGGTTACCGAGTGAGACGGCCGATGTGGTAACGGCTGTGCATCGATGCGCTGCGTGAGCGGGTGCCCAGCGCTGGGTTGTTATGTGGCATGAAGCCCCCCTGGTGGGTTCAGGTATGAGGGCAAGTAAGAACACGAGGTGTTTTGTTCCTAGGTCAACCGAAATATCGCTACAGCGTCCAAGTCCCAGTACTGGGTGTCCGTGTTTTGCGCTCCTGCCGGCATGTCGTCCTCGAGGCTAACCGAGGTCCGTACGCGCAGGTGGTTGCGGACCGGATAGCTATGGGTGGCTTGAACCGAGCCCGAGAGCAAGTGACCAGTGCGAACAGGTCTGTCCTGGAGACGTGCGTCCGTCCGCTGTCGCTTCTCCCAACCCGGTACAGCCCCTCGATGAACCCGTCGTCAAACGAAAAAGAAGGGCTCGCGGCCGTGGGAGGTGAATCATGGACCATAAAGCCACGATATTTCCGCCTCTGAGAGACCGGCCAGTGTGATGTGAAAGGCATTTCGATTCGCATAGTTTGCTAGCCATCGCGAGTGTTTTCAGGGAATGTCCGCAATTACCGTCCATGACACCGAGGTCGAGAAGACCTTTCGACGAAGAGGTCGACAACGGTTTTCGATGCTGGATTCGAGTTCCGTAGGCGCCACTATTAACCCAAACGCTCACCGCTCGGCGCTGGTTTTCATATCGTCCGCCGTCTTCTTGGTTTGGGTGGACCTTACTTCACTCCATAAACCAATGATAACAAACATTCGCGTGCACGACGGCGCCTCCGGGTAGCGAGGACTTTCGAGGCGAGGTCCTAGGGTGTGACCCTGGGTGGGGCAGAAACCTGGCTCGGTCGTCGAACTCTAGGCGCGACAACGTGCGCTATGTCCACGCCTCGCAACCCCCGCGCGCCTCGGCATGACAGGCAAACTAACTACGCCGATGTAGTTCGGGTGGCGAGAAGCCGCGACTTCGGAGCGTCTGCGCAAAATACAATCACCGATTCTTCGGTGGTTGAAAGTTCGATGCTCCTCACGGGGGCGGTCCCTTAGTTTCAGCCTGTCCGGTCGCTCGACGCCCCACCCGACCGAGGACACCAGTCGACTCTACCTGGTCAACGGAGTTTTATCTTCCACGACATAGGACCCGACCAGCAGTCCCTCCGGCGGCCAGAACCGGAACCCTCCTTCAACATCCCTCCGTCGAGCATCTCAGCGGGCCATCCTTGCGGGTGGCCCGCTTTCAGTTGGGGCGGGTGCCGGCCGAGAGGGAGTCGCGCGGGTAGTGCGGTGCATGTAACCTGCGCGTGAGCACCGTTGGCGGCAGGCCACGAAGAACAACGAGGTCGAGGGGTACTCGATCCCCGCTCAGCGGGAGGCCTGCAGCCGGAAGGCGCGCGAGCTTTGGCGCGGACGTCGTCGAGGAGTATCGTTTGACAGCGGGAGCGTCGGCGCGGTCGGCGGAATCGGCCGAGCCTGAAGGCGATGCTATCGTCGTACCTCGAGCACGCCCGCCCGACCTACGTCATCGTGCACAAGGTGGACCCGCCTGGCCCTGATCGGGCGGACGACGTCATGATCGCCCTCGCGATCCGGCCAGGCCGGGCGCGATCCTCGTTTTCGGCCACGGAAGCAGATTCGTTACTCGACCCCGTCCGGAAAGCCTCCTAGCACCGGGATCAAGAGCCTCGATCGCCGAGTTCCTACTCGGCGAACCTCGCCACCGATGCGTCCAAGGGGATGGCGAAGAAGGCGGAAGCAACGGCGGCACGCATGGGCTCGCCCCGATCGGTCCTACCTGACACACCCGCTCGCGCCCGCATTGACGGCCCCGAGTTGCGGTAAGGCGGTCGAGTTCCGACCCGGACACGAGCGCAACCACGCTCGCCTGGGCCTTTGACACGTACGCGAGCGGGGAGTGGAGCATCTCGGACATCCGCGAAGCGCTTCGAGGGAGCGGGGGCTTGAAGAGCCGGTCCAAGTCGGTCGTGGGAACACCGACCACCCTCAGTAATCGCCCAGGTGCACCGGATGCTTTGGTCACGCCGTACTACTGCCGGTCGGATCCGTTTTTTCAAAGGGCGATCGTGATGCCAGGTGCACACGAGCCGCTCGTGCCCGAGAAGACGTGGCTCGCGGTGTCCAGGACGTGGCACCGCGGTCACGGCGGATTGCCCGGTGACCGTTCCTGTAAACTGACGAGCCACCTCAAGGGCGTGTTTGCGGTGCCAGCGCTGCCACGGCCGGATGGGCTTCGGGCACAGCCGGGGCAAGGGGGGCGGTCTACGCGTACTACTTCTGCCTCGGGCGGCACACGGGCCGAACGGAACTTGCGGACCGGTGCCGATACCTCGACCAGGAGGGCGTTGATAACGGGCCGTGGAGCGTTTACTGGTCTGCAGGCATCCAGTTCAGCCGGGAAAACGCTCGACACGGTTGAAGCGCACGATCGACGAGGACTTAGCCACCGGGGGTCGCTTCCCGGGATGATGCACTCGTTGGGCGGAGCAGAAGCGTCGGCTGTGCAGAGCTCAGGTCGTCAGAAGCAGCGCCTCATCGATGGCTACCTCGCGGGCCGCCGCCCTCTCGGCCGATGACGTGAAGCCGCGTCAGGCCGCTCTGGGCGGCCGAGATCGCACGACAGCCGAGCGATTGGTCGAGAAGGCTGTCATATCGCGGCCGACACGCTGCGACAGGGCGTCCCAGTGTGGGCCTTTCGAAATGCTCGAGTGGCCCGGCGATCTGTTAACGCACAGGCCGGCGAGGAGGGAAGCGCAAGCTCCTGAACCCAGGCCGTACTTCGAGGAGATCCTAGGTCGATGCCGTTCCCCGGACGACGGGTGGGGGTCAGGAAGGCATCCTGCCACTGGAGATCGACGGTGATGGCTCGCCGAGCCGTCCAGGACCCTGGTGGCGATGGCTGAAGCGGCTTCCGTCGGGCGGGAACGAGAAAACCCCCGGCGGCCTTGCGGCTACCGAGGGTTCCAACTTGCACAACTTGGCGGGAGACGGTGGGATTTGAACCCACGGAGCCCTAATAGGGCTCTCCACCTTAGCAGGGTGGTGCACTCGACCGGACTATGCGACGTCTCCCGGCGCCAGCAGCATAGCCGCAGAACGGGGGCCGGGCCCGGTGCCACGACCGGGGTACGCGAGGAGTGCGAATCGGGGGACGTCGCGTTGCACGCGTTTGCGGGCCGCCGTTACATTGAGCGCGCCGATCTTGCCCGAAACCGGTCGGCGGGCATGTGCTGCATGCGCACACGACTCCGGACGGAACCACCCCTTCCGTCCGGCTCCGGAGTCTCATCATCCGACCGTTCGGGCCGTCGCTGGTGAGACGAGGGGGACCGCCGGACTGCAAATGGGTATGCAGCGCTGGCGGTTCCCCGTTCTGTGTTGATGGCCGCGCCTCCGGCGCGGCTGTGCCGTACCGGCTCGCTGAACGCTCGCTTCGGCTGACGGCGGGGGTCTCGTTGGAGACCAGTCGAGACCGCGCTTCGCGCGTTGTGTTCACGGATACGGAGTTTCCGCGTCGTGGAAGCGCCGGATCTCCGTATCCGTGGACACAACGAGGTCGCCCGTGACGCGTCCGCTCGAACGTCGCGGGCGGGCGGCCTCGGGTCAGTCCGCGTCCGCGACCGCCAGGCCGCCGGCCACCGGGTTCGCGTCCTCGACGCGGTCGAGCGGCGTGCGCTCCGGCTGTGCCACCTCGCCGCGGTCGGCGGCCGCGAGCGACTTCCGGACGGTGCTCAGCACCACCGCGGCGACCCGCGACGCTGACGGCGGCGATGAAGAACGGGAGGTGCGCCTGCGGGTCCCACGCCTCCACGATCAGGCCGGCCACGAACGGCGCGAGCCCGCCGCCGATGAACCGCACGAAGCCGTAGGTCGCGGAGGCGACCGGTCGCTCGACGGGCGCGATGCTCATCACCGCCGTCGTCACGAGCGTGTTGTTAGTGCCGATGAACGCCCCCGCGATGATGACGCCCACGATCACGACGGCGGGCACGGTCGAGAAGATCCCGATGACCGCAAGGTCGACGGCGAACAGCGCGAACGTGACATAGAGGGTCTTCGCGGTCCCGATCCGACGCTGCACCCGCGGTGCGACGAGCACCGAGAAGACCGCGACCAGCACGCCCCAGCCGCAGAACACCGCGCCGAGCAGGATCGGGTTCGCGATCCCCATGAGGAACGGCGAGTAGCCGAGCAGCGTGAAGAAGCTCCAGTTGTACAGCAGGCCGACGACGCTGGTCGTCGCCAGCGCCCGGTGCTTCAGGGCCGCGAGCGGCTCGGACAGGCGCTGCTTGCGTGCGGGGGCGGGCGTCGCCGGGAGCAGCAGGATCGTGGCGACGAGGGCGATCGCCATCAGCACGCTCACGCCGAAGAACGGGCCGCGCCAGCTGATGCTGCCGAGCAGTCCGCCGACCACGGGGCCGAGCGCGATGCCGATCCCGAGCGCGGCCTCGTACAGGATGATCGCGCCGGCGAACCCTCCGGAGGCCGACGCGACGATCGTCGCGAGGCTCGTCGCGATGAACAGGGCGTTGCCGAGGCCCCAGCCGGCCCGGAAGCCCATGATGGCGCCGATCGAGTCGGAGAGCCCCGCGAGGGTCGCGAAGATCACGATGATGATCAGCCCGGTGATGAGGGTCTTCTTCGCACCCAGCCGGCTCGACACCCATCCCGTGACGAGCATCGCGACCGCGGTGATGACGAGGTAGCTCGTGAACAGCAGCTCGACCTGCGTCGGCGTCGCGTGCAGCTGGCCGGCGAGGCTCTTCAGGATCGGGTCGACGAGGCCGATGCCCATGAAGGACACGACGCAGGCGAACGCGACGGCCCAGACGGCGCGGGGCTGCTTGAACGGTGAGGTGGTGGGTTGCTCGTGCACGGGGTTCCTCTTATGCGGTGGTCCGTGCGGCGGGCACGGCGGTGAGATGCCGGAGGGCGGGCAGCGCGGCGTGCAGCGCCGCCTGATCCGCCCCGTCGAGCAGCGCGAGCGCCTCCGCGATGCGCAGCGAGCGCTCCTCGCGGTGGTCGTGCAGGCGCGCCTGCCCGGCATCGGTGATGGCGACGAGGGTCGCGCGGCCGTCGGACGGGTCTGCGCTCCGCGCGGCCCACCCGCGGCCCTCGAGACGGTTCACGAGGCCGGTCGCCGCGGGCTGGGTGATGCCCTCGAGCGTCGCCAGGTCGGTCACCCGGTGGTCGCCGGCGGACTCGAGCCGGTCGAGCAGGCTCAGCGCGGTCGCGGAGACGTCGGCGGTGGAGCGCGTCCGTCGGAGCCAGGTCGCGACCTCCTCGAACGCTCGCCCCAAGGCAGCGAGGTCGGCGGTCGGCGCTTCGGTCACGCCATAAGCATAGCCCCGTTATATAAGCACCCTATGCATCGCTCCGGTTTGCGCTCGGTCGGCGCAGGACCGGAGGATCTGCTCATGCCGTTGACGGGTGAGTACGCGCCGAGCGAGGCGAAGTGGGCCAGGGATCAGGCCGAGCAGTTCGAGGCGAGCGGAGGGCTGGAGGCGAACACGTTCCGCGACAAGCCGATCGTCGTGCTCACCTCGGTCGGATCGCGCCTCTGGGCGCCTCCGCAAGACGCCCCTCATGCGGGTCGAGCACGAGGGCGTGTACGCCGTCGTGGCCTCGAAGGGCGGTGCCCCGGAGCACCCCACGTGGTACTGGAACCTGGTGCGGCAGCCGCACGTCGAGCTGCAGGACGGGCCGGAGCGGCGGGATTACGACGCGCGCCTGGTGACCGGCGAGGAGCGCGCCGCCTGGTGGGAGCGCGCCGTGGCCGCGTGGCCGGACTACGCCCAGTACCAGACCCGGACCGACCGCGAGATCCCGGTCTTCGTGCTCGACCCCCGCTGAGCCGGAGGCGTCAGCTGCCGAACGCCTTCGAGCAGGTCTGCTGCGCCGCCGTCTGACCGCGGAGGCCGGCGATCACGTCGCTCGAGGCGGAGGCGCTCGGCTTCGGGGACGCGGACTTCGTCGGGGAGGTCGTCGACGACGTCGACGACTTCTTCGTCTTCGACAGCGCCGTGCTGAGCCCGAGCGCGTTCTTGTCGAGCCCGATCGCCTGGTCCTTCTGCACGCGGTCGATCAACGCGGGTCGCCAGCGTCGTGGCCGGGACCTACCTTGTTCGCGTTCAGCGGGTCGGCCGCGGTCGGGTACTGCACGAACACCATGTGGTTCAGGCCGACCGACTTCACGGCGAGGGCCATCTGCACCATCGTGTCCGGGCTGGCGAGCGACTCGGACAGCGTCACGTTGTCGGCCGCCGCGCTCGCGAGGCCGTAGAGCTTCGTCGGATCGGCGAGCGTGCCGGCGGAGGTCATCTTGCGCATCAGGGACGACATGTAGGCCTGCTGCGACGCGATGCGGGACAGGTCGCTGCCGTCGCCGACGCCGTGGCGGCTGCGGAGGTACGCGAGCGCCATGCGTCCCGTGACGACGGAGACGCCCTTCTTCAGCACGAGGCCCGACTGCGGGTCGTTGATCGCCTTGTTCACGCAGACGGGGACGCCGCCGACGGCGTCCGCCATCTTCACCGTGCCCTGGAACGAGAACAGGGCGGCGTAGGGGATGGTGAGTCCGGTGAGCGACTCGACGGTGCCCACCACGCAGCTGAGGCCGCCGCGCGAGTAGGCGACGTTCAGCGGCTGCGCCGACATCGCCGAGTACACCTGCCCGGTCGTCGGGTCGGTGCACTGGGGGTGGGGGATGACGAGGTCTCGCGGGAGGCTGATCACGGTCGCCTGCGAGTGGTCCGCCGAGACGTGGATCAGGATGTTGACGTCGTTCAGCGTCCCCTGGCGGGCCTCGCCGAAGCCCTTCTGGGTGGGGGAGTTGTCCGCACCCACCAGCAGGACGTTGAAGGCGCCGTTCAGGGCCGCGATGCTCGGGAATCTGCGCCGTGCCGAGCGAGACGGCGTTCGTCTTGAACTTGGCCGTCAGGTGGCCAGACGCCGTACGCCGCGATGGAGACGGAGCTGACCGCCAGCACCGTGAACATCACCAGGATGGT
Source organism: Melastoma dodecandrum (assembly GCA_029817715.1). NCBI lineage: Eukaryota > Viridiplantae > Streptophyta > Magnoliopsida > Myrtales > Melastomataceae > Melastoma > Melastoma dodecandrum. Next base: position 15,750 of record JARUPY010000232.1, on the reverse strand, counting down.
CCGGCCGAAAGCCGCCCCAGATCGTCCGGGTGCGGCCGACTCGCGTGACGGGCGGCGGCGCGGGTGGCGGCAGGCAACGGGCGTCCCCTTCGGAGGTCTCGTCGGATTCGGCCGGCACGGGAACCGCGACGGATCGGAGGCACTGTAGGCACCCGTTCGCGTGACAGCGCGGAGGCGCACCGATGCGCGCAGCCGACGGCGCATCCGTGCACGTCGCGTGTGCAGGACACGCGGACGGTCAGTCGCGCATCCGCTGGTAGGCGTCCAGTGCGGCCTGCCGTGACCCCTTCAGGTCGACGACCGGATCCGGGTAGCCGTCGGCGCCGCCGACGCTCCACGGCTCGTGCCGTCGCTTCGCATCGAGGTCGCGCAGCTCGGGCACCCAGGTCGCGATGTACTCGCCCTCCGGGTCGAACTTCTGCGCCTGCAGGATCGGGTTGAAGACGCGGAAGTACGGCGCGGCGTCCGCGCCGGAGCCGGCGGTCCACTGCCACCTGTCGCCGGGTTGTTCGCCACGTCCGCGTCGACGAGCGTGTCCCAGAACCACTGCTCGCCGAGCCGCCAGTCGTAGCGGAGGTTCTTCACGAGGAACGAGGCGACCACCATCCGCACCCGGTTGTGCATCCAGCCCGTCGCCCAGAGCTGCCGCATGCCCGCGTCCACGAGCGGGATCCCGGTGCGCCCGTGCTGCCAGGCGTGCAGCACCGCATCGTCGACCTCCTCCCACGGGAAGGCGTCGAACTGCCGGTGCACGTTCACGGTGTCGAGCTCGTGGTGCGACTCGAGGAGGTCGTAGTCGAACTCGCGCCACCCGAGCTCGGTCAGGAACTTCGTGCGCACGTCGGCGGGCGCGTCCGTCGCATGGACCCGGTGCCAGAGGTGGTGGGGGCTGATCTCCCCGAACCGGAGGTGCGGGGAGAGACGGGAGCTCACCTCCGCCGCCGGCTCGTCGCGGTGCGCCGCGTACCCGCGCAGGCGGTGGTGCACTAAACTCGTCGACCCGCCGGTGCGCGCCCTTCTCGCCCGGCGTCCACTCCGCCGCGATGCCGCTGGACCAGTCGGGCCGGGTCGGCAGAAGCCTGCAGCGCCTCCCAGGGCCTCGCTGTGCACCGTCCCGGGCCAGCCGTCGATCGTCGCGGGGGCGGGGACCGGCTCGCGCGGTGGGCCCTGCTGCGTGAGCGCCTTGAAGAACGGGGTGAACACGGCGAACCGCTCACCGCTGCCGTTGAGGACCTCGCCGGGCTCGTGGAGGAGGGAGCCCGTGTGCTCCGAGACCGCGACCCCCGACCGCTCCGCCGCCTGCCGGACCCGGTGGTCCTCCTCCCGCTCGCCGTGGGCGTACCGGCGGTTCATCGTCAGCAGGCCGGCGCCGGTCTGCCGCAGCACGGCCGCGATCTCGCCGGCGGCGTCGCCGTGCCGCAGGATCAGCCGGGCGCCGCGCTTCTCGAGCGATGCGCCGAGCGCTGCGAGGCTGTGATGCAGCCACCAGCGGCTCGCCCCGCCGAGCGGGCGCACGGCGTCGCCGGAGTCGTCGAGCACGAAGACCGCGAGCACCGGGCGTCCCGTGTCGACGGCCTCCCGGAGCGCCGGGTTGTCCGAGACCCGCAGGTCGTCGCGGAACCAGACGACGGCGGGGGCGTCCTGCGCGGGCATCCCGGGACCGTATCGGCGGGGCCTGCGAGGACGGCTCAGCGGATGCCCTGGAACTCCGGGGGAATCGGGGGCGTCAGGGGGACAAAACGGTCACGACCGGGTGCATGCCGGGGGACAGAGCCCGAGTCGGTCGTCGGCCGTCTGCCTACACTCCGGACACGCGCTGCACCCTCGGCGCGACCGAACGGCGCACCGCGCGATCCCCGAGTCGGGCCCTCACCCCGGGCGCGACGATCGAGCAGGAGCCGGGCGAATCGGGGGAGACGTGCTTCGCGGGGTGACCCGGAGCGCCCCGATCGAGACGAAGCCCCCGGAGTCCCCGCACCGGGGGCATCGTTCGTCCCCGGGGTCGATGCGCGCTTCCGGACAGGTGAAAGGGCCGGTCGCAGAGGCGGCGACCGGCCCTCATCCCTTGCACCAAGAGTGTCCTGCAATCACACGCGCCGTCCGCCACAGCAAACGTTCGGCGCGGGAAGAACGTATAACGGTCCGGTAACGGTGCGCTAGCCGGAACGGCGTGTCGCAGCCAAGGAAATCCTGAGAGGACCCTCGCAATCGGCCGACGGTGCGTCGGGGTGGTCGGGGATTCGCCCCCCTCGAGACCTCCGGGTCTGCTGGACAGACGCGGGTTGGTGCTGGGTCCCTTCGGTCGACCGTGCTGGTGGGTCGTCTTCGGTGTGGGGCCGATCTTCGTTTTGTAGGACTCCCGGGGGTGGGAGACGACCGGGCCTATCTCGATCCTCAGGAGTCCTACACGACCGTCGGGTCGGACGATGCGGGTCGTCGCCTAGGTGACACCGCGCCGTCCAGCCGAGCGAGCGTCCAGCGAGCCGGTACGGCACAGGCTCGCGGCGGCGGCAGCCGCGAGACCATCAGAAACGGTCGGGGGAGGGGCTCTCGCCGTAGCGGATCACGACGTCGGCGTGGCGGTCGAAGCGGTAGCCGCCGCCGCGGACCGTGCGCACGACCTCGCCGTACTCGCCGAGCTTGGCGCGCAGGCGTCGCACGTGGACGTCGATGGTGCGCTCGTTCGGCACCTCCTGGTCGCCCTCGGACCAGAGCGACTCGATGATCTCCGTGCGGGAGACGGTGCGTCCTTCGCGGAGCACCAGGAACTGCAGCAGCTCGAACTCCCGGTAGGTGAGCGCGGCGGTCTCGCCGTCGATCCGCAGCTTCTTGCGACCGAGGTCGAGCGTGAGACCGGTGCGGCGGCGCTTGGCCGGTGCCGGCGCGGTGCCCGCGGGGGCACGGTCGGCGAGCGCCCGTCGCACGATGTCGACGTCGCGGCCGCCGAGGCCCGCGGGAGCGAGCGCGACGGCGGCGTAGGTCTCGGCGGTCGGCACGAGCTCGGCGGTGAGCGCGCGGAGCGCCTCGACGAGGGCGGGCAGGTCGACGCCGGCCTCGCGGGCCTTGGCCTCGTCGAGGCCGACGTAGAGGGCGAACCCGCGGGCTTCGCTGCCGTCGGGCACGAGACGCAGCGTGGGCTGCGCGGGTGCGGACTGGGCGGCGGTCGGGAGGGAGGAGACGGTTGCGAGCGACATGGGAGTCGTGGTCCTTACGGCGGAGGCGGCCCGAGCGGTGCTCGAGGGCCGGGTGGAGCTGAGACTGCGGAGGGGGTGCGCGCAAGGGCGCGCAGGGCCCGGCGTGTCAGTGAGCGGGCACTGGTGCCGGGCGGACGTCTACCGAAGGGTCAGCGACACATTCGACGGCTGGACATGCCGCACACCATCATCGACTGCGGAGCCTGACGGGCCGGAACGGCGGTCTCGAGGCGCAGGGATGACATGGAACGCATCATTGCCGGGCCGGAGCGCGACCTGTCAACCGGCGGCGGGGCGCGTCAGTCCCCGACGGTGCCGTAGAGCCGGTCGCCGGCGTCGCCGAGCCCGGGCACGATGTAGCCCTTCTCGTTCAGCTTCTCGTCGAGCGCGCCCAGCACGATCGTGACGTCCCGGCCCTCCGTCGCCTTCTCGATCGCGGCGAGGCCCTCCGGAGCGGCGAGCAGGCAGATGGCCGTCACGTCGCGCGCGCCGCGGTCGAAGAGGTAGTCGATGGCGGCGAGCAGGCTGCCGCCGGTCGCGAGCATCGGGTCGAGCACGAAGCACTGGCGCGCCTCGAGGTCGGCCGGGAGGCGCTCGGCGTAGACCGACGGCTCGAGCGTCTCCTCGTTCCGCACCATGCCGAGGAAGCCGACCTCGGCGGTCGGGACGAGCTTCACCATGCCCTCGAGCATCCCGAGGCCCGCGCGTGGAGGAAGGATCGGCATGCGACGACGGAGGGAGCGGGACGCCCAGGCCGGTGCTGAGCCGCCAAACCGTCCGCGGTGGAGACACCGGGCCCGTCCCTCGACCCTGCACGGGTGGTGGTCCGCACGGACCGGGTGGCCTCGTAGGCGAGCAGCGTCACGAGCTCCTCCGCGAGTGCGCGGAACGTGGGCGACGGGGTCGTCCGGTCGCGCAGCACGGTGAGCTTGTGCGTGACGAGGGGGTGGTCGGCGACGTGCACGCGCATGCCTGGAAGGCTCTATCGGCCGAGGAGGATGCGGTTGAGAACCCCACGGATCACGACGCGATGGGGCTGGCGCTCGAGGAGGGCCGCGCTTCGCGCCGGCGACGGGCGACGAGGCCTGGTGGGCCGCGGTCGTTGCTCACGTGACTGCGTCCGGCGCAGTTAGATCCGGCCGGGGACGGAACCCGTCCGGCGAGGCGGAGAGGGGACGGACCCCGCTCGCGCACGCCGAGGTCGTCGCCCTCCGGCGGGCCGCGTCCGCGCTCGGCGGGTGGCGCCTCGACGGCGCGACGCTCGTGGTGACGCTCGAGCCCTGCACGATGTGCGCCGGCGCGCTGCTCGCGGCGAAGGTGGGGCGCCTGGTCTTCGGGGCGTGGGACGAGAAGGCGGGCGCGGTCGGCTCGGTGCTCGACGCGCTGCGGGACCGCCGTCCCGCGACCGGGGTGGAGGTGGTCGCCGGCGTCCGCGCGGCGGAGTCGGCCGGGCTGCTCAGGCGGTTCTTCGAGGAGCGGCGCTGAGCCTGGTCACTCCATCGCGCGGATGACGATCGCCTCGGTCGGGGTCGCCTCGTCCGCCGCGACGTCCGGCTCGACGTGGACGGCGGCCCCCGTCGGCAGCAGCCGCGCGACGGTCAGCTGCACGTGCGCGATGACCGTGACCACCTCGGTGAGCGGCAGCAGCGGGGGCAGCCCCACGCGGACCACGGCGACGGCCCGCTCCGTCCCGTCCTCGTGCGCCAGGCGGACCAGGGGCACCGTCCGGACGTTCTTCACCCGGCCGACCGCGTGGGCGATCGCTCGCTGGGTCTCCGAGTCGCTCATGCCTGCACCTCCCGTGGTGGTGGTGGCCGAGTGTAGGGGGATCGCATCCGGGGATCCCGGACACCGGGTCGCAGCCGGCGTCGACGCATACGCGCAGAGGCATGGTGCTCGACGCTCCGAGCGCATACGCTCCCGTCCGTGGCGGACCTGTTCGACGTCGTCGCGGACCCGACGAGGCGGGAGCTGCTCCACGCCCTCCTGACGCGCACCGAGGATCCCGACGGCAGCGGTGAGGCGAGCGTCGGTCAGCTCGTCAGCGAGCTCGGCCTCAGCCAGCCCACGGTGTCGAAGCACCTGAAGACGTTGCGCGAGTTCCAGATCGTGTCGGTGCGGGAGCAGGGGCAGCACCGCTACTACCGGCTGGACCCCTCCAGCCTGGAGCCGCTCGCCGAGTGGCTCGGGGCCTTCGTGAAGCCCGCCGTGGCGCTCGGGCAGCCGATGTCCGAGGGGACGGAGGAGGTCGCGCGACTCGCCACGGTGCACCCCCTGAACCCGCGGGCGCGGGAGGCGGCGGTGCGCATCGGCGCGACCGCGGCGACGATCGTGGGCCGGCTGCGGCACTGACGCCGGGCGGCCGATTCGGTCTGGACCCCTGATCGGGGTACAAGTACGCTGGGCCCGTGGCCGGCCTCAGCGATGCGCGATTTCTGACGGTCGCCGAGGTCGCCGACATGATGCGGGTCTCTCGCATGACCGTGTACCGCCTCGTGCACTCGGGCGACCTGCCGGCGATCCGGTTCGGCCGGTCCTTCCGTGTGCCGGAATCCGCGGTGCTGACCGCGATGGAGACGCCCGTGGCGGACGTCTCCCGCTCCGCCTGAACCGGCCGGTTCTCGTCGGCGGAACGGCCGGTCTAGACTGTCGGGGCTCTTCCGCGCCCCCCGAGGCTGCGCGGGCGACCCGCAACCTCGAAGGAGAACCCATGGGCTCGGTCATCAAGAAGCGCCGCAAGCGGATGGCGAAGAAGAAGCACCGCAAGCTGCTGCGCAAGACCCGTCACCAGCGCCGCAACAAGAAGTAGTCCCGCTTCCGCGGCGGGGAGCCCGGCGCACGGCTGCAGGCGCTCCCCGCCGCGGATCTCGTTCAGCGGGCGCGGGAGGCCGCCTTCACGCGCTTCCTCTCGGCGCGGATGCTCGCCGGGTCCAGCTGCAGGATCCGCCAGCCCGCCTCCCGGGCGTGGTGCACGAGCCCGTGGTCGGGGTTCACGGCGACCGGTGTGCCGACGGCGGTGAGCAGCGGCAGGTCGTTGCTGGAGTCGCTGTACGCGAAGCAGTCGGCCGGGTCGAAGCCGCGCTCGGCCATCAGCGACTGCGCGGCGCGAGCCTTCTCCTGGCCGTGCATGGTGCCGGACGTGAAGCGGCCCGTGAACACCCCGTCCGCGATCTCCAGGCCGCTGCCGATGCCGGCGGTCGCGCCGAGCGACATCGCCAGCTCCTGCGCGAGGAAGTCGGGCGTCGCGGAGATCAGGTACACCTCGTGCCCGGCGTCGAGGTGCGCCTGCAGCAGCGCCTTCGTCTCCGGCCAGATCCGCGGTTGCATGGTGCTGACGACCCGCTCCGCGAGCGCGTGCAGCCGGTCGGCGCGCTGCCCGGCGAGCAGCCGCATGCCGCGCTCCCGCACCTGGTCGAGCACCGACAGCTGCTCGCCGTGCTTCCGGAACGACGCGGACTTGATCCCGAACCGGACGAGGTCCCGCCAGGACACGATCCCGATCGACCGCGCCGCGCGGGCGAGGAACAGCAGGCTCGCGCCGTTGACCAGGGTCTTGTCGACGTCGAAGAACGCGGCAACCGGGAGGGGCGCGGGAGGGGTCGCGGTGTCGTCGGTCATCGCCCGTCCAGTGTAGAACCGGACACGGGACGCGGCTTTCTCGAGGTGGCACCACCGCCGCGTCTGCGGCGACCCGCCGGTAGCCCGCCCCCTCGTACAGGCCTGGTTGCTCCTGCTGCCCGTACCGTGAAGAGCGCGAGCACGCGCGTCTCCGGAGGCGCGACGGACTCGATGTGGGCGAGCAGCCGCCGGCCGAGTCCCGCACCGCGCCGGTCGGGCGCGACCATCAGCCGGCCGATGCGCCACGTCGTGCCGTCGAGGGCCGCCCGTACGGCGCCGATCAGGCGCGGACCGTCCCGGAGGACCCACGCGCTGCGGATCCAGCCCTCCACGTCGGCGAGGTCCTCGTGCAGCGCCGGGATGTCCAGCGTGCCGTTCGCGATCGCCTCCGTCACCCAGGGAACAGCGCTGCAGCACGAGCAAACCTCGGCCGCAATCGGCGGCCGTCGAGCGGGGCGGAGGACCGGGTCGTCGTGCGCACCCGGTGTCACCCTACGAGGGCGTGCAGAGATGGTGCTAGCCTCTCCGGTGGACCGTGCTCACCCCCAAACCCTACACTCTCATTTCGGCAAGCCCGGCTGCCACCCACTGCGACGAGGTCGCGGGCGGACGAATCGCGTCGTCCGGTCGTCCCCCCGGCTGGGCCCTCGCGGCGAGGACGGGTGAAAGGTCGTCCGTTGTGTGAGAGCGGCTCGATCCTCGACTACGCCGACCTACGACGCTGCGATAGTCAAGGAACGACATCACCCGTCGTGGGTGCTGTGATCGCGACAGCTTCGCGTGCAGACTGCACGACCGTAGGTGCTGATGGTCGACGCCGGACCGCCTCCGCGAGTACCTCTGAGTGCTCAGACGCGGACGTTGCATCGCTAAAAGCTGCCTCACGCAACGTGAGGCGGCTTTTTGCGTGAGCAAAGTGGGTCAGGAGCCGTGGCCTGACGCCTCCACCGACCAGCTCGTCGTCGGATAACTCGTCCGCGGGAGGGGGGACGGGTTCCACGCCTTGAAGCGTCGGTCCAGATGGACGCTCGCGGTCGAGGACGACATGGATCGCGCCGACAGATCCCGCCGAGAATTCGTCCCCGCGTCCAGCGCGAGCAGGATGAGACGAGCGAGGTTGCAGGAGACAGGGCTCGCCCCATGATCACCGGCTGCAGGAGTGCACTTTACACTCGAAAACAATCTCGTAAGAAGCTACTGACGAGTGATCACTGATCCCGCCACGACGAGGGCGGGATCACCGTGCCGTTGAACACGGGGGAGCGAACCAGCGCGACTAGGGCCGGCTGATGCGATGCCGGCGACGACGCGCCGACGATCGGGATGAACGCCGTCACGAAGACGAGCACCGTGCCAACGGGAGGGCGAGCGGCCACGCCGCAGATCAAGGAGGTCCGCGCTGCGATGAAGACGGCGTCGACGAGCCGCGACCGTCGCGGTGCCGCGCGCGTAGGCGCACCGAGCACACGGCGCAGCTCTCGCCTAAGCCGATCCGCCCTGCGCACGGTTGGGCCACTCTCCGGAGAACGGGCGGATCAGGAAACTCCCAGATGCGGCCGGCCAGTCGCGGTAGGAAGAAGAGACAGGAATGAAGATCACCAGCACCAGGCCGGAGAGGAAGTTGCGCCCCGCCGACATCTCACCCGGACATCGCGTCTCGATCCGAACGACGCGCTGGTCACGAAGCCACCGTGATTGCGTTCACGGCCTTCTGGATCTGGCCGCTGTCGATCGCGTGATGCCGAACTGCGATGCAGGAAGCCCCTCGACCTGCTGGACGATGCCGTCCGCTGACCCAGCGTCCGCGATAGTCGCCGCTCTAGGAATCGCGACGGCGAACCCGACCATGGGAGAGCGATCGCTACGAGCAGGCACGCCGATGACGACGACTCAGGGTGATGAACGCGGCGAGCGCTGACGGCACCTTCGCGCCGCTCGAGGAACCCGCACAGCTGGCTGAACGCGCAGCCGAGGATCAGCGGCGATGAGTCACGGAGACATGACGACCGTCTTCAGCGCTGCAGGCCTCCGCATGACGACCGCAGCGTGCGAGGGTCAGCACCGGATGATGAAAGAGCGCCTCGCGGCACCTTGGCGAACGCCCCGAAACCCGACGTTCCATCGCGGGGCGACCGTCGGCGGACCTCGCGCGCGGATCCGGGGTGTCGTCGTTCACGACGCCATCCTCCCGGCGCCAGCCCCCCTGGGACGACGGCAGCCCCTGAGATCCAGGTGACGCTCGGTCCGACTCCCAGGCGAGCCGTGCGCGAGCCGGTCCGCTATGGCTTACAGGCGGTTCGTTCCCCGGCAACAGGATAGGTCCGTCTCGCGGATGCTCGAGCGCTCGAGCATGAGCATCAGCACCCGCGCGAGGCCCATGCCGAACCCGCCGTGCGGCGGGACGCCGTAGCGGAAGAACTCGAGGAACTACCTCCATCTCCAGCCGGTGGTCCAAGGCGCTTGTCCTCGACCTGCTCCAGGAGCACGTCGATGCGGTGCTCGCGCTGCGCACCCGCGTGGAGACTCATCGGTGCCCCGGTAGACCAGGTCGTACGCTTGTGCGTGAGCGCCCGGGTCGTCCGGCAAGACCGCAAGTGTAGAATTAGAAGGGCCGGATCCCGGTCGCGTAGTCGGTCACGAACACGAAGTCGTGGCCGAACTCCTCCTTCACGTACGCGGAGATGCGGCGCTCGCCCTCGGGGTCGAGGTCGCCGTCCGCGCGTGCGGCACGGACGTAAGCCGCGCTCGGCGGACGATCCGGTGATCGCCTCCGCGAGCGGGAATGCGCAGGGGAACGGCCACGCTCGGCCCCTCCGACAGGTGACGCACCCCAACATGCCGCTCAGTCTCGTGCGCCGTGCTTGTCGACGCGACCGCCTGTGAAGCCGGCGACGAGCACGGCCTACGTTGCAACGCCAATACGTCCAGTCGACGGAGTCGATCCAGCTGAATCCCAGCGTCCGGATGCTCGTGAACTCCGTCGCGTGCCGCGCGGTGAAGGAGGGGTCCGCGCGGAACGCGTCCGCGATACATCGACGGATCATCCCGAAGCCTGCGGCCTGCGGCCGATCTGCTTGAAGTGCTGCGGGCTCTGCGAAGAGGATTACGCGGTGGACTCGAAGTACGTGCACCTGGAAACAGCTTCCTCTCGGGACTCCGAGCGGCTGCTCATCAGCTTCGGGGTGTAGCACCTCGTTCCAGTAGCCGTGCTCGACCCCACCAGAGTTGCGCAGCGCAGGTGCTCGTGAAAACGTCGTCTGCACCTTGAAGAATCAGCGGTGTTATTCCGCGGGTGTATGCGCAGGTCCGATGGGAAGCAGGTGGTCGAGCCGCTTGTCGATGGACGTAGTCTGTGCCGGCGAATCGGCCCTGGTGCTCCGCCACGCTCGCCGTCGACCGCGATCTCGAAGCGCGATCGACCTTCAACTCGATGCCCCCGAGCTTCCACGTCTCTCGTCGTGCCTTTCAGCTTGCCCACCTCGGACCCGCACGAAGTCTGCTCCGAGCGTCAGGACCCCGGAGATCGCGAAGCGGGAGATCTCGTCGTCGCCCTTTTCCGGGCGCTGGGTCGCACCAGCTGCAGTGCGCCGCTTCTCTCGTCCGCGGAGGGACGACGAACTGCACCTTCTTCTAGTATCGCGAGACGGTACTCGACCCATCCGGCGCGACTGGCGAGCGTGGCGCCGTCCTCGAGTGCAGGTCGAGAGCTCGTCTGAATCATGAAGTGCGGTTCGTCACGGGCGGACAAGCCTACCGGCGCTCGATCCGGGGCCCAAGATCCGAGCCCACTTTGCGGGTTGTGCGCCGCTCAGCGGCGGCGGCGCAGCAATCGACAATTCTACGCGTCTGTGGCGCGCGGCATAGTTCCGGGCTCCCTAAACTGCCGGGGATGGTCGCGCGAGCCCTGCATCTCGTCCCGTCACGGGGAGCGGTGCGAACCCCCGCCGGCGTCGTCTTACTATCGGCTGCCGAGGGGTTTTCCGGACTCTCGGAGCGCGGCGCGGCGACTGGCTGGGCGCTGACGGCGGAGTGGCTGGCGGAGAAGCCCGTGAACCTGGCTGATCGCCTCCCCGCTCCTCAGCGCACGCAGGCAGTCGGCGCATCCGGATCGCGGACCGCCTTTCGGGCTGCCGATCGAGCCGGACGAAGCGGGTCCATCGAGGCCGTGGAACCGGCTTCCAGGCCGCGCGTTTCGGCCGCAGCGTGCGCTGAGAGCGTCAGGAAGCCACCGCAGCTAGCTGCTGCGGAGTTCCGCAACCCGCGAAGCCCGACGTGGGGCGAGGCGTGTGCGTTCACCGCGAGATCCTCGACCAGCATGCCGCCCCGCGGGTTGCTTGGAGGCGCTGCGCTGCAGGACGGAGACCCCCTGGAACCACGACAGTCGTGATCGTGAGCCACCCGCTGCCGGATCTGGAATGGTGCACCGCAGCGTGGAGGGGGCCGAGCCGGCTCGCCCACGATCCGCGCAAGATAGCGCCGCGCGCGGTGCGCGCTCTCCTCCGTTCCACCTCGTTCGCCGATCCGCGGACGGCCGCGTGGATCGGAGATCAGGCTACGAGGAACCGGCGGCGGCGCGCTGATTCGTCGGCCGTTCCGTCGTACGAGGGGGCCCACGCGTGAGGCGACCGGCGGTCGCTGCATCGCCGTCGGATGGTGCCAGGCGGTCGCCGGAGGGCTGCTAGCTCGCCGGCCCTGCTCGGAGCAGGGGGTGCAGGGCGGCAGCGGCGGGCCCGTCATACATGTCACCGCGACGGCATCGATCAGTTCTCAGTGGCCGATAGCCAGACACCGATCCCGTACACATCTCGGGGAAGACGGTCGAACGGTCGGCACGACGCTGTCGTCGACGAAGCGAGAGTCACCTCGGGCGACGGTGATCCGTGTCGTCAACTTCTGGTACGCGGCAGTGCCTGCCCGCCGGTTGCATCGCCGCAGAGGCTTCGACGCGGAAACACCCACGCGACGAGGTTCTGAGTCCCTGGGCGTGCAGTTCATAGGCTCAACGGGTGAACGTGATCGACGACCGCGGCCACCGCGTCGCGAGCTTCGAGCGGCTGCACCTACAGGGCGTACCTATTCCGAGCATCGACGACCAGGCGGACGCGGGGCGCCTCCGTGCAGCCGCGTTCGCCCTCCGAGCCGGTGAAGCCGCCGAAGGCCGGTGCCCTCCACCCTCCGTGCTCGACCGGCAGGGGACCGGGTGGACTTCTGGCCCGCGTGGTCGGCCTCGCGAAACGAGTCGAACCTCGAGCACCTGAATCCAGGACGCCGATCGCCGGGACCATCCGCGTGAACCCGTCCGCGGACAGCCCTCCTGCTCGCCGCACCCCATCGGTCGCGATCGCCGGCCGGGCGGCGCTCACGTTCTGCGTTCCGCCGTGCGAGCTGCCGCTCGTGCCTGGGCTACCACGGCTAGCTCGGACGGCGTCGACGGTCAGCGGCGGCCGCGGGCGACAGCGCCGGTCGTGCTCGGCGCCGGCGGCTGTTCGTCCGTCGCTGTCTCCGTCGTCTTCTGTACTCACCTCCGTTCGTGTTTCGACGCGGCCTGGCTACTTCCACCCTGCGCAAGTGCAAGCAGGACGCTGATCACCCGGATCGCCCGCGTGCCGTCGTGATACGCCTGCTCGGCGTCGTGTTACATCGGCCGGCGCTCGAGCCCGCTGCCAGCGCCGCTTCGCGCCCCCGAGTGCGCAGGCCCCGTGCACGGGCCGGCCTGATCGCCGCACCGGGCTCGGCGCGGTCTTGCGTGTTCGCGGTCGGCCTGGACGCCGTGCCGTCGGGCCCGAAGCTGCAGACCCTGATTCAACTTGCTCGCGCTTGTCGAGCGGGTCGCTCGAGAGCGCGGCGGCGGCGCTGGCCCGTCGTGCAACACCCTCGGGCCTCGGCTTGGCCGTTCGTGCTGCTGGCGCTCGCTTCGGCCTGGGGCGACCCGGCGCGGTCGCGGCGCTGCGCCGGCACATCCGGGCCCCCCCCCGCCTCCCCCCCCCCCCCCCCCCACACCCGGGCGAACAACATCGCCGGCGGCGCCGCTGCTCGTGATCCCTCGGCCTGCCTCATGGTCACCGGGGTGTGGGAGCACGTACCGTCGGGGCGCTCCTGCAGTCCTCGTGGATGAGCAGCTATGTCCCGCCCATCTGACGCGCAGGACCGCGTTCGCCGAGACGACGACGCGGTGAACCAACCCGCCGACCTCGGCGGCGATCGGCTGGCTGCGGTGTAGGGCTGGCGGCGACGCTCACCAGCATGCGGAGACCGCGCTGCTCCTGCTGCTTCGCCCCCGCCCCCCCCTCCCCCCCCCCCCCCCCCCCCCCCCCCCCCCCCCCCGTCGCGTTCCCGCCGCGGTGCCGGGGTCGCTGATCTCCGCTAGAAAACTCGAGCGACCCGAACGGCGTCATCCAGTACCAGCAGAGCCAACCCCGGTCTCCACGAAGTGTCGTCGAGTGGGCGCTGCAGTGGCTTTCGACGTTCAACACCTCGTTTTCTGGTTCTCCGCCGAATTTCTTACGCTGCAGCTGTTTCTTCATCTCGCTCGTCGGCCTTGCGTGGTGCCCCGGGCCTGCGGCACCACTGGAAGGCGATTGGCGTGAAGGCGCCGCACGGCGCACCCCCTCCCGCTTCGCCCAGGCTGCCGTCGTCCTCCTCGACGGTGCGGATGACGCGGCGTTCGCTGGAGGCCGGACCACCGGCGTCACGACGCCGCCGAGTCAGCGTGCCTGAAGTCGCCTCCGCTACCCGCACCGCGCGCTACGGCGCCAGCGTCTCCGCCGAGCGCGGCTACCTCCGGGAGACGGGCAACCTGCTGTTCCCTCGTCGCGCTTCGTCGCAGGTGCCGTGCTCGCCGCCGTCTTCCTCGGCGGTCGGGTTTCACCTACACCGGCCAGAAGGTGCTCCGTCCGGGCGACACCATCGTCAACGTGAATCGCAGTACGACTCCCTCACGGGCCCGGTGGGCGCTTCATCGGCGTCGAGGACTACCCCTCCAGCAGTACTCCCTCACGCAGCGGCTCGACCGGGCTCGACGTGTCCTACGAGAAGCAGAACGTCACGACGCGCTCGCCGAGCACCGCTCGGACTACACGGCGCCACGTCACGACGCGCCTGGCGAACGGGCCGTCGCGTGAGAGAGGGCGTCGTCAAGGTGAACGCCCGCATCGACGTCGCACTGGGTCGACCAGCGTCCTACCCCCCTGCTCGGCAACGGCTACGCCCCGCACTTCACGGTCCGGAACGCGGACGGCTCGATCGCGTTCGACGGGTACGTCCCGTTCCGGCCGCAGGACACCTTCATGAACTCCCTGGGCGTCCTGAAGGTGTCCCAGACGACGAACCAGAAGAAGCAGATCGGCATGGTCGGGTTCCTGTACCCGACCGCCGCGCAGCGCACCGACGGCACCTTCACCTCGATCTTCCCGTCGACCGGGAAGCAGAGCCTCGTGTCGTTCCTCGTCTACGAGGGCGACGTGGGGCTGAACGCGGGCACGCCGAAGAACGTCTACCAGCTCGACACCTCCCGCATGAAGGAGGTCATGGGCACCAAGAACCCGCTGCAGCTGACGATCGGGCAGGTCGAAGACGCTGCCCGACGGCCTCGGCACGGTCACCCTCGACGGCATCACCCGGTACGCGGCGCTCGACATCCACCACGACCCGTCGCAGAGCTGGGTGGCGCTGTTCGTGGCGCTCGCGGTGATCGGCCTGATCACCTCCCTCCTCGTGCCGCGCCGGCGCATGTGGGTGAAGGTGCGCGAGGACGGCGACGAGATCCGTCGTGGTGTATTGCGGGACCTGGCGCGCGGCGACGACCCGAACCTCGCACGCGCGGTCGCCGATCTGGAGCAGCGGCACCGAGCGGCGCTGCCCGAGTCCGCCCGGGAACCCGCGCCCGTCTGATCGGGAGCCGTGGGGCTGACGCATCGCCCGAACGAGAAGAGATGAGGCCGAGATGACCGGAGCCGCCGCCCTGCCGGGCACGACGTTTAGGCTGCAGGCGTGGTGAACCCGCTCGATCAGATCTCCGAGCTCCTGCTGATCTCGGCGATCGCCGTCTACCTCGTCGCGTTCATCGCGTTCGCCCTCGACCTCGCCCGGCGTTCCGCGGAGTCGCAGGCGCAGACCGACCTGGTGCGCGAGGCGGAGGCGATCACGCGGTCCGCCGGCGGCACCACGCTGCTCGTCGAGGCGCCGCCCGCGCCTCCGGTGGCACCCGCCCGGGGGTCGACGCCCCGCCGCCCGCAACGGCATTCGCGCAGCATCATCGTCGGCGCCGTGCTGCACGCCGGCGCGGCGGTGCTCCGGGGGGTCGCGGCCGGCCGCGTGCCCTGGGCGAACATGTACGAGTTCGCGATGACCGGGACCCTGATCATGGTCCTGGTCTTCCTCGTGGCGCTGACCCGGATCGACCTGAAGTTCCTCGGCGCCGTCATCTCCGGCTTCGTCGTGATCCTGCTCGGCATCGCGACCGTCAGCTTCCACGTCGCCGTCTCGCCGCTGCCGCCGGCCCTGCAGTCGTACTGGCTCGTGCTGAATAGTGCTCGTCGCGATGCTCGGCACCGGGTTCTTCACGCTCGCTGGCGCGCTGTCGGCCGCGCAGCTGCTGCAGGTGCGGCGGCGCAAGCGGGCGGAGGCGGACAAGCCGACGCGGTTGCGGCTGCTCGCGACGATCCCGGACGCCGACCGGCTCGAGAAACCTCGCCTACCGGATCAGCGTCGTCGGCTTCATCCTGGTTGGACCTTCACGCTGATCATGGGCGCGATCCTGGGGCGATAACCACGCGTGGGGGCCCGCTACTGGGCGCTGGGCCACCAAGGAGGTGTGGACGTTCATCATTCTGGGTTCGTCTACGCCGGGTACCTCCACGCCCGAGCGACCCTCGGCTGGCGCAGGGCCACGGCTCAGCGTGGCTTGAACCTGATCAGGCTACGCCTGCATCCTGTTCAA